>JAVBJF010000090.1:600000-1197345 GCA_033439095.1 Pseudococcus viburni
TTTTCAATTTTCAATAATTATCGTAAAATGAAACACAGGATGAGTGAGAAGGCCTTCGTGATTTTTTCGAGAAACCAAATTATTTCGAAATTTAAAAAAATAATTTCTCATCCAAAATGGACTAAATTTTAAATTTTTTATCAACTTTGCCTCAAATAATTATTTCTAGCTGATCAAGTTTCCCCTCGGTTGAAATAATCTGCGATCCTCTCAAATTGATGTGATATCGGTTGCCTAGACCATTTTTCAAAGAAACCAAATTTTTTAAAATCACTCTGTATAGATAATTCATGTTGATGCTCGTTCAATTTTTAAAAAATGAACAAAATCTAAATAGATTTTCCTCGAAATAAATACAGAAAATAAACAAGGAGCCTTTTTCTTTTTTTTTTTTTTTTTTTTTTTAATTTCTTTTATAATGGGTTCGGACTACATGGTCCATTAGCCCAGCCCTATGGAGCCTTTTTCCAAACTGAGTCAACTTCAAAAACTGTATACGAGGAAAGGACCTTAGATGTAATTTTTTTTCTTGAAAAAAATTAAGAAATTTATATCCAAGTCCCTTTCCTATAAATTGTTAGATTTTTTTCAAGAAAAAAAAATTGAACCTAAGACCCTTTTCCTCGTACACGATTTTTGAAGTTAGCTCAGTTTGGAAATATTCGTGTAAAAAATCGACTCGTGGTCATAAAATTTTTTTTTAAATGAATGCCCATTCAAAACACCGTCAGCATGTTTTAATCGCAATAGCATTATGGCCAGCTTCGCCCAAATATTTTATTCGATTATTTTATACGTTCACAACGGATATTTTGAGAAACCGACTAAAAATACATTCGCTTTAAACAGGAATACGGGGATTATGATGCTGAATCAGCGCCGAGGGTTCGACGAAGATCGAGTCTATCGGATACCGTTCCTAGAGTAAATAATGCTAACTTTGAAGATGCTAATATGGTGAGTTTTTCATGTTTATTTTAGCCGAGTTTGCTTTATACGTAATTGTAGCGTTTATTTTGAGTATAGAACGTTGTAAATATCCAGATACGAATACGATACCTACCTTGAAAATTACAAAAGGTGGGTTCTCAATGATGAAATTATTTCCATACGAGCTACAATCGAGTTCTTTTTTCCTCTCTAGTCGTCCCATTTAAATTAATTTGATTCGTTTAACGAAGGTATCCCATAAGTGGTTTTCTTCGCATAATAGGAATAAAAGTTATAAAAAAGTTTAGTCTAATTGCAATATTGAAGAGTCTACACGACCCTTTGAAAGCTCGTAATCCATCTTTAGAATGGCTTTTCAAAGGTGAAATCTTCGTATCAACTTTTTCATGCTTTTCTTTTGGACGAACTAGCTAAGGTACGTGACGTGTACACGTAGGTACAGCGAGATCCCAACGATGAATACTTCATTTCGACGATGAATTTTTAAAATATTTTCGTTGCGCTTCGTTTCAACCGAGCTTTCTTTCCCTTGCGACGAAGATAGCACGATGCCCATCTCGTCTCGGTGCCATTATAAATATCCTGCGTTACTCCCACTATATAATTCTTTCATTTTGATCTTACGCTAAATACATCTTTTTTGTCATCTTGGAAAACTTTTCCTAAAGACTAATTGGATCCCTTGAGTGAATTGCTGAAAATAATCATTATCATGGTACGTTTTGAAGACTGATTATCTGTAAAGGACCATAAATTCGCTCGACTCTTCGCCTCGGTTGAAAATGAATCTCGATTTTGAATGATAAAATGTCGTAAATCATTCGAGTTCGAAGGGCATCGCTCAGTTCGCTCTTAACGACTTTTTATATTCTTCAATAAAGACACCCAGAAAGAATTCACACGTTAGTCTCTCTCCTCTACGAGCTATTTGTTATTCGATACAAAATGGATGATGCGAAAAGAACATTTATCGGCATTCGACTATGTATCACAGAAGGCACATGTTGGAGATGAAAAATCGACTCGAACAGCTATTTATTTCGATCGCGGTTAAACGATCGCCGCAAGTTCACGAGGTCTGGCTCGTTTGTTGAAATTTTCGGAAATGCTCAGTGGGGTATCGTATCTGGATATGGACGACGGGTACCTGAGTTTTAAGCTATAACATGTATTGATTTATGTATTCTCAAAAGTTAAAAAAAATCATGCGTTGTGATTTATCATGTGTGCAAAGTTGATTCGAGTCTTGCAGTCGTTTCAAAATTTTAAGATTTTGGTAAATTTTAACAAAAAAATAGCACTGATTTGCAATTTTACAAAAAAAAAAGTGATGTACCTATTATTGAATTGATTGATTCGTAATGAAAATAATCGTTAATAGCTGAAAATCATCTGTATGGGAAACATCAAACAGTTCAAGAACGATTCAGTTGACTTTGAACGAACCTGTTTCGAAAGAAAAGCCAGATTTTTCAAATCATAATTTTCGCATAGGTAAATAACAAAATAATCAAATAGTTCGCAAAAAAAAAAAACAATTCGATTTTTCTCAACGATTCATAACCAAATTTTTGTAAAATCATCCAGTCGTTCGCGAATGATTCATTACCACATCATTCATGAACGATGAAATCATTTTTCAAACGATCATTTACAAATTGTTCGGGTATGATTTGTTTACAAAATTTATGAATTTTTGTCAAGTTGAAATATACTAATTTTTTCGATTCATAAGCCGTTCGCGAACGATCTGTTTCATAATTATAGAATTGTTCAAAAACAATTCAATGATTATTTGAATAAATGCAATGCTCAATACCTCATTCACGTGTATCATGACATCATGAGTGATTCATTACAAATTTTTCGATCAGTCGTCAAGTACTTCGCGAATGATTCGTTCCGTGATCATTGAATCGTTCGCGAACGACTGAATCACGTTTCGGAGCGGTAATTCTCATTTACATGATTCATAAAAAAAATTGATCAACTGTCAATTCGTTCGCGAATGATTCATTTCGTGATCGCTGAATCGTTCGCGAACGACTGAATCACGTTTTGAAGCAGTTACTCTAATTTACTTACGTGATTCATTAAAAAAAAATTGATCAACATGTCAAGTCATTCGCGAATGATTCGTTCCGTGATCACTGAATCGTTCGCGAACGACTGAATCACGTTTCGGAGCAGTACCTTTCATTTACGTGATTCATAAAAAAAATTGATCACCTGTCAAGTCGTTCGCGAATGATTCGTTCCGCGATCACTGAATCGTTCGCGAACGACTGAATCACGTTTCGGAACAGTAACTCTCATTTACTTACGTGATTCATCATAAAAAAATTAATCAACTGTCAAGTCGTTCGCGATTGATTCGTTCTTTAATCACTTAATCGTTCAGGAACGATTGAATCATTTTTTCAGTCAATGATTTTTTACAAATTTGAACAAATCATCAAGATTTTTCAAAAAAAACTGTCAATTCGTTCGCGAATGATTCGTTCAACCATCACATGATTTTTCACGAACGATTATTTATCATTTCTTAACGCAGTAATTCATGATTCTCATTCACCCAACTCCAAGTGAATCGTCAAAGATTTTTGATCAACTGTTGCATCGTTCACGATTGATTCGTTCAATAATCACTGGAATTGTTCACGAACGGTTGAATCAATTTTTCGGTCAGTTATTCTCAGTTCTCACTCATCTGAACAAATTATCAAGAGATTTTCAAAAAAACTGACGCAATTCGTTCACAAATGATTCGTTCAATAATCACTGAATCGTTCGCGAACTATCAACTTATTTCTGGGGCAAGTGATTCTTACGTATCTTGATGATTCTTTCAGATGTTTCCAAAAAAATCCCAAATCGTTCTCGAATGATTCGTTCAATGATCATAGAAATGTTAGCAAATGATTCATTCAATGCTCGCTAAATCGTCCCCAAAAAGTTTGAATCACTTCTTTTTGAAATAATTCTCAATTATCTGGCTAATTCATCAAAAAAATCGATTAGTTGTGAATTCGTTCGCGAATGAATTGTTCAATAGTCATAAAATCGTTCGCGAACAATTGAATCATATATTGGGAAAGTAATTCTTGCACATGTAGTTGGTTCATTAAGAAATTTTATAAACATTTTCAATTCGTTCGCGAATGATTCACTCAGTTTTGAACGAATCACCTACGAGCGATTGAATCATCACAGAAAAAATTATTCTCAGATTATTTTCAGCTCTTTCAAATTTTCAGCTAATTTTTTTAAATTTCAAAACCTGAGTTATGTAAATGTATAATTTTCTCAATTTTTTAAAAAAAATATCAAATTATTTTGGGTGGTTTAGAATGAGCTTTGGAATGGGACTATATGAGCTTTTCCTATTTTCGACTATTTTTCCTCGCATCCAAATGCGACGACCCCCCCCCCCCTCTTTCAATAAAAATTTTCTCATTTCCAGACAAATCGTTCGCGAACGATTCGATCGTTCTCGAATTAATCACACCCATACATAACCCATTGCGAATTTCAACTCCCATCCGCATAAGATTTGATAAACGATCAAATCGTTCCCGAACGATTCATTCAATCAGCTGGAAATAATCTTTCGTAATAACGATTCGCTTTAAAAATCATAGAAAACGAGCAACTCCTCGATCAAAATCATGCCTATTTTGAAATCACTTCTTTCACAAAGCTTTGTATGACATCAGTGCTACCAATTTCGTCTTTTTGTTCAATCTACCGCCTTCTGCAAGAACTCAGACACATGACCGATCGCTGAAATCAACAGCACACACGATACCAACGCATTTCTCAAAACTGAAAAACTTTTAACGCCGGAAATGAATCTAACCCGTGCCAAGTAGCGAAGGTGCAAGTCGAATATCCGATTTGACCTCCTTTGTGCGCCAATGTCAAAAGGCATTATTGAAACGAAAAAAATCGAAAATGTACAAAGAAAAAGCAGCGTTAATTTAGTGCCATGACTTTGTAGTATGACCCGCGAAATAGAGGTTAGAAACCATTCGGTTAGTTTTTATAGCATTTCTTAATAGTCCGAACCAGTTTCGTAGTGTAGCGAGAAGACACCGACACGTAAATAAGGTATAGAGATATAGAGTTATAGGTGAGCCGATGTAGTTCGTAGGGTGGCTAGAGATCCCGAGATATTAGTTGACACATTGATTCATTTGGACCGGGCCGGACGCGCCTCCGCACATCCAATTAAGCGCTCGTAAAAAAGAAAGCCGCACCTTGGACTTTTGCCTGCGCAATCCAACTTACGTACAATGTCCAAGTGTAAAAATTTAGATTACTAGGTGACGTCGTAAGGCGTTATTACGCGCCCACAAAATTAATTAATATCCATATAAAAATTTTCAAATAAAAATACCACCATAAAAATCGAATCGAATCTTCACTTATGAGCGAAGCCGTTTATATGGCTCGAATGTACTTATCCCTCGCTAACAAAACTGTAACGCGTTTATTAACTTAATTTTCTGCTCATTTAAATTATTAATCTTAACGGCAAATTAATGGAATAAAAGCGATCGTAAAAATGGCAATAAATAATACCCGAATGAAACTAAGGTCGTAAGTGTTTTCTGTATCGCCGGTTCAACGATTTCAGTGAAAGGATGCAATTGTCTGCGGAGAGACGTGCTCTCCTCATCGTTGATCGCCGCCGCCGCGCTACCTCTACCTTTCATATTGTGAATTTTTTTGCACCTCATCTTTGATACGTGCGCTCGTACGTGTGTATGTGTAACCGTGTATGTAATCCGACGAACGTGTAATTGTTCTTAATCAAAATGCCGAAGCGGGGTAATCATCAGACCAAGATTAACACAGATTTTATTTCGCTGGTAATGATGATTAAGGTTTTACGTGAACACTGAACAGCCTCAATCGTAAAGATATCGTTAATACTCGCACAGGCGTGCAATCTATAATTTTTTTGCACCTTTCAGAGCACTTTGAGTCTGAAAACCTGATCCGGGTTTTTTCTTTAATTTAACGTCAGGCTGGTGATTTGAAATCGCCATCGCTTCGGATTACCTTGGCTCGAATGCAGTACCCGATGCCGGGGTTAACTCGTACATTAAACATTTTTTATCGTATAATCAAAACAATCGTAAAAATGTAAAATGTTCGATAATTTGGAGTCTTAATTAAGAGTCATTCCAGTTTTCCCCTTATATAAATCTAACGTCTTAACCGTTAATTCGCAGGCTAAAAAATGAGAAATTTTTATAGAATTGACATTTTTCTCAAAGGTTTTCATTGTGGCATGAAATTTTTCGCGTGTAGGTATTAAAATTGAATTAGCTGAAATACCGTAAGAGATGATGGGTTTTGATATTCAAATCAGCTGCTGGTTGAAAATTCAACGAAATTATCGTGTTCCATTTGCTTATTAAGATATAAAAAATAGGCAATTAGTATTCGAGCGTTTTAGGTATGTGTTTATGATAACATCTTTGTGATGGATATGGCGGTGATTTTTTCACCGATTAAGAAATTACCCGTAGAATCGTTCTACATTGTTTTTGATTAGGACCTGCGAACGTATATTACTCGTTTTCGTTTTATGAATCAATTATACCTTTTCGGTCTATCCTCGGAATTTTATCTCATAATTTGATAATAATTACTTATATTATGGAAGGTATGGTCGTAATACAAAGTGTCTAACAAAATTTTCAAATCGAAATGCAAGATTTTTGTAAGGCCTGTGACAAGAAATTTCCACCACCTCCCCACACCAAAAAAAATTCACCCTCGTAAAAAATTAGAATAATCTTGATATTTTTCAGAGACCTGCTCAAACTCTTTCAACAATTTCATCGGTGCAATAAGAAATAGACGAAATGAAAAAATTCGAAATTTAATTGATAATTCTAGAAAAAAATTATCAGAATAATGTAAAACCATATCTACCAAATGAAAAATTCAAAGTTTAATTTATTTACTTAGATACCTAACTTCAAGTAATAAATTGAACAAAAATTAATTTTAAATTAAAAATGAGGGACTTTTGGAACGAATTCAGTCTTTATTGATAACAGGAAAAAGATCACAGAAGAACCGAAATAAGAAGGAAATAAAAATCTAAAAAAATTTCACTCGCATGGAACTTTTTCCAATTTTTCGAATTCAAAAGTGGTTTTCTTCCAACTTTTTGAATTTAAATTGCAAAATTTTCCAATTTTTTTTGAAAAAAGGATCATTTTTGGAAATGTTTTAATTCGAACGTAATTTATTCCGAAGAAAAGAAATGCAATTCTGTCATGGGAATTGTTTCGTTGCCTCCCCCCTCCCCCGTTCCATCCAGCACTGTAGAAAAAAGGTGAGAGGAGGCAAATGCCTACTTTCTCAAAATTGCTGAAATTAATAAAATTAATACCTACATAGAAGCAGTTTGAGTCGAAAATTCTCATAATGTGAGATGATTCTTCCCATGAAAATTGAGGAAAATTGCAAATCGACTCATCGAGTCATATTATTTTCAACTTTCAACTCCCCCTCCCTCCCTTCACAGTTTACTTTTATTATTTATTTTTCTGAGTTTAGGTAAATACACAAAAAAAACCATTTATTAGTGAAATTTTTCAATTCTAAACAATTTTTTCTCCATTAATAATATTTTTGGATAATGTGTCTCAAAATAACTCAATATTTAGTTTTTCCCTTCCTCTAAAATTTTTGCCTAAATCAGTTTCTATAAATATGAAAAATCGGCTGAAATGGTTCGGTACTTTTAATTCTAGTTACAATCATATTATGCAAGAAATATTTGAAAATTTCCAGGCATCATGGAGAAGGAAAAATCAATAAACTTTTCATAAAATCCGAGTGAAAATATTAATTATCAATCATGGCATTTCACAAAAAAAGGGTTGATTTGGACACTACATAATACCAAAGTAAAATTCTGTTCAAAACGAGCTTGAATGCCATTTGAAGTAAAATTTTCAAGTTTTGAAAAAAAAATGATTCAAGTAGATACACATAGAAGGACCACAGCGAACAAAAAAAAACACTAAAAATTGATATTTTCGATTTGTAGTCACATTTTTACATTTTTCCTGAAAAAGCACTTTTTGTTCAAATTGATCCGTTTCTTATTGTGGAATTTCACAATTGAAGAAAATTTTCAAAAAAAAAACACAAACAGGTAAGTGAATAGTATCACAAATTACAAAAAATTCAAATTTTTTAAAATCTGAAAATATCTGAACTAAAAATTTCAATCATATGTAGGTACAATTTTTGAAAACTTTTGAAAATTCTATCAATAGGAATGTGAATCCAGTAGTTAATTAAGAAATAAAAAAAAATAGTGGAAATTGTTAATTAAAATTTGAAACCTTTTTATAAAAATCCCACAAAGTAACAGAAAAAAATCATACAATTATTAAAGCAAAATGTAACAAATTGGAAAATACACAAATAAAAGCATTTAAGTCCAAAAAAAAAGAGAAACAAAAGAAAAAATTCAAAAATATTCTTCTTTTTGAAAATAAATTTGAAAAAAAAAGTTTTCAAAATAAAAATTGGGCTAAAACAAAATCGAGTGACACAAATTGAAAAACGTTAAATTCTAAGAGCAGTTTCGTGTTCAGAAATAAGGATTTTAAAATGAAAACTCGGTGGAGACTTTTTTTGAAAATAAATTGGTAAAAAATGCAGAAACCTATATTTTAATAAACAAAATTGGAAAGTTGCATTTCGAGTTATTATATGAACTGAAAAGATTTCATTAACGAAACGAAAAACAATATGACCAATTTTTGCTCTAAGAAGTTTAAAATGCAATGAAAATTACAATAAAACAGCATTTCGACACATTACAAATTTATGTAGGTATTTTCTAATTCGTTACATTTTGCTTTAATACTTAATTGTGTGATTTTTTTCTGTTATTTTTTGGGATTTTTGTAAAAATGTTTCAAATTATAATAAACAATTTTCCCAAATTTTCTTCAATTTTTCAATTACTAGATTAACAAAATTTGGGGAAATTGTTTATTATAATTTGAAACATTTTTACAAAAATCCCAAAAAATAACAGAACAGATTTTTTCAGATTTCAAAAAATTTGAATTCTTTATAATTTGTGATACTAATTACCTGATTGTGGTTCGTCGTTTTATTGTACCTAATTGTCTTTGTATCTTAAACTTCTTAGAAAAAAATTGGTCATATTGGTTTCCCTAATCAAATGCTCATAAAATTATTCTTCTGGAAAAATTTCATTCGGATTTTGAAGCATGAAAAAATTCAAAACCATGACAAATATTTCGATTTTCAGTCCACTTTCCCTCTCTCCTCCCCCTCCTGTCCTCATTTTCTTACTCAAATCGAACTGAAACAAGCAAAAATCAAACACATTTCAACACACGATAAAAATATTTATTCGAAGAAAAACCTTAGAAGAAACAAATTACGAAAATAAATAAATTCATACATAGACGAGTAAAAAGGACATTTCTAAGTATAAAAAAAAGGGAGGAAAATATTAATCGAGAAAAAAATGTACACCTAGAAAAAAAAACTACGTACACATATCGACGTAAAATTAAACGGAACCCACGGGCGAGGGGGAAAAAGAGAATAGTACACGTAAAACTCAAAAACGCTTGTAATCTAAATACACGAAATCATATTGGAATCGAAACCACAACATGCGAAACAAAAGGGCACACGGAGTCAAACCTCATTTCAGTCATAAGTCAAAATTTAACATCGCTTGTACAGCGAATCGAGAACATGGTCGTTTTCGCGACTATACGACAATGAGTATAGGAGAAATACAATAAAATATGGCGAATGGAGCGCATCATCGAGTATTATCGATATAATCGCAAATTTCACGGTAATTTTAGTACACGGTGTCCCAGCAGGGCACCAGGTAAACGTCGAAACAACCATTAAAATCGTAAATACGAGTACACGGAGCGAGATTATGGTACCTACGTAAAGGGTACGTGGCTTCGTATTGTAAATCGAGACGGAGAATAAGGAGAGATAAAACAGAGAAAATAACCGATTGCACGATGACGATACGATTTCTCGACATTTAAAACGACTTAGACTGGGCAAAGGTATAAAGGTAACATTTCGCATCCGAAGTAGAAAATCCCATTACGACGGAACCAGGCAAAGTGTGCTGGAAGGGGGGTAATAAATTAATCAAAAATAATTCCGCCTACTGCGTGGAAGAGGGAAAAAAACCGAGTGTAAAAAAATTCTAGTAAATTTTCGTATCCGCGGTACCAAAACCTATGATTAATACTGGTTAATCGGTGGTCCGGCGTGATCGTTTTGATTGCCGGCGTACTGGCTCAAAAAGGGAGGCGTAAATCACATTAAAATTGCCAACTTTCGGTTAAAGGTCAAGGTTTACGTGATAGGAAAAATAGGCGATGCCGGTGCCTACAGCAGAGTAGAGGAAATGGCAATAGCGTGTTTCCGTTTTGACGATCGGGTCGCTGGTGGTGAGCGATTCGCTATGTTTGGATATTTCAATAACGAGAAATCCAGACGGTCGTTAATTATTATTCAATGAGCGCCGATCCTTGGTCACGCTTCGGTTTGGCGAAATATTCGCGGCGAGGGGTGAAGTGGGGGTGAGGGATCGAAGAATCATAGCTTTTGTTCTATAGCTCGTCTAAGTTCTTCGGTTGCTTTGGTCAAATCTGGCTTGGATTTTGATTCCAGGCTGTCTCCCGAGGTCGTGTAATCTTTCGGTGGTTCGTTGGGATGGCGGCATGAGCTGGTTTGGAATTTCGGCCTCGGTATTCGTACGCGTTTCACGTTCAATAGCCAAGAATCCATGGTTTGGGAATCTGAAACGAAACGATAACGAAATTGAGTGATTTCGCGCCATTGTGGGTAAAATTAGGCGGTATACGGTTGTTTTGGCGAATATACGATAACGATCGACCAAGACCAACGTTTTGTTAACACAATTCACACCGAGCACGGCCGCGATTTCACTATAAACTTACGCCGTGCCATCGGTGACGTCATAATTGCCGGATAATCTTTAAATATACATACAAAGCGTTCGAAATGAATTTCCTCCTTTCTATCGAATATAAACTTTCTATTCGAAGAGGCTTTGGAAACTGCGCGAAACGTAGGCAGACGAGGCCGGATTTTCGCATTTTGCTTCAGCCGAGAACCTAATATACCTTGCGAGCCCCTCAGGAAAATATATCTCGCCGTCTGTAACAGAGCAGCCTGAGCAGCCAAAGAAATACGATACCTGTGGGTATGACGTTATATTTTGAAACACTATACTGCGTTTTGTGAGACGACGACGGCTACGTAACTCAAGTTAGTTCTTCGTATATCTCGATTCTAATTCATAAAATTTCAATCGTGCTCGCGTAGGTGTAACCGTGCTCTGTATGTATTTTACAATTAATCAAGTACTGGATATAAATAGGTATAGCACCAATTTCGTCATCCAATACGTAATCGGTATATTCTGCTTTTTTCTCTCTTTTTACCGTCGTATCTCGTCACAAACGAGTACAATGATTGTTGATGAGTTTCACGTTACGATGAACATTTAGATCAACGAACGCCTACGATACGAGATGGCATAGATATTCGATCATGTTCGAAGACGAAGCGAAGTAGATTTTCGATTATATTTGCTACAGGTGGTGATGTTTTAATTTAATTGCCATCTGGCGAGATTATCAATAGCGGAGTGTTTCAAAAGGCGCGCGAAATGCAGCTGGAAGGCGATCTGTGATAAGCGGAGCCGAGCAAGCGTTTCCCGGAAACAGCCGAAAGCCCAGATATCGTCTCGAATCGCTCTGGATCATCAAAATGGGTTATTTTCAGTCGAAAATTAGGTATTATACAATGTATTTTCATCATCGATAATCGAAACATAGCATGATGTTCGCCATGTCACGAATTTGCGACGTAAGTATCTTTTTTGAAATCGTTTTGAACCCAAAAATACTTCCGAATTCGTAATCAGCGTTTAGGAAACCTATGAAATCGATATAAAACACGATATGTTATCATTTTTTTTCTATCTATCCCCTCCCTCTCTCGTTATCCGACATTTAAAGAAACAATTGAAATTTTCACTTGAATGGAAATTGTCGTAGACCTGATTTATTTAGACAAATTGCAAGAGAAATAGTTTGAATGATCTGAAAATAATTGGAAAATGGCCCGAAAATTTGATAAAATATTGTTAAAATGTGAGAAAAAGTTTAAAATTGTCTAAGACGTGGTAAAACCCGTTTAAATTTGGCTAAAAATAGTCAACTTGAGATAAAAATTGTTAAAATGATGTTGATGTTAAAAAAAAGGGCAGAGGGCACAGTATTTGAACAAATATAGATGAAAATTGATACCTAGGTAAAAAAAAAATCTTCAATCACAAAAATTGTGAAATTTACAACAAAAATCTACACAAGCTCTTAATTTTTCGACGACCGAAACCAAATCTATTCCAAGTTCAAATTTTTGTAACTCTTAAATTTTTTCAATTTCTTTAATCCTCAATTCTTTTTGTACCCAATTTTTAAGTTTTCCGACTGAAAATTTTTTTGAAATCTTTCCAATTTAATTTTAAATTTTTTTTTCAATTTCATATTTTTAAAACTTTTTTTCAATTATTGAGTTAAGAGAAATTTAGCAAAAAACATCAAGTTGAAATTTTTGAAATTCGAATTTGAAAAAATTGAGGAAAAAATGTTGAAATTATCGGATAAAATTTTCACGTTGAAAAAAATTTGAAAAAATCAAAACTGAAAAATTATCAAATCGGATATAAATTTAGAATTAAAGAAATTGAAACAATGATGTAGGTTGAAAAAAATTGAACTTTTTAATAAATTTGAACTGAGATCGTAGAAATCTCATTTTTGGCAAAAATAATTAAGAGCTAGTGAAAACAACTAATATAAAAATCACAAGGAATAAAAAAAAGTTTGAAAAGCTATAGGTATTTTTGTTTAAAATGAAGATAATTTGTTTATTTTTCATAGAAATTGTTTGAAACTATGAAAAAAAATTCAGAACTTCTGATATTTAGTTAATTTTTTGCACTAGTTTATGCAATTTTAACACACTTTTGACCATTTTCATAACATCTAAAAAAAGAATTTCAACAATTTTAACAAACATTTTTATGGAAATTCAAACAATTTTCCCTGTATTCTAAAAAAATAAAAATTCAAGAAACATTTCACAATTCAAATAATTTTTAGAACTTTTATCAATTGTTAGGTTCATTTTTCTCGATAATTTTTAGAACATTTCAAAAAACTTTGACCAACAGTAATTTTTCCACCTAAATCAAAAACTGATCAATGAACTTTGATAAGTTTTATAAAGTCTGACACAGGGAAATGAATCAAAACTTTCCCCATTTTCCATCATGCACAAGTATCCATGACTGATAAGATAACTATTTGTGAAAAAAACAAAACTGCAATTTCAAAATTTCTAACAATTAGAATGAATTTTCCAAGAACTTTTATGCGTACAAGAACCCCACTCTTTCGACTTACCTAATTCAGTTTCATGAAATTTTGAACAATTTGGCACCATCATCGCAAGGTTATAATAGTTTAAAATTTGAAAAATTATAAAACCTTTGTGACAAAACATCAAGAATTTTAGAAAAGAAACAAACGATTTTTAAAAAATATGAATATAATATTTCAAAACATTAAAAATCTTAAAATTTGCTATGCTACTCCGATATAAGGTACCATATACAGAAATGTTCAAAAATCATTAAAACTTTTGTACCATTTTAGAACCGATTTTGAAAAAAATTTCTGAATTTTCACAAAAATCGTAAAAATTTCAACTCGGCTTTGACTTTTCTCATTTAAAACACGATTTTTTTCATTCTTTCAAAATCGAAACAAAAATGAACCATAAGGTCATCATTTTTTAAAATTTCCCGGCTCGAACCAAACTCCCTTGACTAAAAATTAATTTTTTTGTGTGAGAGAATGAGATCTACGCCACTTGCTCTCCGTTCAATGCAGCCCCTGCTTTGGTATGTACCTACATGAGGGTGGATCGAAAAAAAACATATCTTGGATTTTGTGAAAATTTGATGAGGTGATATACTTTGAGTGGGAGACTTCACAAAAAAATTTTGAGCCCCCGAGGGGAAAATGGAGGGGAGCAGGAGGTGCTCAAAGTGCACCTCCTTTTGGTTGTTTTTTGTGCTTTTTAGCCAATCAAAATTGTGTGAGAAGCCTTCGTAGCACTCAAAAGATGTGATTTGAGTTTCTACATCTCCCTAAACCAACGCCATCATTCTTCGATCAAAACTCAAACTGCTACCAGGGGGTTGAATAGTTGCAGATTGCAATATTTCAATCTGCAACTTTTCAACCCCCTGGTAGCAATTTGAGCACCTCCTGCTCCCCTCCCCTTGCCCCTCGGGGGCTCAAAATTTTTTTGTGAAGTCTCCTACTAAAAGTAAATCACTTCACCAAATTTGGTCAAAATCCAAGATATGTTTTTTTTTCGATCCACCCTAATGTACACAACTCATAATTTTTTCAAATATTGAAGAATATCTCAAAATTGGGTTCTTATTTCGGTTATGAAGTTTCCTACGCTGCGTCAATATTTTTTTTCAAAAACGTTGCGACATTTTCTCACTCCCTTCCCCCGCCTTCCAACCAAGAAATATTTTATAAGGGTTAATGGTACCCACAATTAAAACAAATTACTTCATAATTTAAAAAAACAAAAATAGTAAAATGTTGAAAATTTTATCAATTCAAAATTTTTTGAAGGAATCATAAAAATATTTATTTTTAATCGTCGTTGGCACGGAGAGGGGGAAGAGGGTAATCATCGAAAAATTCCTGACTCATATGGAACTTATTTCGATGTTTCCCTTTCAAATGCAGTTTTTCCGATTCAAAATGCAAATTTTTTGAAAAAAAGGCAATGGAAAATCCATAATTAAATATTTTCCGGCTAAAAATATAGCTTTGTCATTTTCAAGAAATGGCAAGCTGCCTCCAACGCTCTCAGTTCAGCCTGGCCCTGCTTATATTCCGTATTTTGAACAATTTTCACATTTTCAAACATTTTAATGATTTTCATCAATTTCAATTGATTTTTAATATTGCGAAAACAGGATACATTTTTCATTAAAATTCTGATATAAATGTAAAAATTATCAAGTGACTAGCTCTTAATCACCAATTTTAGTCTTTCTCATCATATCCATTAATTTTTCGCGACTCCCCTCCTCTTCACCATCCATTTTTCGCCAAACTCACACAATATAAAAACGTCACACCGACTCTCGTACATAGGTACATAAAACTGCAAAACCATACAATTTTTACAAACCCCAATTCGAAATGGTCTCTCCATCACAAGCTCATTTCAAAACACCACGAACAATACTCGCCAAGATTCAACGTCAAGGGTCGAGTGACAGAACCGTGCATTATGCATACTTTATGCACAGTTTGAAAAATTTATTTCACCTTATGACTGGCGTGTACATGTGTGTGGGACTGGGTAAGTAAAATTTACACTCCGGGTCGCCATCCTACACGAAATACAGATACACGATGCATTACGAATACGATTTTATAGAGGTTCAATATCGTATTATATCGAGCTAATCTGTTTGCGCGGACGAGTTTCTCGAATACGGTGATTTTTTTATTCAATTGTCCGATTAGGTTAACTTGCGGCTGCAGAGCGTCGAGCAGGAGGAACTCACGCAGTTACTCGGTATATGGGATGGAAAAATAATACACGAGTCTGCGACTGTGTGTGTTCTTCATTCATTTATATGGATGGATAGATGAGGCGGTGGAGGTGTATTTATATATGTGTATATTACACGACATGTAGAGGATTTTTTTCCCTCGATATTCGTCGTGACATACTGAAACCTATGTAGGTTGAAAATCCCTAACACTGGTACCGTGTACGTTTTTTTCTATCTTTTTTCTCAGAACTTATACTATAAGGATGAGCTTTGAATAATAATCGATCTTTATACGTACGAAGTATCCGAGCAACGTATTAACCGGATAAACTGACTATATGAGACACGGAGACGGAATTCGGTCGTGAAAATTATACAGATGCGTGCCTGGATGGAGAAAGAACCATGGAGGAGATCAGGAGACATGCAGAATATAGAGTAAATCTATGACTTCACTAAACAGTATGACACAGAAGTCTTGTACACTTGAAAAACTTCTCAATATCTCACTATCAGAACTGAAAAGAGATACCAAGACGGTTCAAACAGCAATGTATTCTTGGCGCCGAGGACATTGAAGATCGATAATCAAACTTCTAGTCCATCCAATAGGGTGTTCACAAATTAAGAAACCGGTTTGGGTCAAAAAATAGGGGTTGTTTTTTATTATTGAAATAAACTCTAGATACTGAAGCAATTAGAATGTGGTATGTTTTTTTGAAACCGGTTCAGCAGTTTCGAACCAGTTGTCAATAATATCCAAAAAAGTGAATATATGAAAAAAAGTTTGAAACAAAAGCTGTAGAAAATTAAAAAACAACCATTTTTTGTTCCATAACTTTTTCTCCATCTTGTAATGAAAATAAGTTGCCGAACAAAAGGTTGGAGTATAATTTTTTCTTCGCAAGTTGATATCATAACCAGTTATCAAAAAGTGGATATATCAAAAAAAGTGTGAAATAAAAGTTGTAGAGAATTAAAAACTGAACATTTGACGTTCTGTAACTTTTTTTTCATCTAGCAGTGGAGAAGAGTTATGGTTTAAAAAAGAGGGGATTATACTTGAGTCTTTTGTACCATAACTTCTTTCCATTGCAAGATGGAAAAAAAGTTACAGAACGTAAAATGCTCAGTTTTTAATTCTCTACAACTTTTATTTCACACTTTTTTTGATATATCCACTTTTTGATAACTGGTTATGATATCGACTTGCGAAGAAAAAATTATACTCCAACCTTTTGTTCGATAACTTATTTTTATTACAAGATGGAGAAAATGTTATGGAACAAAAAATGGTTGTTTTTTAATTCTCTACAACTTTTGTCTCAAACTTTTTTTCATATCTTCACTTTTTTGATATCATTGGCAACTGGTTCGAAACTGCTGAACCGGTTTCAAAAAAACATACCACATTCTAATCGCTTCAGTATCTAGACTTTATTTCAATAAAAAAACCTATTTTTTGACCCAAACCGATTTCTTAATTTGTGAACACCCTATTGGATGGACTAGAAGTTTGATTATCGATCTTCAATGTCCTCGGCGCCAGGAATACATTGCCGTTTGAACCGTCCTGGCATCTCTTTTCAGTTCTGAGATACTAAGAGATGTTTCAAGTGGACAAGACTTCTGTGTCATACTGTAGGTATACCTTGTATAATACAGGCACAGCAGGATATGTGGACTATGACGTCATTTGTTACACCGATTACGAAGAGGAGTTAACGGTAGTCTCCGGTACATAAATACGAGAAAATCGTGTAAAATGGTATAAGAAAAAGGTATCGAACATACGAGGCGAGACTACGTACAACCTACGACGGTTTTAAAATACAAATATTTCATAATAGAGAAAGCGCAGATCTGGTCTCCAAACTCGGTTTATTATGGTATTTTTTCTGCTTCGCTGTCTCGAACGAGAATGACATTATCGAGCCGGATAATGAAGCGATTTTTAAACACTCCGAAGCAACGCACGTGATAGGTAATTACGCGTTCGCGTTGTGGACAGATGTTAGAAATGGAAAGTGAACCCTTTGCTTCCTTCATGTAGCCCGTACGACGGATAAGAGTCTATAGGCAAATGAAATGACCTCGCCTTACATCGGGTTGACCTAATAAACCAACGGCAACGTGCGATGATTCGAACGGGCCTTTTCTTTCTTTTTCATCGGCCCGACGACCGATACACGTGCGCCTTCGAGGTCATCAAACACACCGTCGTCGTCAGCGTCGCACTCGTACGAATAATTATTATTGTACTAGGTATTATTGAGATGATGAGGCCGCCGGCCAATTTACAGTATGATACCATAATATCTAGACTTGCGTATAATAAGTACCAATGCATTCCGTTCATCCTGCTGAGTGGAACGAATATGAGAGAAAAAGGCGCTCGAGTACGCCGGTTCAGTGTTTTTCCACTCGTGGATACTTTAATAGTTCTGATCGTAACGGAATTCGCAGGTATTCTTCGAATTCGATGTCAAATGCGAAGTAATCGAACTGAAATACTGAGTATAGTCCAAGAGCTAAGACTACTGCCTGTTTTGAAAAACACCAGTTTTCCAATCCCCAGGGGCTGCTTTTAAGTACACCAAAAGTTCGAAAGTTCATAATTTCCACGAACCTTTTGTTCGAAAAAACTGATGGATTTAAGTGGTGCCATATTGTATCATTTTTCGCACTGAATCCGAGTGTCTACTCTCTCATTTTGAATCAGTGAAAAGTCACTGATAAATAGTCAGAATTGCAGCACAGGAAAAATCAGTAAAATTCCTTGATTTTCAGCAAATTTTTACTGATTTTTCAAAAATTTTCAAAGATTTTATTGACTTTTCACTGATTTTTCGCTGATTTTCCAGTAATTTTTTTCACAGTTCGTTTTCAGTGAAAATTTTTTACTGCTTTATTACTGTGTGTTACAATTCTGACGGTTTTCCAGCGATTTTCGATAATTTTCACCGGAAAACAGCTGAAATTGCAGCACGGTAATAAATCATGAAACCAAACAGTGAATCAAATTGCTGAAAAATCAGTAAAATTCTTTGAAAAAATCAGTGAAATTATTTGGAAAAATCAGTGAAATTATTTGGATAAAAAATCAGTAAAATTTTGAAAAATTAGTAAAATTTTGGAAAATTAAGTGAAGTTTAAAAAAAGTCGGTAAAATTTTTCGAAAGAAAATCAGTGAAATTTTCTGAAAAATTCAGTAATTTAAAAAAAAATTGTAAAGTTGTTTGAAAAAATCAGTGAAATTCTTTGAAAAATCAGCAAAAATCCGTTGAAAATTAATGGATTTTGCTGATTTTTCCTGTACCTACTGTAATTCTGACTATTCATCAGTGACTTTTCACTGATTCAAAATGACAGAGTAAATCTGACGACCTCCAAGTGCTGCCAAAGCCCCGGTAGACTGTATCATTGGGGGGGGGATGGAAAATTTTTGATTTTAATTTGCATAATGAGTCATAAATTAGATTTAAAAAATTTTCAATCGTTTTCAAGAAATGTTCGACAGCAGTGATTAGGTACTTTTGAAAATTCAAAATTTAGGGATGTGAGGCATGGGGGGAAAGTAAATAAATTCACGTATGAGGTCATGCGATATACCGAAATTTATGTTTTTTGGGTCGTAGAATTCGATTCCGATCATATTTTACATTATTTTGGATGAGGGAATGGTTGGTATCTATTTTCCATACGTAGGTATGATCAATTTGCCCTTTTTCTCAGAAACGAGACGTATATCGCCCATCATTCAGGAATGGTAGAAATATCGACAGTTCAACAGGTAATCACTTTATGCTTTGTTTTTCCGAAATTGAAATTAACAAATTAATTTGATAAAACGAGAATTTTTTCGTTTCTATATTTTTAATCACTTCCCTTATTTTTTGGATGTAAGTAATTAAAAAGATGCGAAATCAAAATATACATCTGGTTCCAGTGGGTCACATTTGCCGATGATCGGCAGTGGTGTAGTAAAAAAATGTTCGCCTCATTGGTCAAAAATTTGCGCCCCCCCTCCCAACTAAAATTAAACGTATTGTTTTTGGGGGGAAGGGACGTGCAATTTCTTCAGAAATTTCTTACTTTCAACATTTTGAATTTTCAAAAAATGAATTTAACAAGAAAGAATATACTTAGATATTTCTGTGTTACCGACATTTACGACTTGGAGTTACAAAATTTTGGGATTGAAGCTGTCCAAAATCGCAAAATGGGCCAAAACCTTGTAAAAACTAGGATTTTTTTGGTAATTTTCTCCAAGTTTTGGAACGTTTAATCATTTCAAGCCATTTTTTGAAAACGTTCATTCCAAAAAAAGCGAAAAAAAACGAAAAATGGGGCCAGTTTTTTTGGCGCATTTGTGGACCATAGAAGAAAATTATTGCCTGAAGGAAGCAAAGACGAAAAAATTTAGATTCAAAATATGAAAAAATTGCCTAAAAACCGGAATATTGTGCGCCCAGTGAAAAACTCACCTTCTTAACGTTCCAACCTCTCTTGCTAAATGCTATGCCACTGATGGTCAGACCACCACAGACAAACGAACAGCTGATGAAGCCACCGACATAGCAACTATAATTTAGAAAAAAAAGTCAAACTGATCATACGAATGGAAAATAGGTACCATTCCGAGAAACAGTCAGAATTGCAGCACAGGAGAAAATCAGTGAAAAAAATTTTCAATGAAAACAAATCAGTGAGAAAACTCACTGGAAAATCAGTGAAAATTCACTAAAAAGTCAGTCAAATTTATGAAATTAGCGGAAAAATCAGTGAAAGTTTTTGAAAAATCAGTGAAAATCTTTGAAAAATCAGCGAAAATTTGCTGAAAATCAGTGAATTTCGCTGATTTTTTCCTGTGCTGCAATTCTGACTGTTTATCAGTGACTTTTCACAGATTCAGAATGAGAGAATGCTGTCGAACCGTTGAAATTTTTTTCCCCACTATGGCTTTTTATACAAATTTAACTCAAAAATTGAGAATTTTTTGATTTTTTCCCCTTTTAACTCAATCTCTCGAAGCCTAGGCAGCATTTAGGAGTCGACAGATCCACATATATATAATTCGAATTTAACGCAAAAAATGGTACAAAATAGCATCACTTGGACTTGTCAATTTTTTCTGGTGAAATATCATGAAAATTATGAACTTTCGAACTTTCGCTGTGATTGAAAGCAATAGCTGCGGATCGACAAACTGATAGTTTTTAAAACAGTAGACGTAGGGACCGGCCCCAGCTTTCAGTTATTTTAGGTAAATAAATTGCAGTGGATTTAGCTTTGGACTGTCGAAATAGGATACCTCTACCTCAAGTACACACTTTCGTCCAGCTTTCGGCTTCTCTTACACCGAAGAGGCGCGAAACCAGTTGCTAGGTATCGTGTTTATAATTTGGACCAGCAGCGTGACCGAACCGTAGTAATAGACCATGTGCATTGTGCACGTACGAAACGTGAAACGTAGTAAAACTACGCCGCGCCGGTAGGTATTGTTTGTTTCACCTGATTATTTTTTTCCCCCTCGAGTAATAAGTGTGTCATTACTTCTCTTTGGGTATATTTTTTTCCTCTTCTTGTGTTCCTCCTCCTTTGTATTTATGTGTTTCTTTATGTATAGCTGGTCTTATTTGCGCC
This sequence comes from Pseudococcus viburni, assembly GCA_033439095.1. Classification (NCBI taxonomy): domain Eukaryota; kingdom Metazoa; phylum Arthropoda; class Insecta; order Hemiptera; family Pseudococcidae; genus Pseudococcus; species Pseudococcus viburni. The sequence goes on from JAVBJF010000090.1 coordinate 621,353, forward strand.
TCGACTAGTTCTCGTCCGGTCGAATAGATTATGTCTTAATGAAGATATGAAACTAGCCGGTAACCAGTTTAAAGAGTGAAATTTTCAAATGCATTGGCCTGGCGATGGCGGTTGACACTTATACGTGTACGTAGAGCTGGCTTAACCATAATATCTCGTTTGTAAAGGTTTCTTCGGCGTGTTTATATCTTAGTCACCGAAGGGAAAAGCATGATTAGTCATGCGCGCCATCTTATCGAGTGTACATAGACCGGCTAATTATCGAGCATGTCGAGGATTTACCCAAGTAGCAGATAAGAGCATGTTGAAGGTAGATGGTTGAAAACGTTACGCAAGTCAAGTAGCTAATATAGTCCACGGGTTTAGAATTGATAGATGGTGAATACGATTAGGAATGAATTGAATTTCTGGCTGTCTTTTTTCATTGGATGGAAGAGGCAGGGTTCTCATTCGCTGTGAATCGATGAAAAATCACTGATAAATTGTCAGAATTGCAGCTCAGGGAGAAATAAGGAAAAAATTCACTAAAAAAACAGTGAAAATCATTTAAACAAATTGTAAAGTTGATTGAAAAATCAGTGAAGTCATTGAAAATTACTCAATTCTTCTGACTTTTTGTGCTGTGATTCCAACTGTTTTTCAATAATGTTTCACCGATTTAGAAAACGAGTGAGTTCAATTTTATTAACAGGTCACAGAGAGTAGATAATTATTAAAAAAATTTTGACTGGAACGAAAAATTCTTTCGAAAAAATTAGCAATTACGCACACTGTTTTGATAATACCTACCAAAAAACCATTTTTAATGATCAAAAAATTATTTCTTGTGAAAAAATTAATTTTCACTAAAAATAAAACGAGAACATAATTTTTACGATTAAAAAAATGATTAATTATTTGTTTGAAAAAATTTAAATTTTTGAAAAAAATCACACGTTTTTCAGTGAAAAAATTGAATATTTCTTACGAAGAATGAACAATACCACATCAAAAATATTTTTAGTGAAATGAATCCTCTAGAGAAACCTTTTTTACAAAGAATTCATCTCTTTATTATCCATTTAAAGAAAAAAAATAGGTACATTTTGAAAAAATTACCAAGTTCTCCAGGTAGAAAGTTAGGTACCTATTCTAAATAAAAGGAGAAATGGCATGCTTACACTAAAAAAATTTTCAGTGAAAATACCACTTGTAGTGAAATGACTTGTTTTTAGCTAAGTACAAGTATTTCCAACAAGGCAACATTTATTTTCCTTGATAAACATCAATAACATAATTTTTAGTAAAAACCAAGTTCTCGTTAATTACCTAACAAAAAAATTAATTAGAGTGATTTTTACCGAAAAATTTTGATTTTTAGTGTCGATTATTTTTAGTGAAAAGCTATACGTTTATACTTAGCATAACTTTTAATATGAAATTATCTCTGATACCAAAACATAACGAAAAAACTACAGTTTTTAATCTTTTAAAAATATTAAGTTACATTTTAAGCAAAAAAAATTAGTTTTAGTCAAAATAAATAATTAATCAGTACAATAATTTTTACAAAAAGAAACGGCACACTTTAAAATTTCAATGAAAATAATTTCAGTGAAAAGAAATTTCAAGCTACTTGAGCAATGTTAGTTTCAAAAATTTTGTTGGGAATCTGAATCAATGAAAAGTCACTGATGAATAGTCAGAATTGCTGAACAGGAAAAAAACAAATTTCCGCTGACTTTTCAAAGATTTTCACTGACTTTTCAGCAAATTTCATAATTTTCACTGATTTTTCTCACTAATTTGTTTTCAGTAAAAAAAATTTCACTGATTTTCTCCTGCGCTGCAATTCTGGCTGTTTCTCAGTGATTTTCGATAATTTTCACTGATTTATAATTGAGAGAGTAGTGATGTATTAATGAATAAACAGGGTTTTGAGAATTTCCAGTGAAGAATTGATAAACGTAATTAATTTCTGGTGATATTTACTAAAGAAATAAAATTATTAGTAAAAAATTGAAAATCAAGTAGGTACCAATTCTATTTCTGAGAATAATTCTTTCGCTTAAATTATTTGTATTTCAATTATTTATTGGTTTTGAAAATAAAAATTAGTGAAAATTATTTTTCATCTTGGAGAAAAATTCTTTTGATCAAGTATAAGAAATTTTAATTTTCAAGTGATCCTAATTTTTACAAAAAATCAAAATCTCCAGTAAAAATTGGTGAAAAAATTATTGGATACAATTTTTAAGATTTACTCTATCATTTCTGAATCAGTGGAATTTATCAAAAATAACTGAAAAACAGCCAGAATTGCAGCACAGTAATAAATCAGAGAAATTTTTCACTGAAAGCAAGTTAGTGAAAGAAAATCACTGAAAATCAGTGAAAATTCACTGAAAACTCAGTAATATTTAAATTTACTGAAAGATCTGTGAAATTCTTTGAATAATCAGTGAAAAATCTATGGAAATCAGTGAATTTCACTGATTTTTCCTGTGCTGCAATTCTTACTGTTTATCAGTGATTTTTCACTGATTCGGAATGAGAGAGTAGGTTTCACAAATTCTGTGAAAAAACGATTTTTACCTAATTTTAACAATTGATTTTGAAATTTTCAATGAAATTTTTTCAACAAATACCTATTTGTTCGTAGAATTTTCATTACTTCACAATAAATTAATTTCCGTACTGTCTCATTCTAATCGAAAGTTGATGAAAAATCGCTGATAAATAATCAGAATTGCAGCACAAAAGAAATCGGTGAAAAGTTTCCACTGAAAGAAAATCTGAGAAAAAATCATTGAATTTTGCTGATTTTTCTTGTGCTGCAATTTCATATTCATCAGAGATTTTTCACTGATCGGATTTTGAAAGTGATTAAATGAATATTAATGTTTTTTTTTTAATTTTTGAAGAAAAGGATGGTGATATTCAGTGAAAAAAATGTATTTTAAGTCAATCAAGGAAATTGTAAATACCGGGTAACTGTTGAGGTAATTTTAAACACTTTAAAATTACAAAATTAACGATAAAAATGCAAAAATTTGTTGGAAGTTATATTTTTCTGTTCATTTTTCGTATTTTTATGATCCACATTTTTTTTCATTTTTGATATGTTTATAATTACCTACCCTTTTAACAATTTGCTTGATTGACCTCATCAAAAATTGATTATTTTTTTTTAGAAAAAAGAGCATTTCTAGAGAAAATTATTTCAAATTTAAGAACTCAATTCTAGTAAAAAATCTTTTTTACAAAAATTTGTCACAAAAAATCGTAATTTTTTCTTCGACCATACACTAATATGGACTGCTAATCCAAATGGAAGGCTTCCGGCCAAAGATTTTACGGGGTTTTACCAGAACGCAAGTGCGCATGCTCACAACGATTAACATCACGGGATGCGGGGAAGGGCGATTACCGTTTGTTTATGTGTGGTGTACCAACTACCAATCGCGTGCTTTGAATCCAGTAAAACCCCGTATATTCTTTTCCCAAAACAACGTTAGATTTTTACATTGCATTAGCAGTCCATATTAGTGTATGGTCGAAGAATTTTTTAGACATTAGGTATTTCAAAAAAAAAACGGCGATGGTAAAATATTCGTAAATATTTCATCAAAAAAATCAAAGATCTGGAGATACTTTTTGTTGGGAATTACGTATTTTTTCACCGCATTTAAATTCGAATCATGAGGTTAATGATATTTTACCAATAGCCATTTCTTCTCAGAAGTCAGAATCGATGACTTTCACAAATAGTGGTGATTTACTTGTGGTAACGAGATGAAGTAAACAGTGACTCATGATGCAAATTAAGATGAATAGGAATCAACTTGAATCGTAGGAACCAGTTTGGTAATTTAAAATTCTAAAAAAAATTCCTAAAATACAGAAATCGTATTCGCCTTCTTTTTCAAACAGTAAATCGTGAACTTTCGGTAGTATCTTTCCTAAAGAAATATATCTTTCTTTGCTCTATTTCTTCATTAAAATCGCTTCCAAATCCACAAAGATTATTCCAAGTAATCCTTCTGGTTCGTTCGGGCAAGTGAACTTGACACCGACGAGATTAATTCGATCTCATTTCTATACCTTGTACAGAAAATCGACATGGCGAAGCTTCGCAAATGAGACGAGATCAAATTAACTGATAAGAAGTCGATTAGTTCCACTTATCAAATGGTCAAGGATTCGGGTACCATACCCAGCAACATGGATTTAGATACAAACGTTAACGTATTACCTTAATCATGTCATATGCAAAATTTTCTCAATTACTTTTGACCTCTGTGTGCCCAACATGTACATAGGTATGTACGATATACCCAGTTAATTATTCGCTTCGTTAACGTCATTTCGTCCAAGATATATCTTCGCACATGAGTCTTTTTCTACATATACAGTAAACGATCAACATGGACCAGACACAAACCTTGAATTTGATCGATTTATGTACGTACACGAGAGCGGAGGCTTTACAGCACACTGAAAAAGGTAGAAGCAGACATGGCAAGAGCACTCCTATGTATAAAAGTCTATTAGCGAAATTAATGGTGGAAACTAGACGTGGACGTACATACAAAAATGACCCTTCAACCGCGGTACTACCTTTTAACAGATTTGTTATGTTTAAATTCTCCCATTCATTCGGATGGGTGGGCTCGTGTTTCGCGTGATTTTTGCTCATCTTCTCAGCTTCGCTTTGTATGGTTCGTATAATTTCGTATACCTACGTACTCGTCGCTCAGGTACCTTTGTAGATACTCGTCTAGGTACATACAACTTCACTTCAGCTCTCACGTAGCCCGGAGCGATTCTTTGAGCGCAAAACTCCATGCAGTCGATTGTTTTTACTCGAATATTTACGCGTCGCTCGTCGGTAAAAAGCATGTAATCATGATGCATTCATGATAATAACAAGGTATTTCTCTATTATATTGTTGTTGACTTGCGCATTTTTCACGAGGTCAAGGTCGTCGCAAATGTCTGAATGGGAGATCGTAGATCGAGTTTTATCCCCTGCGTTTACGTCTCGATAATGTAATTCGTACTCGTCTGTAGATAATTAGAATTTATATCTTGATGGAAAAACAATTCAAAGGTGGAATTTTTTGTAAGCTTTGATGGGTCTAAGTAACAGGTCATTTTTCATTTTTGAAGATTCAGACGTTGAAATTTCACTCGAAATCTGAAGTAAATCTTGCTTTTCATTTCATCGCCAGTCTGTCTTCATTGATTGCTTTCATTTTGCCTCTTAAGGCAGTTTCTTGACTTTTCCTTCTCTTTTTCAACTTGGTGAAAATATTAATTAAAATAAGGAAACTCCCTGAGGTCGAACTGAAATTTTTACAAAAAAGGAAATCAAAAGCTCAAATTTCACTGATTTTAGAAAGTCGATTTCCAAAAAAAAATGAAGGCATCGTAATTTTTCTCTTCCTGCCAATGTCTCTGCTACTCTCTCATTCGGAATCAGTGAAAAGTTACTGATGATTAGTCAGAATTGCAACACAGGAAAAATTAGTGATTTTTCACTGATTATTCAAAGAATTTCACAGATTTTACAGTAAATTTCATAAATATCAATGAGTTTTCAGTACATTTTCACTGATTTCCAGTGATTTTCTATCACTGACTTGCTTTTAATGAGAAAATTTTCACTGATTTATTACTGTGCTGCAATTCTGACTGTTTTTCAGTGATTTTTGATAAATTTCACTGATTCAAAAATAACAGAGTAGATAGAGACCACGTATTGAAAACTTTTACTTCGAGACAATAAAAATTTCAACTGACGTATATTTTTGGAACGTCTAACAAAATATTTTTGAAGCAGAAATTGTCTTAAATAAAATATGTACTGAAAAAATATCAAACAGTTCATGAGGGTGCAATCCTCTTTCAAAGTGTCCATGTCCGCACCTTTATAAATCGACTGTTCAATTTTTGGAAAATTTTTGGAAAATTTTTGATATTTAAAATCATTTCATTTTTCAGTGAAAAAAAGTAATACATATTTACGAAAAAAGTTTTTTTCTCAAAATTTTTTACAAAATATAGACATTCTGGAATGGAATTTCGTCACTTCGAGCTTTTCTGAAGGCTCCTGAAAATTTTGATTTTTTAAATCATGATTTTTAAATTTCTTCAGAAAGCATGAAAAAATAACTTGAGTGTCTGAAAATCGAGTTTCTGTCTCTTTTCAAACAGCTCAATCAGAAATTCTAATTTCAGCACAATTTCCAGGTGGACATCTCAGGTGTGTTTTTCTTACTAACTTTAGATTTGACCATTAGACATTCAAAAGTCGATAAGAAAATCGAAGAAATCGCGTCTTCAAAAATGAAGTTTCTCTTTAAACTATTCCAAAGAAAATTAGAACTACATTTTCAACTTCTCAATTTGATTCTCGCGTTTTCTGGAGAAAATAAAAATTTTGTTAAATGTTCTAGAATAGCTGGAAACGGTAAAATTCGGTTTCGTGACGTCTATCGGTATTTAAAAATTTTAATCAAATAAATTTTCTTCCAGTTATTAGAAGTATAGGTAATTTTTACGAATTTTTCAGTCTCAAAATGAAAATTTTTTCCCCAAAAAAGCCATAATTTTCGAAAATTTTCCAAATCGAACCTAATTTTTAAAAACACAAAAAGTATGGGTTGAGAAATATTTTTTTTAAATAATTCACTAATTTGAATTCTGAATTAGTGAATTGAATTCCATTCAATTTGATTAAATTGGAGCTGAAATTATTTTGCAAATCAGATGCCTCCTAAATTTCAAGAATATCTAAGGAATTAAGAATTAAAAACTTGACAGAGAGATCAATATTCAATATTTAAAAAAATTGCAATTTGAGATTTCAGATCATCTACTGAGATTTTTTTTTTGAAATCTTCAAAAAATCAAAAATTTCAAGATAGAATTTTTTAGATATTGACTCCTCTTGTCCTTCCCCTTATTATACTTCACCTCATTCAATCGTTCTGGAAACTAGGTCTTAAGAACATGAACAAGTTGGAATCGACATCATTGGTAGAGCAAAAAATTGAAATTTAGATAAAGTTTTTTCGATTTTCCAACTTAAAATACAATTTTTTTAGAAAAATATCATCGAAGAAACAAACGATTAAGAAATTTTCTTATCCTAACCGCTAGTAAAATTTTAGGCAAAACCAAAAATAAATTGAAAATTTTCTCGAATTTTGGTAAATTTTGGAAATTTTGGAATTACCTCATCGTTCTGCAAAAATGAAAAGATCTCATCAACGAAAACAGCTGAAATTTGGTACATACCCTATTTTCGACCTCCTAAATCAATTGGAAGCCAATCACGACCACTTTTACTGATGGGCTTTTTTTCAACGCTGGAAATTTCCAAATTTTTTTGGAGGCTCCAAAATGTCTCGAAACTGCTTCTAATCGATTCGGAAGGTTAAACAATGGTATTTGCCAAATTTAAGCTTTTTTCGTTGATTAGATCAAATTCCCATTTTTGCAGGGTGACAAGAGACAGGGTAGTTTTGAAATTTCAAAAATTCGTCAAAATTCGAGAAATGAACTTGAGCACCTGAAATTTTGGATATGGGATTCTTTTACGATGTATTTTGACATGGATATGTCTTTAGGCCTGGGGGGTAAAATTTTGAAATTGTTACGCTAGAAAATTCTTACGCCTGAAAATGGTTACGCTAGAAAATTCTTACGCTAGAAAATTCTTACGCCTGAAAATTCTTACGGTTACGGTGGATCAAGACATTATGACATTATGTTAGACTTAAAAAAAACATAAATAAAATTAAATATTATATTTTAACATAATAATTTGCTGATATTATGTTAGACTTGGACGGGTTACGGGTTATGTGTAATGATCACAGTGGACCAAGACATAATGACATTATGTTGTTAGGGTGGATCAAGACATTATAACATTATGTTAGACTTGAAAAAACTTATAAATAAAATTAAATATTATATTTGAACATAATAATTTGCTGATATCATGTTAGACTTGGATGAGCTACGGGTTATGTGTAATGATCACAGTGGATCAAGACATAATGACATTATGTTAGGCTTGAAAAAACATAAATATAATTAAATATCATATTTGAACATGATAATTTGCTGATAACATGTTAGACTTGGAGAGATTAAAGTCGGTCAAAAAGTCGGTTGAAAAGATAGTTGGAAATCAGAAAGTTGGTTGGAAAGCTGTCAAAAAGTTGATTGAAAATTTGAGTTGAAAAGATAGTTGGAAATCAGAAAGATAGTTGGAAAGCTGTTGAAAGGTTGGTTGAAAAGTTGGTCGAAAGGTCAGTCGAAAAGTAAGTCAAAAAGTTGTCGAAAGATCAGTCGAAAAGTTGATCAAAAAGTCGATCGGAAAGTCGATTGGAAATTCGATCGGAAAGTCGATCGATTGGAAAGTCGGTCGATCGGAAAGTCGGTCGGAAAGTAAGTCGATCGGAAATTCAATCGGAAATAGATGGATTATTATATGGAAAGTTAGAAGGAGCGTTATATGGAGTTTCAAACGGTTACATTTTTAGATTATGACATAATGACATTATGTTAGACTGGAAGAAGTTAGATGGAACGTTAGATGGAACGTTGGATGGAAAGTTAGATGGAGCATTATATTAAGGGTTAGACAGTAACATTTTTAAATTAAGACATAATGACATTATGTTAGACTCAAAGAAGTTAGATGGAGCGTAAGATGGAATGTTGGATGGAAAGTTAGACAGAATGTCAGACAGAAAGTTGGGAAAGATTGCTGGAAAATGATTTTCTGAGAGATAGTAGTTGGGGAGATTAAAATCATTTTTTCAATTTATCCGTTTTTTTTTTTTTGTTTTTTCAAGTCCAACATAAAAGACGGGGAAAGTCTAGAAAAGTCAAGAATGGTCTAGAAAAGAAGTCTGGAAAAGATTAGGAACAAAGAGAAAATACTTGAAAAGATGAGAAAAGACAAGAAAAGATGAGAAAGGTCTAGAAAAGATGAGATTTTGTTATACTTGGAAAAACACTTTGGAGGTGTAATAAATTACTGGCTGGTGTTTAGTTTATGATTGAATAACATTATATGTATTGGACTTGGGAAAATATGATAGAGGTGTTACACAACATTTTTAGGTGAAGACATCATGTTAATATGTTAAACATTGACAAACATCCTGGTGCTGTACATAGAAGTAGAGGACCTGGATATAGGGACATGATTATTTATGGTGGCTGAGGTTTTGTGAATTTTATTTTGCTTAGTAAAAGAGGTAGTGATGCAAGTAATGTAATATTAAAATCAAAATGTGAATTAGAGATGTGAAAGATTTGGTATTTGGCAACACTGTATATTTTTACTAAGCAAAAGTGAAATTATAAGGTGGTGGTAGAGGTAGCTGAGGAAAAAAATTATTCTTATTTCTGATTTCGAGGTCTTACAATCTGAGTTTTATTGCTTATAAATTTATATTTGTGTTGGTGTTGTTATTACACACATAAAACTATATGAAAAACTTATTAGTTGTTTTTAAACACATACAAATTTTGTGAAAAAAAACAGTTGGTCGTGTTCAAACACGTAAAACTTGTGAAAAAATTGTTGGTCATGTTTGAACACGTAAAACTTGTGAAAAAATTGTTGTTTCAACAGTTGAAAACTAATTTTTATAACAACAATCTGTCTAGTTAAAGACATATCCATGTTCTAAGATTTTTGCTTTAAAGCAAAAAACACTTTAATTTACTCGTTTTTGATTTACTTTTGTCTCTGCTCCAAATTTTACTGCCGGTTGGAATGTCTCCCTCATTAAAATATCATTCCAAATTTCCACACCTCTCTCCCCTTATCCCTTGATACGTAACTCGAGAGGTTTTTTTTCGCCAAAATATACACAATTTACAGAATGTTTATGTTCCGTAATATTTCGACCTTTTTTTTTAGACATTATTGGTACATTTTTCACCGATATTTACGACCATAGCTCCCCAGCGAGTGATAACTCCGCTTCAAAGTACGCCATTAGTTATTTATACATAATTTACGACGACAACGTTCTCTTCGTACTTCTCTCGTGCTCTAGTTGAAATTCAAACTTCAAACTTCTCGCTAAACCATCTTTCAGTTTTCAATCGCAATAAAAATTGCATCCTTTTGGAAAATTTACATGGTAAGTCGACATTATTTTAGCTGTATTGTCATCTTGAAAAAAGATTTCGTTGTTTCGGAGAACTAGGAAACAATGAGCTGCCCTGTATTTGTAGAAAGGTGAGCGGCGGTATTATTCATTGAACAATACAAGCTCTCATTGTATGTACATAGTGTATTTTTCTCGTAATAAATACGACATAGTGTATTATATACGTACGTACATTACGTATATATAAAATACACAATGAAATAACATTGAACTATACCGCGCTCTATACCTTTACGGTGAGCTTCGCCTTCGTGTATCAAATGGCATGTAATGTATATGGACGAATGTAAGAAAAACACAAATATTATTTCTATAACGTTATGTTTAGGTATATTCGATACTCGCTCCATAAAATACTCTATCGTGTTTACACGCCATTCTCATTCGATCAAAAAAAAAAAAAAAAAAACACGTAAAAGCAACGCGTGAACTTCAGGCCCGCAGTCAGAACTTTTTTTGAGGGAGGGCAAATGAAACTTTAAGGGGGGGGGGGGCAGACAAAAATTGAAAATGGCACAAAAAATTTAAACTATCTACTTCAAATTTATTAAAATTGTAATTTTCGATTTTTTCACAGGCAGAAAAAAATAAAAGAAAGCATACAAGTAAAAAACTTGAAATATTTCAAATTCAATACTACCTACTGCATTACTTTACAATTTTTAGAGGATTGAAAATTTTCAGAAACTTTTCGACAAAAATTTTTTCCGACTGTTTTTTTCTATAAAATTGAATTAAATTTATAGTATTTTTAGCCCTGATTAAGAGAAAAATTGTGAAAAAATTCAAGCACGTCAGGATTTTTCACGATTTGAATTTACACTTTTTGATAACTTTTGACACTTGGAGTCGATTTTCTGAGTAAAATAAGGGTTCTACGAAAAAGTTGAATAGAACATAAATTGTACAGCGTAAAATTTCATTTCTACAAAGATCAATGATTTTTTTTTCTAGAAAGCTAAGCTTTCGAGATATTTCAGTCGAAAGTTCAGAGTTCAAATTTTTATCTTTTATTGAAAATATCTCGAAAACTAAGCTTTCTAGAAGAAAACTTATTGAACTTCACTGATAGGAAATTTCATGCTCTACAATTTATGTTCCATACATTCTTTTCGTAGAAACCTTTATGTCCTCATAAAATCGTCTTGGATTGTTACATATTGGAAATGTTGAAAATGGGGTTTATTACAAAAAAAGCGATTTCCTGATGAGTTGTAGTACGCGAAATTTTCTTTCTGCAGAGTCTATTAATTAGGTAGTTTTTTTCGGAGGCTTGGTTTTTCAATAAAAGAAAAAAGTCGAACTTTGAACTTCCGGCTAAAATATCTCGAAAACTAAGCGTTCTAGACTTCTAGAGAAAAACAAATTGAGCTTTACGGTAAAGAAATTTTACGCTCTACTATTTGCGTTCTAATTATTTTTTTTGTACCAAGGACGGTTTCAGCCTAATTTTTAGGTGGGGGGGGGGGTGAGAAGAAAAAATTGCTGACTAAACCAGATAGAAATTCAAATTATGCCGAATGACGGATTTCGGAAAATGAAATTGCAGTCCAAAAGTAAAAATCTGCGCCGCGCCGTGACTAGATGTAACTTCTGAAAGGAGTTTGAAAATCTTGCCCGAGCAAAGCGAGGGCGGAAATTTCAACAAAAAAATACATTAAATGTATTTTTTTTGAAATTTCTTGGCGATGAAGAAGTAATATTTTTCGGCTGTGCAGACGCAGAATGCAGATCTCAATCCATAATTAGTAGGTATACGATAAACATTTTAAAAAAAAATTGTGCCACATTGTAAAAAAATTCAATTTTTAATAATTTTTCAGTTCTTCAAATTCTGTCGTCTGTCAACTTTTAAAATTCGACCAGTTTTTAAAAAATCAAACTGGCCATTTTTCAAATTTTATCAATTAAGTAGGTACGTTGCGTATACAAAATTGATCTGACTTTCAATGTGGTCAATTTTTCAAAGATTCAAATTTCTTGAATTAATCAATTTTTGAAGGGTTCTCAAGTTACCAAAATTTCTTAATTCTTCAAATTATGACAATTTTTTGGAGTTTATCAAAAAATTTTCAAAGCTCAACAACATTTCTTCTTCTTCTTTAAATTGTATCAACTTTTAAAATTCTGCCAGTTTCCAAAATTTTTCAATTTTTCACTGTTGATTTTATAAAATTCACCAATTTCCGAAATGTTCTCAAGCATCTAAATTCTTCAAAGGTCAATTTCTTAAATTTTGTATTTTTTCAAGTTTTTCAAGAGTTTTCACAATTGATAAATTCTTCAAATTGTGACAACGTTTGAAATTCCGTTCATTTTCCATTTTTCACCTCAATTTTGCCGACTAGAAATCATTTTTGCTGAATTTATTGACTGAAAAACGGCTGGGGTGCACCCCCCACCCCCGTTGCAACCGTCCCTGTTTAGTACGACCCTTTCTTTACGTTCAAAAGTAAAGAAATTTTTCAACAAAAAATTCGAATTATGAAAAATCTTGACTTTATGGAGAAAAACATTAAGCACCTTCAAACTTAGCACTAGAACAAAAAGCCAGAATCACAAATCAGTAAAAAAAAAATTGTTTTTTAAACTTTTTTTTTTGTTTAAAACGTGTTTTTGTGTTTTAAACACGTTTTGGATGTTCTTAACTAAAACATGTTTTAAACAGAAAAAAACATATTTTTAAACAAAAAAAAAACTTTTAAAAATTTAAACCCCAGTTTTTAAAAAAAAAAAAACTGTTTTTCCCAACACTGGTGTGACCATTATAAGCGTTCATTAAATTCTGTTCGATGCTCAAATTTAATGCGCAAATTAAAAAGTAAAAAAGGGGTTTTTGGATAATTTTTCTAGGGGGCAAATGGATGCGCTAGGGGGGCAATGCCCCCTGCCCCCTCCTGTGACTACAGATCTGGTGAACTTCTCAACCCTTCTCTTGAGTAAAACAAACAACCCCTTTATTGGCGGTGAATTTCAAAGCTCAGACTCGTCGTTAAAACCGGTTGCGTTGGAATTAGATAAACTTAACGCCGGCTCGAATTAGCCACAGCGGAGATCGTAAATCCGCGAAAATTTTACGAGCGAAATGTAAACAAAGATGAAGTAAAGGTAAAGCATTCTCGAAAGTGACGATAACGGTTCGTCAGGTTCGTCAATAAAAGTAATTTCAATTTCACTTTTTAAATAACGTAGGTTAAGTACCAATACCATCGAAGACACAGACACAAACACATGCACACTTTACGAGGCCGGATCGTTGTATTCAGATACGTAAAAATAAAATTACCGAAAAAAACACGTCAATGGCCAAAAAAATGATAAAATTAGCCAAACTTATGAGAATATATTACGAGCGACGTACCAACGTAAATTGTACGAAGAATTACCTGCGTGCGATTTTTACACCACGGTGAAAGTTATAAGTACCGGGTCGCGAAATAAAAATCCAAATAAAACGATAGATCGGTGAAAAAAATTACACTTTCGTTGGATTTACTACGGCAAACGGCGCACTGGACGGCGGCGATAATGTCGCGGTGGCGAACAAGACGACGAAAAACTGACAGGTCGTTAGGATACCCATGCGAGTTACCTGTAGAAACCCCTTCCACCTGGACCGGTAAATACGCTGGTACTGGTTTACAAAGCTGCGTGAATATTACGTGTTTGAGCGCCGTGTGGGAGAAAGGTTTTTGTTTATTTCTCTTTCCATCAAGTCTAATGACGTTTGTCAGCCCACACGACGAGCACATGTAATCAGCTCGCCACCAATGTACCACAGACCAGAGACCAGAAGTTTCATCCTGACCAACCGTGTTCCACAATTGCAAACTTGTGGTCTTTCCTTCTCTCGTGGCTCTGGTCTTTGGGCCAAATCGACTTGAAATATACCTAGGTATATTGTTAATGGCTTAGAAAATGAATAAACGGGTCAAGAGTTTAGTACGCGATAATTTGGTCCTCGCGAACATCTCCTGCCCACTTGATCTCATTCTCATTGGTCTCATAAGGTAAAGCCATCGATTCCCATAAATACTCTGTACCAGTAACTCGGATACCTAGAACATACGAGTACCTGGAAATAATGCCTATACCGGAGGCGCGGCGGCGACGTAACCTTCAAACATCTAGCAGAGAAAAAAGTATATTTTTCTTGGAAAAAAAGACGTACGATATAGTGAAATTTCCATTGTTGATGAATTAGGTAGATTCGAGTTCTAAACGCGGATTCAGGAAGTCATTCTGGGAGGGGGAGATAGCAAAGATGCTTGAAATTGGATTTTATCTCGGTAGGAATTTTTTACTGTGGAAAAAGGTGAAAGAGAGGACGATTTCGAAGAAATAATAGTTTCAATCGAGAACGATTTTTAGCCATCGATCATCATCATTTTTATTTTTAGTAGATTTTTTTTCGTTTTTTTTTCAACGTGTTGAGGAGATTCCTCCCTTTGTCCCCCTCCCCTACGACCATTTGTCTCTTCATTTATGCGTGCAGTGTGCATGTTCACTGTAAAAATAGTGAAATCCTACTCGGGGAAGAATGAAAATTGGCAATATTGAAGGGTTTATAAATTGAAAATTTTCTATTTAAGGGGAAGTTTTCTCAATTTTTTCAATTCAAAATGACTGTAGAAGCCATTTTTTCGACTAAAGGTCTAATTTGGTCATCACTAGGAGGAGAAAATTGTCCAATGCAATCCCTTTTCCACCGTCTGGATAAACCCGATAGGTAGACAATACATGACAATATTTTTGAAGAAAAAATTGAGAATTTTTCAGAAAATTTTAATCTTATACAAAAACTATAAAACTTTAATCTCGGGAAAAAAATGACGAAACCTATGAAATAAAAAATTAAAGGAATCCGTAGAGTCTACCCAGTACATGGGATAGATGGGCAAATCAAATTTTTCTCATTTAGTTGTCAATAATACGTTGACTTTTTTGCATAAATATCTTTCATAGTCATGTGAAATAATCCAAATAGAAAATTCAAAAAAAAAAAAATTAGGTTCAAGAAGTCCTGAGATCACTACTCTCTTAATTTGAATTAGTCAAAATTGACTGATAAAATAAATGAAATTGAGTCACTGTAGAAATCACTGAAAAATTTCTGATTCAATTTGTGAATTTTCATTTTTGAATGGGTAATTTTTTCCTTAACTAACTGAAATGAATCAGTAAATTGAAATTTTTACTGCTTCATTTCAGTACCTAGGTAAGGAAAAAATTACTGATTTTAAAATGAAAATTCACTATTTGCGAATCAGTAATTTTTCACTGATTGGCAGTCAAATTTCCCTGATTAACATTGGAATCAGTGGAAATTCACTGCTAACGAATTAAGAGAGTAATTTAAAAAATTTTAGAATCAAAATTAATGAAATAAGATAATGAAAATTGTCATAATATTTCAAAAAATATTCAAAATTATCTAAAAAAATCATTGTTGAATGGCGAAAGCGTGGTTGAAAGCATGGTAAAACTTGGAAACTGGTTCGAAAAAAGCAGAAAATTGGAACATAAATTGTTGAATGGTTCCAAATCAATCAAAGAGTAATGTAAAAGAATCACAAATTATTCAGAACATTGTAAAAAAAAAATCAAATTGCATAAAATTTGTAAAAAAAATTAAAAATTCAAATTGCATAAAATTTATTGAAAAATAAATGAATTAAAATGACATGAAAATCGTTCAAAATGTAATAAAACTTGTTTAAACCTCAGCAAAAATTGTACAAACCATCAAAAATTTGTTATGGTTCAAAATATTGATAAAATCGTTTTAAATAATCTTTAAACGATTTTTTGCTATACTTTACCAACTTTTTCAACAATTTTGGAAAGTTTTAATATTTTAGATCATTTTTAACAATTTCCATGGAATTTTAAACACTTGAGCTATTTTTGAAATTTTGAAATTAATTGAAATGATATTTCTGTGTTTTCCCCCAAAAAGTCAAAATAATTATTGCCATTTTTTGCTTTCCAAACTCAATTTTTCCAAAAAAATTTGTCCTTCGTCTTCGTTTACGAAAAATTTCTCTATTCTGGAGATTTTTTTTCAAAAAAACGCTCATTTTTTGATTTTTTATTGCATAAAATCTCGATTTTTAAAATTTTTGACTCGAATGGAATTTTTAAAAAATTTTGGACACAAAGTGTCATTACCTACCTCTTTTCAACTCAAAATCCATATTCCAAAATTGTAAATAAACTGCAATTATTTACATTTTTAACTAGGTACATCTAGCGCTTACCTATTTAATTTTTATAGAGAAACAAATTTATCCTCTGCCTACTCCCCCCCCTCCCCACTCATTTCGGTCAAAATAAATATTGTAATAACTCTCGATGTCAAAAATTTCATCTTCAACTCAAATAATCTTTGATTCAATTTGTAGCTACCGTTCCTTCTAACATACCTAATTTTGAAGACTTCTAACATTTCAAAAATTTTCAATAGATTTGTGAGGCATTTTTTCATTTTCACTCGATTTTGAGGAAATTTCATAATTCCTTCAAAATAAACGATTTTTACATGGAGTAAACGATTTTTGTGAAAATTTAACAACTTTCTTACTTACAAGAAAGGCATCCCAACTCAAAGTAAAATTTTGAGCCAAAACAAAAAAATCGAAAGTACATCATAACAGGACCCCGTATCCAAAATTTCAGGTGCTGAAGTTCATTTCTCGATTTTTGGCGAATTTTTGAAATTTCAAAATTACCTCCGCCTTGCGAAATATGAAAATTGGATCTGATCAACGAAAAATGCTGAAATTTGGTATATACCCTATTTTTGACCTCTCAAATTGATTGGAAGCGGTTTAGAGATATTTCGAAGCCACCAGAAAATTTTGAAATTTTCCAGCGCTGGAGAAAAACCCATAAAAATGGCCCATATGCACTAGAGCACCTATAATCGCGGATTATCCATATTGGTGACCTGTTTGATCGATTGAAACTCAATTTTCCAAAATTCGTAACTTTAAGTTCAAATTTGCATTTTTGGGCAGGAAATTTTCCTGGAAAAATTTTAAAATTCGCCTAATGCGCATACATCGAGGTAAAGTTACGAATTTTGGAATATTGTGTTTCAATTGATCAAATTGGTCACCAACATGGATAATCCGCGATTATAGGTGCTGAAGTGCATATGGGCCATTTTTATGAGCTTTTTTCCAGCGCTGCAAAAATTCCAAAATTTTCTGGTGGCTCCAAAACATCTCAAAACCGCTTTCATTCGATTCGAGAGGTCGAAAAATATAGGGTATATACCAAATTTTAGCTTTTTTCGTTGATCAGATCAAATTTTCATACTTCGCAGGGGAGGTAATTTTGAAATTTCAAAAATTCGCCAAAAATCGAGAAATGAACTTCAGCACCTGAAATTTTGGATACGGGGTCCTGTTATGATGTACTTTCGATTTTTTTTGTATGGGCTCAAAATTTTACTTTGAGTTGGGATACCTCCCTTGTTAGTTTGATAACTATTTTTGAAACTTTTAGGAAATTTTCGTCATATTTGAAAGATCTTTCATCAATTTTTCCACAATTTTTACGAATACATATATTAATTTAATAATTTTTTTGGCAGTAAAAATAATTATTACCTACATAATTTGAGGTAAAAACGAACCAAAGTTAGTATTATTGGAGGAGCAAAAAATCGAAAATTTTGAACAGATATCGAGGTTTTATTAATTTTTCTATGTATGTAGATCACTTTTACAAATTTTTTGCCTCTTAAACCTAATTTTTTCAATTAAAAATGTAACTTTTCCATTATTGAGAGGGTAAACTGTCCTTACCTCTTCTCGTCCGATCGGTCTAACTTTGATTTTTAAACAACATTATCAAAAATTATCCACATTCAAACACAGTTATTTAGAGAAATACTTCGAAAAATAATATAAATTAATTCATTCGATCCGAATTACTAGAATTAATACCCAATAGAATATTGTGGAAAAATCAAAAATCTGACAATTTTTCTCATCTTCTGGCACCCAACAAAGATACGTAATACGAGCTCGTGTAAAATTATCCTATCAAATCGAAAGGTCTCAACGCCGGTATCGTATTTCACCTCTTATTTCCTATCCAGTTACGCCACTGCCCATAGATGACCTGTATTTAAAATACCCTGGCACTAACCTCCCCCCTCGCCCTTCTCCCAGTCATTATTACTTCCGCTGGCCATCTTTCAATCAACTATTGATCGATCTTCGAAGTGATAACGAAAGACGAATATAAAATACGTACGAAATATAATACTGACTTACCTTTTTCGTATACATAGATACATAGGAACACATTCGTATTACCAAACGTGTATTATTAAATTTTATTCACGTACAAATTTTAAAAAAAACCACGATAATTAAACATCACGAAACATCAAACGAAAGAGGAAAAAAAACACCATCTATCAAACACTCATTAACAAATTATCTCACACACATAAAAAAACTACATAAAACATGGCAAACAATAGTACATAATATAAACAACAAAATAGTATATCTAATAATACGTACAGACTAGGGTGTCCCTTATTTATACTTGGTGGAAAAAAAATGTTGGAATTTTTGTCGGGACCCCCCCTAGTTTGGTGCCACTACATGAGAAAATGACACACAAAAAATTTCAGCCCGATTGATGCATATTAACTCGTGCCTCAAAGCCCATTTTGAAAAATAGAAGAGGCGCGCTCGAGATCATAATACTCCACTACAGGCACGCGGCAACGAAACGCTAAAAACACCCCTCCCGACCTGGCGGCTTTAAACTTACGCCGAAGGCATGCAAATGAAGATAGAGCTTTCGGGTTTGCAGCATTCGATTCCTTACAAAATTCCGGATAAGACAAAATTTTTTTCAAATTTTTTGGGCCCCCGGGGGGAAAAGCGCGAGGATATTAAAACGTGTGATTGAAAAAAACCAACAACCAGAATTGAATTATAATATTTCAAATCGATTTTTCGGGAGGGAAACGCTTCCAGGAGGTATTCAGAGCTTCTGAATCCAGTTTTGAGGTCATTTTGACTTCGAACTATAACCAGGACCCAAAATGGGCCCATATGGGGAGGTGGTGGGGAGGGGCCAACTCGCAAGCTTTCCATAATTATCGAGTGTGGTATCAAAATTCGTGTTTTTTACTCTGGAGTCCGTTTCCGACGTTCCTTCAACAAAAACTCCAAAATGGTCCCCCAGGGGAGGTGGTGGGGAGGAGTCAAATTTAAAATTTTCCAAAATTATCGAGTGTGGTATCAAAATCAATGGTTTTTTACCCGGAGAATTCATTTCTTACGTTTCTACAACAAAAAAAACCAAAATGGGCCCATTGGTGGGGGAGGTTGGGAGGAGTCAAATTTAAAATTTTCCATAATTATCGAGTGTGGTATCAAAATCAATGGTTTTTACCCGGAGAATTCATTTCTTACGTTTCTACAACAAAAAAACCCAAAATGGGCCCATTGGTGGGGGAGGTTGAGAGGAGTCAAATTTAAAATTTTTCATAATTATAGAGTGTGGTATCAAAATCAATGGTTTTTTACCCGGAGAATTCATTTCTTACGTTTCTTCAACAAAAAAAACCCAAAATGAGCCCATTGGAGGGGGAGGTTGGGAGGAGTCAAATTTAAAATTTTCCAAAATTATCGAGTGTGGTATCAAAATTCGTGTTTTTTACTCTGGAGTCCGTTTCCGACGTTCCTTCAACAAAAACACCAAAATGGTCCCCGGGAAGGTGGTGGGGAGGAGTCAAATTTAAAATTTTCCAAAATTATCGAGTGTGGTATCAAAATCAATGGTTTTTTACCCGGAGAGTTGATTTCTTACGTTCCTTCCCAAGTGATCGTGGTTTGAGTTAGGCGTCGAAATGACCTAAGAAATGGATTCTGGGGTTCGAAAAACATATATTTCGATACCTCACTTGATTACTATGAAAAATTTTCAATTTGAACCATTGACGCCACCTTTCCTTTGGGCCTATTTTGGGGTTTTTGTTGAAGGAACGTAAGAAATGAATTCTCCGGGTAAAAACCATTGATTTTGATACCACACTCGATAATTTTGGAAAATTTTAAATTTGACTCCTCCCCACCACCTCCCCTGGGGGACCATTTTGGAGTTTTTGTTGAAGGAACGTCGGAAACGGACTCCAGAGTAAAAAACACGAATTTTGATACCACACTCGATAATTATGGAAAGCTTGCGAGTTGGCCCCTCCCCACCACCTCCCCATATGGGCCCATTTTGGGTCCTGGTTATAGTTCGAAGTCAAAATGACCTCAAAACTGGATTCAGAAGCTCTGAATACCTCCTGGAAGCGTTTCCCTCCCGAAAAATCGATTTGAAATATTATAATTCAATTCTGTTTGTTGGTTTTTTTCAATCACACGTTTTAATATCCTCGCGCTTTTCCCCCCGGGGGCCCAAAAAATTTGAAAAAAATTTCGTCTTATCCGGAATTTTGTAAGGAATCGAATGCTGCAAACCCGAAAGCTCTATCTTCATTTGCATGCCTTCGGCGTAAGTTTAAAGCCGCCAGGTCGGGAGGGGTGTTTTTAGCGTTTCGTTGCCGCGTGCCTGTAGTGGAGTATTATGATCTCGAGCGCGCCTCTTCTATTTTTCAAAATGGGCTTTGAGGCACGGGTTAATATGCATCAATCGGGCTGAAATTTTTTGTGTGTCATTTTCTCATGTAATGGCACCAAACTAGGGGGGGTCCCGAAAAAAATTCCAAAATTTTTTATAAGGGACACCCTAGTACAGACACACAGAATATAATGAGAAATTTTCACCGATTTTTCCTCCTAAAGAGAAAAAATGTTAATTTTTTTCTATTATTTCATACGCTATACGATATTTTTTCAACGTAAAATTTCCAAAGAAAAAGAGTACAAATTTTCACGTGATTTTCAGTGTGGTTATTTGGAAGGACTTCGTTCCCAACTGGGAGGTTGGACGCAGAAAGTTAAAGATTGGTACTGGGGAAATCCATTTGTAAGTTGCGAGTTTTTATCTCAAACATTTCCACATGCCCGTTTACTTTTTTTTGTTCTTACTTTGATAACACTGTTTTCTAAACGATTTTTTTTTTATTTCTCCGATACGCTTCCAAAAGTTCGAATTTCCATTACGAGCGAGTTCTGAGCGCATTTTTCTTTGCACTTGTGTTATACAATAGTCGCGCGGCTGTACTAGTACGCAGTTAGTTATGGCATTTTAAATAACGTTTGATTGTTCGAGAACACTGTCGATACCTAAAGAGGCTTTTTTGTTTGGCAACATTGTCGGGTTTGTAGGAAAGGGCCGTTGGAAGGGGGTAGGGGGGCAAAAGTGCATAAAATATACCATTTAGATCTTTAGATTGCGAGATTATTGTCGTAATAGTGCTTAACGAGACATCTCCCTGCGCCCTTCGGACACCTCGACAGATGAGCTTTACGTCTGGGTACGCGATATACGAGAACGGAGGCTGAGAAAAGACACCAGATAAAACTCGGGGATAAATTATATTCCGCTAATTATCTCCAGCTCGGCTGCTGTTTGTGTTGGCAACGGGCGACAAATTACAATATTAATTAAGCTCGCATTAGAGGAGGCATATTTTACGTACTTTTATGGAGAACGCGAACGATATTAATGCGATGGTGGCGCAGGCATACGAGTATACCAACCGTATACCTACTCAACTTTCTAACGAAATGTTTTTAATTTACAATGAGCTAACCGGGGACGTGAGACGGGGCGAGGGGCAAAAACCAACGAATCGATGTTCCGACGAAACGTACATTTAAAATGCCATTTTATTGTATTGCCTTGGCTGAGTAGTTTTTCCGAGCAGTTTAGTTTTTTTCTAGTATTTTTTTCGTTTGCCGATGGGAAATTTTTCGTATGAGTGGTAACACTGCGAAATACGATTTTAAATATTTTAAATTTCTAAAATATGAAAATTATATGGTAAAAAAGGGGCAAAGGGGGGTACACGGAGGAAATAAAAAAAATCACCCTAGAGTCTGATGCAGTGTTACCACATCGATAGGTTCGATTTTCAAGTAGTAATTTGTTTCAATTCTTCTCAACACGTGCACCCAAATATTTTTCATATTTTCAGCAAATTTTGTGAACTTGAGTAGACTACTTCATGCTTTATTAGTTAGATCATTCGGTATGGTAGTGTTTTTTTTTATTATTTCTTTATTTTTTTTTCGTAATTCGTAGATCCAAAATTGCGTTTCATACGTTCGACAATTTTTTTCGGTTGGTGTAGAATTTTATTTTGTTTTTTTAAAGATCGCTCTAAGGGTTTTAAATAAATTCAATTTAAAAGGGATTAAATAAAATGAAGGTATGAGAGATGTACTTAGTTATACCAACTCCTGTATGCATTTTCAATTTATTCGATAAAATGTAAACCCCGATGGTATGGATAACGGATAAAGGTTAAAATGGATGCTAAATCCAAGATAAAAGTTATGTTGAGATCGATGCTATATTCCATATTATTTTTATAAGAAAAAACTTGTCTGGAAAATTTTACAATATTTTTAAAAACGAAGATTCATAAAAAAAAATCGTCGAAATAACCCTCGAGCATTTCAATTTTCGCTAAAATTTTATAATAACAAGAGTACCTACCACTTTATCAGCCCCTAAAAAATATCTAACTGAAATGTTCAAAAATTGAAATAAAATTCACCCGCAAACCTTCTGTACCTCTGATTGCTTCGTTTTTTATAATCGAAAAATTAAAAGCTGCCCTTGGTAAAAATTTTGCAAAAGTTATCATCCTAAAGAATCCGATGAACCCTTCTCTTTATCGAAACCCCCAAATTTCTCATATGAATGCGAGTTATTTCATCTGTGACGTAGAATGGCAGCTCTGGGAGAGGTCAGAAAGGAATGTAGTTTTATAAAATCAAAAAAGTCACAAATTCCCTCTCCTTTCCTGTCTCTTTTGAAAGTAGGTATCAAGTATGAATAAGATTTTGACCAAGAACAGAGAACTATTTTTACAAGTGAATATCAAAAAGTGAAGAAGCATGAAGTTCAAACATCTTAATGACCATCAGGAAATTTTTAATTAAATGAGGAATGCTCAAAAAGCCATGAGAATGAATAAAAATTGAGGTAAATACTGAATAATTGTTTTAAAAAAGTAACGAATAAATATTACCTACCCAATAATAACAAAATTTACATAAAACGCCAAGTCTTCCCTAAGTATAATCTCCCTTTACTTCTCTTTCTCCCTTTATAAGGCAATAAACAAAAACGTACATACATAAATCATTTCAAATGAACACATTTTGTAAGATCATTGTACAATTATTTTTTACGTATTATGCAACATGTGTTAAGGAGGAGAACCCCTTCTTTCTAGTACTTATGCAACATACATTGATTTTATGCACATGATTTTATAAACCACAATATTATTTACAGTCATATTTATAGCTGAACCATTAAAGTGGACCTTTTTTTTTCAATTTTCAAATTTTTTCCCCAAAAAGTTTGAACTGACGTGAAAATATCTCTAAATATTTTACCTTTTGTTGAAATTCTGAGATCTTTGAGAAATGTACAATATCCAAAAATAGCTCAAAATTTGTACAGCGAAATTAGTCCGGGAGACCGAATAGGACAAGGGTTGCACCCCCCGCCAATCCTCTGAAACTTAATTTTTCATGAAGGGGGCATCCTAAGCAATATTTTAAACGGTTATGTATTCAAAAAAAAAAAAAAGTTGGCCATAGTAACAAAATGACGACCATTCTGATTGACAGGTCAGTCCAAAATCGAAATTTTTTCCTCTCGAGAGGTTGATATTTGTCAAATCATACAAAATGGTCAATCTTGGTCATAATTTCTTACTACAAGTACAAAAAATATTTTTAAAGACGCATCCCACTATAGTCTACAGTCTAAGAGGCAAAAAGTGTTCATTGAGCGTGCATTTTCGCTGGACAAAAAAATCAGTTGGTTTATTGTAGGTATGGGTCCCGTTGGACAAAAAAAAAAACGCATTTTGGATTTTTTCCTGGCACAATAAGGAGCTGCGGCCTGAAAACCCCCCATTTTTCCCAATTTTTAAATTTGACCTTGGACAAAATTTTTTTTTACATTCTGGTAGCAGACACTCCCCCGACTCCAAATATACGTCACATCTCTTGGGTCACGGGCACAATGGGGTGCTGGGTCTCCAATGTGCGATTTTTTGCCAAATTTGATCATTTTTGGCACAATAATGCCTCTGTAGGCGTCATGCGGTATGTTGGACAAAAAAAAAATCAAACGCAATGTATTCTTGGGTTCATTCTGCGTCCAATGAGCCAAAGTTTGAAGAAAACTATTGGCACAATAGGCCGTGGTGGAATTTCAAAGTTTTGAAAACGTGCGATTTCCTCCCCCTTTCATTAAAAAATAAGTTATGAAAAAAATCTGAAACTTGGGTAGCGACCTATCAAAATGGGTTAAAATTTCACGAGTAGAACGAAATTATTGATGAAAATTAAATTTGAGCAATTTTAGCCCATTTTGAGCCCCAAATTGGGTAACTTTTCTAGTATTTTCAAAGAATTGACATATGACCTATGACAGTGGGGTAGAATTTCGCCAGATATTCAAAAATACTATCCAATTTTTTTTAGCAACTTTTGAGAATTTTGAGCCTCAAATTGAGTCAATTTTTGATTAATTTCAAAAAATTGGCATGTGACCTATGAAAGTGGAGTAGAATTTTGCCAAAAATTCAAAAATACCATCCAACATTTTTTTGAGCAAGGTACAGGTACCATGCTGGAGACACTACCCTGACGTGACAATAAATAAGATTATTCCAAAAATGGTATCACTGTAGAGATCATTAATTTTCACCCCTTTTATGGCTTGAGGAATCAAATATTTTCAGAGAGATTCCTTGCTTTGAGTAATTTTTGTCAAAATTCAATGCATATTTCTCTTTTTACTCCATCGCAGTGAGTAAGCATATCTCTGTTCTCACTGTCAGGAAATTAGGCTGGCATTTATGTGAGCCAGGATATATGAAGAAACCACCCTTAGATTTAAAAAAATTAGGTTTTGAGTCAAGGTTCCCTTCTGATTTTACCCCTTCTGAAAGGCCCAAAATCAGAATCAACTCAAAAACCACTTTTTGATGCCTAAGGTTGACTTCTACATATATCCGGGCTCGCATATGTTCACAAACTCAATAAGTGTTGCATAAAACTAGGATCGAAGGTTTTACAGCTCCTTTGGTACGCCTAGTGTTTCTAAAAAAAAATATACCTACATCACAAATCATTGGCTCTGCTCTCTCAATTATAAATCAGTGAAAATTATCGAAAATTACTGGAAAACAGTCAGAATTGCAGCACAGTAATAAATCAGTGAAAAAATTTCAATAAAAGCAAACAGGGAAAAAGTTTTTGGAAATTCAGTGAAAGTTCACTGGAAAATCAGTAACATCTTTGAAATTTGCTGAAAAATCAGTGAAATTCTTTGAAAAATCAACGAGATGAAAATCAAAGAATTTCGCTGATTTTTCCTTTACTGCAATTCTGACTATTTATCAGTGACTTTTCACTGATTCAAAATGAGAGAGATAGTACGTAAATGTTCACTTTCATTATTTCAATCGTAATAAATTTTTCTATAGATCCCTTCAACGTTGGATCAAATTCCAAAAACGACTGCAAAAATCCAAAAATCAATTTTGTTTGTGATTTTTGTAGTTTTCTGTGAAAACGAAGCATCAAAAAGCAAAATAATGAGACCGAAAAAAATCGCAATCTTTAATAATTTCTTGAAATTTTCCTCAAGGACAATGATTTATAAGATATCCAAAGAAATATTTTAAAATATCCAATTTCAATCAAGCCGGTTTATGGAAAGAAATCAAACGAGAATAATTTTCCCAAAATATTATCAAAAATCGCCCAAAAATTACTGAATCGGATCTATAACCATACTAGATTGTCTGTAACCCCCTCCCAGCACCTTTTCCAACCTCAGCACAACAATCCAACCGAATCTTCGCCATAAATCCGCATACAGGAGACCAAAACAATAAAAAACCATACGAACCCTCTCACACCGCGATAAATTCCACATCAGGTAGAAAAGATGCATCAATTAGCAACCAGCGGCGTGACGCTCCTCCGAACCCCTTTCTCATTTTCACTGCTGACTCAATCGTTAGGCAATTTCACGCACAGTGGTGCAGAAGAAGTTGCATAACGTTTATTTACAGGAGGAAAAAAATCATCAAACCGCAACATTATTACCTTTTAAGTTAATAGAATTGCATATTCGATCGATAAAGGCAGCTCTATCGAAACGTCTCTTCATATTTCGCTAATAAAAGTAAAACTACGTGCATAACCGAATGAAAACCGTTGGTTGCGGGCGAAATGGAATGAAAAATTTTCTACCAAATCGGCGCTAGTGAAAATATTTATAGCGATTTACAATACGTATTATGTATGTGTAGTTTTCCAAACGTGTATGTGTTTTTCCTGATCCTTTTTACGTACCTTTCTTTCCTGTACTAGATAATTATTTACGTGTGTTTGGCGATCGGTAGTATGGTATGTTTAGAGTATAGAGATAGACTTTATACCTATAGTTTGCTTATTTTTACGTATAGTAACGCACCAGCTATCCGGCCTATTCATATACATGAGACCGACCTAAATACGCTATTTTTTTGCATCTTTTCTACTAGTCCAGTGCAATTAGACATAACAGACAAAAATTCAGATTCAAGTTTTTTTTGACTTAATTTACTTAAGGCACTATACCAAACAATATGATGAAAAGTCCTGGTCTCCAAAGGGTGCAGAACTCTCCTGAGGGGAGATTAAAGCTTCCCAAAATCAGTTTTTTGCTTATAACTCGTCCAGAACGCCATTTTCGAAAAAATTAATTATGTACAATATTATTCTACGTTAAATTTGCTACGAAAATGGTCATTTTCATTTTTTTGTGTCAAACGCGAATTGAACCCACAAACGCTCCCAGCAAAAAACACCCTTATACAGGAAGACATTCGTAATCGTAATGACACGGTGCCTTTAAAATTACGCCTAAGGTATAGAAATAAAGATAGGACTTCCTGGTTTGCGGAATTCGATTTCTTGTAAAATTTCAAGTCGAGAAAGCTATTTTCACTCATTTTTTCGGTGTGGGGGTGAACCAAAGGTCATTACATAGTGTGACTGAAACCTGAAAGAAAAAACAAGCTAATTTTGATTAAAATATTTCAAACAGATTTTTCGGGGAAAAAAAGAAAATTTGGTAGAGGGTATTCAGAGCTTCCAAGTCCATTTCTGGGGTCATTTTCACCTCAAACTCAAACCCAGAACCCCCAAGGGTGAGATGTTTTTTCGTCGAGTTATAAGCAAAAATTACATTTCGGAGGGTTCAATCTCTCTCCTGAGAGTCCGACGCTTTTTGGGGACCAGGACTTCTTATCATATTGTTTAATTTTTCCCGTACTTCACCATTTTTTTTGTCTAACACCCCCCCCTCACTCCTGTTGGCTCTCGAATTGAGTTTAAGGTCAAACTGATTTCAAAAATGGATTCGGTAGCTCTGAATACCCTCTGGAACCAAATTTTCATTTTTTTTCTCCTGAAAATCAGTTTGAAACATTTTACTTAATCAAAATTAACTTGTTTTTTCTACCTACGACTAAATCCATACGGATTATGCTTCAGGCACGAAAGTACAAATACACTCCGAACGACTGAATCGTTCTGTTTTTCAACTAGAGTTTTTTTTCAAATTCCTTTTGATTTAATACTAATTTTCAAACTGAATATATTTTTTTCTCAAAATGTTTTGGTTTTTTTTAACTTTAATTTTCAAAGTCTGAAATTTTTTCCTCAAAATTTTTCTCTTAACGTAAATTTCTCAAGTCTAAAATTGTTTCCTCAAAATTTTTTCAACGTAAATTTTTCAAGTCAGGAATTTTTTCTCAACATTTTTCAAACTCCAAAATTTTTTCAACATAAATTTTCCAAATCTAAAATGTTTTTTCAAAATTTTTCAAATTACAAAAAGCGAAATTTTACCAAGCCGGATGACCTATCCTTTTCGCATTTTTATGGGGTTCAAACTTGTATAACATGAGTTTGGCCACTACATTGTTTTTTAAAAAGTACCTAAGTCATATCCCCGCCCAACAAAAATTTGAAAAAATCACGTAGAAAAATTTAAAAAAAAAATTTTGAGAAAGAAATTTCAGACTTGAAAAATTTACATTGAAAAAATTTGAAACTTGAAAAATGAATGTTGAAAAAAAGTAAAATTTTGAAGTTTGAAAAAATTTGAGAAAAGAGTTTGAAAATTAGCGTAAAATAAAAAAGTCTTTTAAAAAAAACTCTAGTTGAAAAACAGGACGATTCAGTCGTTCGGAGTGTATTTGTAGGTACTTTCGTGCCTGAAGCACAATCCGTATGAATTTAAGTCGTAGCTGTTTTTTCTTTCAGTCACACTATGTAATCACCTTCGGTTCACCACCACACCGGAGAAAATTTTTAAAAATGGCTTTCTCAACTCGGAATTTTACAAGGAATCGAATCCCGCAAACCAGAAAGTCCTATCTATATTTCTATGCCTTTGGTGAAATTTTAAAGGCACCGTGTCATTACGAATGTCTTCCTATATAAGGATGGTTTTTTTTCGGGGCTTTTGTGGCCTCAATTCGCGTTTCACACAAAAAATAAAGATGACCATTTTTGTAGAAAATTTAACGCAGAGTAATATTGTACATAACTAATTTTTTCGAAAATGGCGTTTTGGACAAGTTATAAGCAAAAAACCGATTTTGGGGAGCTTTAATCCCCTCTCAGGAGAGTCCTGCACCCTTTGGAGACCAGGACTTTTCATCATATCGTTTGGTATAGTGTCCTGAGTAAATTAAGCCAAAAAAACCTTGGATCGGAATTTTTGCTTGTACTTTACCATTTTTTTGTCTAATTGCACTGGACTATACTGTCAGTCTGTCGTAGCTGGAATTTTTATTTATTTTCGTTCACACAATTATATAAAACGAATTAAAAAAATAATAACACGCGGCTCGCGATAAATACACAAACGAACGTACGAGTTCGATACACCAATATGAAGTCTCACTGCCTCCTGAATTTACGTGAAAATTTGATTTTCTCGAATTTCATCTAATTGAATTTTTTTATTCTCTTTCTCTGAATTGATTTTAAATAGTACATCACGTTTTCGTGAAATTAAATAAAAACCGAGATTAAATTACGTATAAACGTAACCGAATTTACAAATCGGAGTGATTTGCTAAATGTAGTTATTGGCTGCTGTATTAACTTCCGTGTACATGTAACTTCTTGTAGAAATTTTTTCTCTTAAACTTTTTTTTGTTAATTATACGTATAACGAGTAGTAATATTGGAATTCCTTTAACGGCTACACTTTCCACAATTTATTTTTATACTTGCACAGTTGTATATAATATACATTTTATTTTACCTATTTTTTTTTATCGTATAATTCATTTCCGAATATAACGCGCTCTCGGCGATATTTCCGGCCAACTCGAAAATGACGAGTTGGCCGGGGAGCGTGAAAGGAACAAAAAACGAGCAGCGGCGTAAAATAGGGAATTTATTTATTACGCGTCATTTACGCGGCTGAAAAATATACTATGGTTTGGTATTTCTGTAGATTTTTAATACGAGCTTGTATTTTATAGCAGTTAGCACAAAAATTAGGAAGAGGCTGTGATATTAAAGACGATAAAGATCAGAAATCCAATTTAAAAAAGGGCGAAAGGTCTTCGGAGAATGCCGCTCATGTAAGTATTTTTTTTAATTTACTTTTTATCAATATTTAGATTGAGATGGATCAAAAAAATACACATATCCTGGGTTTTGATCAAATTTGCAGAATTGGTATACACCCTGAGTCAAAAATCTTCCACAAAAATTTAAAGAGGATCGGAGCTAAGGACCTAGTTGACCATTTTTCGACCATTTTTTTTTTTAGTTTTCCACCTGAAATGCCCCTCAAAAAAATCTTAAAATGTTCCAATAGCAGGTCATCAATGCGTCTTGATTTATTTATTTCTCTGGCCATGTGGTACCCCGATTCGATACCACTTTTTAGACCTCTACTACTTCTAACTTGAATTTTATTGGAGAAAGTCTACATAATATAATAAAAAAATTTTTTTCAAAAAACTTGAGTTCAATTGTCAAAGGGAAAGATGATCAAAATTGCGGTGAAAGACATATTTTTGAAATTTAATCAGAAAATATGATCAGAATGCAAATCCGTGAAGAGTAGCCCCATACTACGGTGATTTTTCAGAACATGTTTTGAAAAAAAACAAAAATATTTTTAAAAATTAGAAAAAAATTAGAAAAATTATTCTGAAATTTTGAAAAAAAAATTAACACACATTTTTCTTTAAGGTGAACACCCTAGATCATGGATACGTTCAAATGTACTCACTTTTGGAGATGAGGCAATAGAGACAAAACTTCATAACCTTTTATCAAAATGTCGATTTACCTAATTTTTTTTTCAATTTCTTATTTTTTCAACATTTTAAATTATATATGTCCTAGAATCTGATAAAATTCACATAGGTGGTGTACACCTCAAATCAACCTTCCACAATAAGGATTCTCAAAGTTGGCCATTTTTCGACCTTTTTTCAATTTTTCTGTCTAAAATGTCCCTCAAAAAAAATTTGATGTTTCAGTAGCAGGTTATCAAGGCGTCTTGATTTCTTGTATTTCTCTTGCCCACTGATACCTCAATTCGATACCACTTTTAGACCTCTACTACCTCTATATTACATTTTATTGTTGAAAATCCCAACAGTTTAGATGAAAAAATGGAAAAGTTTTTGTTTTTGTTTTAAAAATGTGAATGAGGGCAAAAAGTTGTATCTATACCTCAAAAAACTAAATAAAATTTTATCCTCCTCGACCTTATTCCACGTCTCATCCGTCAAACTTCTATTTTCGTCGGTTTCAAAAAAACAAAAAGTCATTAAAAATTGGAATTTTTTTGAATTAATGAGACAAGTGTCAAAATGATTGTAATGGGGTTATAATTTTACCCAAAATCAATATTGTCCAGCATTTTTTTTACCATTATCACTATTTAAAGTAACACTACAAAGTCCAATTGAAGAGGTGTGAAAATGACGGGGGAAGAAGGTTGGAATTTCATTTCTTGGTATATGGATACAATTTTCAAATTACCTTAGCTCCAATTTTCTAAAGAAAAATTACCCATTTTTTATTCAAATTGTTGCGATCTTCAATGGGGAGATGCGAGGTAGAGGTCTGAAAGTGGTTTCAATTTTCAATGGCCCAAGGAGATGCAGAAAATCAAGACGCATCGGTGACTTGCCATTAGAAAATTTAAACATGATGTGTTTTAAAAATGACTTTTTACTAAAATGTCAGATATTTGCATTTTATTCAGTTACTAGCGTTATGTTAAAATATCAGATATCCATCTAAAAAAAGCATACTTTTCCAAGTCTTTTTTCCAATATGAAAATTGCTCACAAGGGAGGTATCCCAGTTCGAAGTAAAATTTTGAGCCGAAACAAAAATAAATCGAAAGTACATCATAAAAGAATCCCATATGAAAAATTTCAAATACTGAAATTCATTTCTCGAATTTTGACGAATTTTTGAAATTTCAAAATTACCTCATCACTCTGCAAAATATGAAAATTTAATGTAATCAACAAAAAAATCTGAAATTTGTTATATACCTTATTTTTGACCTTCCAAACCGATTGGAAGTAGTTTCAAGATTTTTCGAAGCCTCCAGAAAACTTTAAAATTTTCCAGCAATGGAGAAAATCCTATAAAAATAGTCCAAATAAACTTCAGCACCCATAATCGTAAATTACCCTTATTGATGACCTATTTGATAGAAAATATGTTGTCCAAGTACCTACTTTCAGATTTTTACCCCAATGCGTACAATATCGACGTACCTATTTTTAATTTTTTTTCAGGAAAATTTTCTGCCAAAAAAAATTTAGTATAAACTAGATGTTCCGAATTTCGGAAAATTGTGCTTTAATCGATCAAATAAGTTACCAACATGGGTAATTCGCGATTATAGGTGCTGAAATTCATATGAACCATTTTTATAAACTTTTCTCCGCTGCTGGAAAATTCAAAAATTTTCTGGAGGCTCCAAAACATCTCAAAATCTCTATCAATCGATTTGGGAAGTCGAAAATACAGCATACACTAAATTTTAGTGTTTTTTTTTGTCGATTAAGTACATCAAATTTTCATATTTTGCAGAGCAATGAGATAATTTTGAAATGTAAAAAATTTGCCAAAATTCGAGAAATATACGTAGGTATTTCAGTATCTGAAAATTTTGAATTATGGTTCTTTTTGATGACTTTCGATATATTTTTGTTTCGGCTGAAAATTTTACTTCGAGTTGGGATACCTCCCTTGTGAGCAATTTTAATAAGTTCACCAACCATAAGAAGATTTGGTATTACCATAGAGTGAGTTGAATTTTAATTCCACAAAATTTTCGAGATTTGGAAAAATTTCTCAAATTTGATGGCAATATTCAATTTTATTTAATTAAATTTTTTTTGAAAAAAGGCGTTGAAAACATTAAGAGGTCAATTTTTTCGAAATTTTCAATTTTCTCATCTGTTTAATAGAAATTGTTGGTGGGGGAGGGGGAACGTTGAAATTTTAATTTTGGGGTTTCAAAAAAATGAGAGAACAGAAAACGTTTGTATTGGGGCTTATTCTTGCTCTCGTTGGATCTGTTCAAGTGCTATTACTGTAACATTCTCACATTTTGATTTCAATTCGTCACAAATTTTTCGTTTTTTCAAGTCTAATAAAATGTCATTCTGTCGGTGGCCGCCTAAATTTGAATTTGGTCGTTCAAAACTGATGTGAAAAATTTGATCTCACCTTTCTCGGATTGACTACCAGTACTTGAAAAATGACCAACTTTGGAGATCTCTAGCTCAAACTCCCTTTGAGGCAATAGACCTGAATTTTTTATGAAAGTTTTTTGACTCAACGACTCACGTCGTGTACCATCTTTCATCTTTGCGAATTTGAACGAAATCCAGAACAATTTTTTTCGATCTGTTTATACCTACCTAGTATACAATCTTTTTGCCATCGAGGTGCTTTTAAAACAAAATGTAAAAGGTAAAGGTGAAAGGCAATAGCAAACATATTCGATAAATGGTAAACGGATACGAAACGACGTTTACATGTGAGCTTTTGAAAAACGCGCGTAAACGTCTTAATAAAGGATTATAGCGAGTTTTCAAATAGCAAAAGTGTATAGGTGCCTTGTACCAGGAAAAGGGTAATGGTGAGCCCGCGTATCCTATCGTAATGGGCGGTAATGCGCAAAAACTAGTTTAAGGTCACAGCTAAATACCTTTTTAATTCGCGTGCTTTTACTCTACGCACTCCTCAACTCGAGCGTCGTAGTTTCCCTTATGACCCATCCATCGCTCACCCTCCAGCCTAATGTCATAGATACATACTCGAGATTTTTTTTAACGAGTTCTCTGATTGTTTCCCAGCCTTTAGTTTTTTATTATTTTTAAACGATTTCGACGATGGGACTTTTAAATGCGTCGTATCTTCGTCGACATTGGGTCCTTTTGTGACCTATAAAATAAATATATACCAAAAGTGTTTTGTTTTTGGACGATTTTTCGACACGATTCCGGGAACGATTGTGGAATTTAAGTCGGTGCCATTATTTGTAACGTTTTTATTGCCCTATGTCCTTTTCCCTTCATTTAGTTTATTATTTTTGAATGAATATCAACCAAAAAAACCATCGAAAACTGACCAAAAAAATTAAAAAGCCAGGAGTAATTCAAATGAAAACAATCCGAGCCCAAAAAGTGGACATACTTTAAATATTAAGTATCATCATTTTTCTATTCAAGTATGTAAAAGAACCTCCATAAAAACTTCTACGTTACCAGAAAAAAAATGATCTCAGCAAACTTATAAATTTTTTGCAACTCATTAAACTTGAACAGATCCAACAAGAGCAAGCACAAGCCCCAATACAAAAATTTTCTGTTCTCTCATGTTTTTGAAAACCCCAAAATTAAAATTTCAACGTCCCCCCCCCACCAACAATTTCTATTGAACAGATGAGAAAATTGAAAATTTCGAAAAAATTACCTCTTAATAACGTTTTCAACGTCTTTTAACAAAAAAAATTTAATTATAAAAAATTGAATATTGCCATCAAGTTTGAGAAATTTTGTGGAATTAAAATTGAAATTTTAAAAGTATTGCAATCATAAAACATTTAACTGAATCCACAGGTATTTACAAAACATTCATTGATATTTGATAGCTTTGAAAAATGCCAAGAACGTTAAGAATTTTGAAAAAATTCAATTAGGTACCCATCTTGATTAATTTAAAAAAAATAATTTTCTTAGGATAGAAACACTTATTTACCTACTTACTATGACCTACTAGGTATTATTTTTTCAAAAATATCAATTTTTTTCAAGAATTCCAGTTAATTGCCAATTTTTTTTGTTGTTAGACTATTATAATTATATTTTGAAATTGTAAAAATTTTAAATGGTCGAGAATTTTGTGGGGCCCCTACGAGCCCAAGCAGGGTCGACGAGAGGGGATGCAAAGGGTGCATTTGCAACGGGCCGCATTTTTTGAAAGTCTAGTGAGGGACCCGAAATTTCTATTTTACATTTTATTTGGAGAAAATATGCTAAAAAAGAACAAAATTCATTTTTTCTTTGCTAAAATTGCAATTTTTCAAAATTTTTCTCCTTAAAAAAAACAAGTAAAAAGGCAAACCCAAAAAAATTTGCGTAAAAGGGTTAAAAAATCAATTTTCAACATTTTTTGAGGAAAAAGAGCCCGAAAAATTTTATGGCACCGGGCCCACATTTGCTCTCGCCAGCTCTGAGCCCACGGTTGGTTGATTGAAAATATGTGGGTCAAAGGCCAACGTGCCTTTTGCATCTCTTTCTAGTTGATCTTTGACTTTAAACCACCTGAATTTTCAATTTTTCCCGAAAATTATTTTCAAAAAATTGAAAGAGAAAAAATTGTACCTAACAGTAATTTGAAAATATTTTTTTTAAATCATACTTCTACAGATTATTGACTTTTTAGTTTCTATTCGCAAAATTCTGACTCAGTGACGTTTATAAACTGTTCTTTTCTTTACTTAAAAAAAATAGAAGGAACAGACAGAATTTTTATGATTTTTTTGTAACATCAAATTACAAAATTTTCGTAGTGAATTGCCTATTCGAAAAGTTGAAAGGAGACAGGCAAATCAAAGAAAATCGATCATTTGAATTATTTTAGAATTTTACCAAAAAAAAAACACTCTTCACTTCTGTTAAAAAATGGACCATTGTTTTTTAAAAACTTCATCATATCATTTTTCAAAAATAATTCTTCGAATAATCTCATGTCAAAATTAATAAAGGAATTCTTGAATGAAAGTGAAGAGAACGAAGTAAAAATTAATTTCCTAACATATAGGTAATCGAGTTCATTTAGTTGCCTATGTTATCGCCTTAATTACGTTCGAAATTGACCTGAGAATAAGTAGTCTGAAATCCAACCACAACAGTATTCATAAAGTGTTTTTTCGAAGAAAGAAAAATCAATGTAGAATTATCATTGTATGGGATCAACATTCGAAGAAAAATTCATTTTGATTTTTTTCAGTGGTAGAATGAGGACCAGAATTCCAAATTTTCATCTCTTTCAGCGTTATTCAAGATTTTTTCAATTTTTTTATTAGCGAAGAATATAATCTTCAAAGTCAGGATGGATGCATATTTTTTTTCTTTAGGATTATGGCACATCAGTTTCATTCCACATAATAACGTCAAATAATATTTTTTATTGATTTCGATCATTCGTAAAACTTTCAATCCAAAATCGGCGGTATTGGTCAAAAAAAATTCCTTGCAAAATTTTAACCTACCCTGATAAGTAACAATCCCATTTTTCGGAGATGCAATCAAAATTTATTTCTTGATTAATCTGTTCAAATCAAAACGTGCAACTTGAAAATTTTGGTATTTTTGGATACAAAATAAACCCATCTACTCATAATGAATGTGCAGCTTTTATTCTCTGGAAGCCAAATCGTGTCCCCAGACAAGAAGGACTCGACTTGGGAGAAAAGAGAACTGTCCTCAGTGCCCTCCATTCAGTCTGGTCCAGCTTGTAGTCTCTTGGAGAAATTTTTGAGCAAAAAATAACATTCTAAATTCCAAAGAATGAAATCATGCCATAATCTCAACCAAACAAAAAAATACTCAATGCCAACTTATGAAAAATTTCCTAGAACTATTTGTGAAAAAATGGGGTTTAAGGCTTAAATCTCTAATCTGGCAATGGAAAGATTCAAAATGGTAATTTCTTCGACTGCTGATTCTGTACATATGACGATATGACATTTAATCCATCAGTTTTTTCTTTCTCCGAAACAAGCATTAAGGTACATTTTCAATTTATAAATCCCTCTTTCGTCGATATTTGAATTGTAGTTGAATGAAAACAGCATAAATGCAGGCATCATAGCGAACTTTTTAAAGAAAAAAGTAACTTTCAGTAGGTAACTTTTTTTGAGCAAAAAGTGACCAAAAAAATGACCAAAAAGTAACCAAAAATTCAATCTGCGTACATTTCAAAGATAAATCAACTGAAAAGACGTGAATAATTTCATTCACTTATTAAATTCCTTCTTCAAAACAACAAACAAGCTAGCAAAAATCAATTTTTTTTTCTTGAAGAATTTTGAAAAATAGCAATTTCTACGTGAAAATTTAAATTTTTGTCCGGAAGTGCGAAGAAACATTGACTTTTGAGGGGAAAAAGTAACCAACGTGACCTTTTAGACGTGAAAAGTAACCAAAAGTGACTGAAG
The DNA here is from genome assembly GCA_033439095.1 of Pseudococcus viburni. Lineage (NCBI taxonomy): Eukaryota > Metazoa > Arthropoda > Insecta > Hemiptera > Pseudococcidae > Pseudococcus > Pseudococcus viburni. The sequence goes on from JAVBJF010000090.1 coordinate 658,519, forward strand.
TCGAAAAAAGTGACAAACTCCCTAAAAAAGTGACCCGCTATGATGCCTGTAAAATGTGAAAAATGATCGAACACATTTCACGTAGGTAGTAAAACTCCAACGAATGGAGGGGGAAGGGATTGGGCATCGGGGTATTCGAATTGGAATTACGTCTTAGATTTACAATAAGTAATGCCAGGTCTAATTTAATACCACGTACCTTTGCCTACATAGCTCACATGAATGTAGGCGAAACAGCTCACACAGAAATGTACTCATTTGCAGAAGGTGGATGTGGATTTCATTGAGCATCTCGATAAACTCGACTTAGAAATAATTTCCGGATCGGTTTCTGAAACAAATAATAAAATTATGTTTTCTCGACAGATTGTTCCTGATCAATTTGGTAATTTAAGAATAACGGTAAAGAAGACAAAACCATTGCTGGGTATCGCTATCGAAGGTGGTGCAAACACTAAACATCCTCTTCCACGAATAATAAACATACACGTAAGTGCTAAGTGCTATTGATTAGATTTTGAAACAGCACTCGAAACCTATCTAACCCACGTAGGTACACTTAAACCTAATACTAATGGTAATTAAAACCACTCGACAGGAAAACGGTGCAGCATCTGAAGCAGGAGGTTTAGAAGTTGGTCAGCTGATATTGGAAGTAGATAGACAAAAAGTTGAAGGTAAGTTGGCATTTTTCGGGAATAGCTATTTACCACTTCAGTCGTGAAGAATGATCGTAAGAGTAAACGATCTTGCCCACGCTGTAAATGTGTTTATAAAAATTTACCCTTTCATAATTTCTTCCGCCTCTATTTTTCAGTTGACGTAAAAAATTATTGAAATTAAAAATGAATCCTTCAAAACAAAAATCCCAAAATACAAGAAATTTATGATCTTTCAAACTTCTCAAATGGCAAAATGAGCAATTATTGTCAAATGTCAATTATAAATTTCATACGTTCCTATATTTTACTTACTCTTAAAATTATTTTTGCCAAGTCTTAAGTCTGAATATTATTTTTACCAAAAATATGATTTCGACGACGTGAATCCAAATTATGTACCTATAATTTTTCTAATATGGTATCCAATTTTATACTAATTTTTCCAGCTGTAAAATTTTTTAATTAAAATTTTCTCAAATTTTTCCAATTATCGAGTTGGAAAAAATTTTGAAACACAAGGTTGAAATCTTTTTTTAAAAATCAGGGTAGAAAACAATTGAGGGAAAATAAACATTTTTGAATTGGAAGAAATTTTTTTAGATTTACAATTGAAAAAAATTTCACTAATTTCAATTACAGTAATACGGGCTTTTTAGGTTTTGACCCAAAAAAAATTAGCAGAAAGGGGAAGTTTCGGATATAAGCTCAGTAAGGCATGTATTTCAATATTCCCGAACTTCCCTAAAATTGGTAAATATTTTGACCCCTTTTGGGGGGATGAGGGGGTTCAAATTTTGGTTTTTCGCCCATAACTTTCGAAATTACGAATTTACGAAAAAAAAGTTGAAACCAAAATTGTAGAGAATTAAAAAACAAATAATTTTATTTTTTACAGTTTTTTCCTAGGACGTCATGGAAGGGAGCTGGGGCCTTTCGAAAAAAATCAATTTTGAAAATTCCCCATTAACAGAAATAATTACCAAAAATCGAGTTAATCGACTTTTGGGAGCGGTTTTTTTGCATAGTACATCCCATTACTATGTACAGGGTGACCGAAAAGTAGTTCCCAAAAAAAAATGCTTAGCAAAAATTCCCTAATTAACTTATCCAAAAAATTTCAACTCTGGCAGCATCCTTGGTCTATTACTATTCGAACACAGACCTCTTCAAAAATTCTCAATCATTTTTGAATTTTTTGTGAAGAATAATTTGATTTTCGCTTACAATGCTATAGCTAAACCTAGTCGAACGAAATTTAAAAATTGCGTAGAATAAAATCTAGGAATTTCTGTGGATAGGTGACGAGTTCCTCAAAATCTTGAATTGAACCCTGTTGATTTGAAAACAGTGCGTTCAATTTTGAAATAAGGAGGATTGCATTTTAGCGCTTCACAAATTGGAGTCAGGTGATTTAATTCAGCATTATTGAATTAATGCTCTGGTTTAAGGGAAAAATTGCGCAATATTGAATTTTTTCGGGTTATAAATTATACAGAGATTAGAAGACGATCTATATTAGTAGAATATGACCAAAAAATATTTACCCTATCAATAATAATTTTTTACCGAAATTTTAAATTTTTTTGGGGAAGTAATTTTCAGTCACCCTGTAGAACAAGAAAAATGTATAGCCAAACCCTCATCTCAAAGTAGGGGGTGAACCCTCCGTAGAAAAAGTCGCGTTTTCCCCCAAGCATAGCTCAGCTACAGTGAAAAATTCGAAAAATTGGTTCAAATAAACGTTGTAGAGCGTTGAAAGACGAACATTTTACTTTTTTTACTTTTTTTCTATGTGGTCGTGGAGGCGAGTTATCGTAAAAAGAAAAAAAATCGGCGCAGCGTTCAAAATTTTTTTACGAATTTTGAACCTTGCCTTTTGAGGCCTAATTTGGGTCCAAGGGTTAAATGACTATAAAAATCGAGTTCAGTGATCACAAAAATCCCAGAACTTCACTTTTTGGGCTATCGGTTCGCTAGATTTTATACTAGATCTACACATGCGTAATATTTTGAGTTGATGAAAAATTTTTGAATGCCGCGCCGCTTTTTTTCTTCTTGCAATAACTCGCTTCTAAGACCACGTAGAAAAAAAGTAAAAAAAGTAAAATGTTCGTCTTTCAACGCTCTACAACGTTTGTTTGAACCAATTTTTCGAATTTTTCACTGTAGCTGAGCTATGCTTGGAGGAAAACGCGACTTTTTCTACGGAGGATCCACCCCCCCCCCACTTTGATATGAGAGGTCGGCTATACATTTTTCTTGTTCTACATAGTAATGGGATGTACTATGCAAAAAAACCGCTCCTAAAAGTCGATTAACCCGGTTTTTGGTAATTATTTCTGTTAATAGGGAATTTTCAAAATTGATTTTTTTCGAAAGGCCTCAGCTCTCTTCCATGACGTCCTAGGAAAAAACTGTAAAATACAAAATTATTTGTTTTTTAATTCCCTACAATTTTTGTTTCAACTTTTTTTTCGTAAATGCGTAATTTCGAAAGTTATGGGCGAAAAACCAAAATTTGAACCCCCTCACCCCCCAAAAGGGGTCAAAATATTTACCAAATTTAGGGAAGTTCGGGAATATTGAAATACATACCTTACTGAGCTTATATCCGAAACTTCCCCTTTCTGCTAATTTATTTTGGGTTTGGGCTTTATTTTAGCTAAAAAGTCCGTACTATAGGGGTATTAAATATTTTTTTAACTTGATATCTAAAAAAAGTTTTTCCAGTAATTTTAAAACTTTTCTTCAATTTTCTTTCAACTTGAAAATTTTCCTAATTAAAAATTTTCTACAATTTTTTCCAATTTCGAATTTTTCAAAAAAATTTAACCTCATGTTTTTCAAAATTTCTTTTTCCTCATTAATCCATTGAAAAAATTTAAATAATGAAAATTAAATTAAACCTTTTGATCCGACCCCCTCCCCGTGCTCCAACTAACCCTTTCCTTTAGTCTTTGATGATCAATACGGAATTGAATATTTCAAAAAATTACGGGGAGGAGATCAGATCAAAAAGTAAGTCGATAATCGAATTCTACGCCCTCAAATTAGTTAGAATCGATATGCCACACGATATTTGTTTCTCAACATAGTTTTTCCCAAAATGGGGGGGGGCTAGAGGAACACTAAGAGGTCAAATCCAAAAAATAAACAAATTTTCGAATTCAGCGCCCTTAAAAACCTGACAAATGACAGGTCACTTGTCATTTTTCATTTTTTTGAATTTCCACCCTATCAAGGAGGTTAATATTAGGGGATTCAGAGAGGTCAAAAGAAAAAACTGAGTCCGTATTCGAAATCAGCGCCTTCGAATTAGTAATAATCGATGTGTTACTTTACTTTTTCGATTTTTTTGAATTTTGGTCAAAATTGTGAACCCCTGTACCCAGAAGGGTCTAAAGATCCCATCTTGAAAATTTGTTGGTTGAAAAAGGGGCAAAAAGAGCTACTCACTGTGATTTTTTCAGATTTTTAAATGGTAGCTTTCATCTTTTGTTCTTATCATGAAAGTTGAGTTTTCACCATCAAAATTAAACTTTGAGCTTTTCAAAATGTGATTACCGTTTTTGAATCTCCTATTAATTATCTTTCAGACCCCGCAAACAGTTTTTTCCCAAGTACAACTTATCTCGAGATATGAGCTTCAAAGTTGGGTAATTTGGCTAAAAATCGCAATTGCATAAAAATTTCGAGGTCCGCCTCCCCACCCCCTTGAGGGTTAGAAAGAAAATGATCGTGGTTTTGTGAATAGACTACCAAGGGGGGCTCGTAAAAAAAATTGAGCGAAATCGGAAGACCCGACTTCATTTTTGGTCTGTTTTAGTATTTAATAGGCCTTTCGTGAGAAAAATAGAAAATTCAACACCCAATTAAATTAATGAAAATAAAGAGGACAATGAACTTAGATAAATATTGTTACTTTATTTATTTCGAAATTTGATTGGCACGTAAGAGATATGTATGTCATGTCTGAAGATTCATGTGAACGAATTCGGAATCTCATGACTGAAGTGGCAAATAGCAAATCCCGCATTTTTCAGCTCAAATTAAATTTAAGACTTGGAAAACAAACTAATCAATTTTTTTCACTTCAGGTATGCAACACCAAGCGGTAGCTCGTCTAATAGCCGAAACGTATGCGAATCGCGATCGTAAAGAAATCGAGTTCCTGGTTGTCGAAGCGAAAAAATCGAATTTAGAGCCGAAACCGACAGCGCTAATTTTCATGGATCCTTAGAACTTACCTACCACATGTGTAGCGTAAATCTCAAAAATGGTGTTCCGATGTGGTAGCAAAATTTTCACACAAAGACGATGAATACTGTATCGAATTCTATGCGCTTACATTTTTCCATTCTGTATTTTTTTTTCGTTTTTTGTTTCTTTTTTTTCTATAACGGAATTACAGGAAATATCGATTTGCGTTGTTTACGACGCGCTTCTTCAATAATATAACATATTTATTTTAATTGTTACATTGTTATTGCTTTTTTATATGATAAAATTCATTTACTAAATAAATCGTTGTTGCATTTTATTTATTAAGTAAGTGATACTTGTTGTTTATTAAATAGTCATTTTTATTCGATAGTTTTTGAAAAGATGAAAAAATGAAATTAAAAGCATTTACCATGAATTTTAAGATACATACAATTTATATACGATATTAGCCGAATGGACATGTGATATACTTTATGACTTGTATTTCGGCTAAAATTCAAATTGTAAAAAGTAATTCACCGATTTTTGATTTTGGGGAATTTTTGTTTTTTTTTTTTATTTTGAAATATTTCCAACTCTTCTCCAATTTACGTTGACGTTTATATCATTATTGTTTAATAAAATCGTTTTATATCACATCTCCCCTCCTTTTCCCCATGCTTACGAAAAAAAAATTCAACCAATCAGTTTTATACGTCTAAAATGAAAATTTTAAATTAGCGAATGATAAAATTTCGTTGTTATGGCTAATACGCATTTTTGTTGTTTGTACTTAAAATTTTAAAAAAATGAGTAATAAATGATTTTGTTAAAAATTCGTTATGAATAAATTTACATTTAACGCTTAATTTTTTTGTATTTATCGATAAACGTAATATTGTATTGGAATAAATAGTTTTTTGATTTTATATTCTGTTCGAGATTATCTATCTATAGAAATTATAATTGGAAAAAAAGTGGGAGAAGGTGACTTTTTAGAATTTTTGAATTTTCCTACACGTGTTCAGGTTTTTTAGAGAATGGACACGTCGCTTCTTCTTTCAAACCTAGAATTTTTTTAAAAGATTCCATTCTTAACCGCCAACGAGTCTCCTAATATTAATAAATGAAAAGTAAAATTTTTTCCGTTTCAAAATATTCAATTGTCTGGGACGAAAGGAAAGATCCACACACTTACTATGAGAATAAGCTATGTAAATTCATCGAGCTCGAGCAAAGCAAGGGAAATGTTGAAAAAGACATCAAAATTGCAGAAATTTCTTCGTTTTTTATCAATATTTCAGCCTTGAAATAAAAGCGAAATCCCCTACTCCTATCTCTTACATCTGCTTTAGGCTTTATATACCTGAACAAAGTGAGTGCTTAGATTTGAAAAATTGCTGATTTTCAGAAAAAAATTCATTTAAAAAAATTCGATTAGGTAAGTACTTTGGAATTGAGGTGAAAAATTTTCAATTTTGAAATTTACAGAATAAGTCCGATAATTGGTATTAAAATGCAGGTTCTGAGGGGCGTTGATTCTGATTCCGATAATCGTTTGACCCCAAAACCAAAATTGAGCCCCAGAAAGGGACCCACAATTTTGAAAAATACTATGGGTATGGAAATGTAGGTTTTAGAAGGTGTTGAATCTCATTCTGGCACTCATTTAGTCCAAATACCGTAATTGAGCCTCCTAGGAGAGGAAAAGGTCCCAAAATTTTAAAAAATACGATATGGATATCGAAATATAGGTTGTCTAGGACGCTGAATCTAATTTCGGCACTCATTTAACTGAAACTCCGAAATTGGGTTCCCCACGAAGGAGGGAGGCGCCCAAAATTTTAAAAAATACGATCATACGATATTTGTATCGAATTGTAGGTTTTCAACCCCGCTGATTTTAATTTCGGTACTCGTTTGATTCAAATGCAAAAATTGAGTCCTCTGAGAGGAGAGAGAAGCCCGAAATTTTGAAAAATATGACATATCAGCTTTGTTCGTTTTCGTTGCACTTTTTACACTGGGTTCATTCAAAAAGTACACCGCGCGAGCAGTGTAGGTCTTGGGTAAATTCGTAATCAACACTCGTAACCTGCCCTGCACTTTCCACACCTCCTTTTAAAAGGTGTGAAAAAGTGTACACTAAAGCTTTGTTCTATTCGCAACTCCGAGTAACTCCGAGTAATTTTTCACGTTTTAATTCTCGTTTTTTTCAGCATTATACTTCGAGTTTGAAAAAAAAAATGTTATTTTCGTTTTCACAGAGTAACAACCCTGGTCTTTTTACACCACCTCGATTAGGAGCTTTGTTCTTTTCGCAACTCCGAGTAGCTCTACTTACTCTAGTAGAGTAGGTGATAAAAATCGACAGAGTAGAGGAGCAGAATGAATTTTGTAAACAGCGAAAAGAACAAAAAAGGAGGAATAGAGTAAATTTTGAGATGATAAAAATGGTTCCGAGCTCTTTTGATGTAAAAAGTTGAATTTAATTCATGAGAAACAGTATCAATAACTCAAATTACAATCACAATTTAAAAAATGTCGAAATAGCCATCAAATAGCCGAAGAAAAATTCCAATGTTTACACTGATATCAATTTACTCCTTTTACACCCGCTGAAAAGGAAGTGTAAAAAGAGCATACTCCGAGTAACTCTATTTACTCTACTCCTTGCGAAAAGAACACGTTTCCATCCCTACTCCGAGCAAAAAAAAGTGCGAAAAGAACACAAAACGCTACTCGGAGTTACTCGGAGTCACTCGGAGTTGCGAAAAGAACAAAGCTAGGAAGTGTAGAAAGAGTAAAATATCAGAGTAAACAGAGTCACTCGGAGTTGCGAAAAGAACAAAGCTTAAATGTACACCGTGCATGTACTGAAAAAAAACGAACAGAACCAGTGCAGCTAGTGCAGACACAAAAAAAAACGAACAGAAAAAGTGTGCACTTTGTTACACCGTGTAGAAAGTGCAACAAAACGAACAAAGCTATCATTTCGGTACCCGTAAAATCCATTGAAAACAAAACGTGTTGTATAAGGGGAGCAGGCAGTGTTTCAAAAATGGACAATTTTTCAGTTTTCGTTTCTGTTTTTGTTTTCGTTTTTAATAAAATGAGGAGCTTGGTATCAAAGTAAGACAAACGGCATTTGGCAAATTGAGTAGACAAATGCATTTTCCGTCGCCTCTTCATAAAAAAAGTCGGAGTGGAGGATAAATATTTATTTTTCATAGTTTTGTTGATTAGTATTACCACTAAAATTCGCCAAATATCTCAATTTTTTTCCTCCTTGGGAATTTTTGTAATGAAAAACATAGATTTTTTTGTGGCGTTTGCCTCACTTTGATACCAACCTCTTCAATTAAAACGTTTTCGTTTTTTAAAAACTTTTTTTCATATTATAAAAACTTTTTTTCGTTTTTTAAAAACGTTTTTTTCGTTTTGGATTTTTTTTTTGAAAATCAAAATATGAATAAGTACATGGTAATCAAATATAACGATAAAAACTGAAAAGTCGAAAAATTTATCTAAGGAGCAAGAGAATTGGCAAAGTGTTGTGTTTTTTAATGAATTTCTTCATAAAGTGGGAAAAAATGAACAGCCATTACCTTCATCAAGACATTATCCCATGAAACGATAAATATACAGACAGGTTCAGTTTTCATTTTCATGTTTCTTCTTTCTCTATAAAAACTCAGCTTTTTTTATGATTGAAAAATCCATTTTTTTTAAAGATTTCACTAACGTAAATTGACTTTTAACTACTTTTCACTTGATTTTTGAGAGTTAGAATCTATAAATCTTGAGCTTTTTGTACCCTAAATATTTCATTTTAAAAATTTATACCCAATCATCCCACCACAGGTCTGTACGTATAGATTCAAAAATAAATTTAAATCACCTTTTCCTTACCAAAATGTTGAAAAAAAATAAAAACGAAAAAGCGTTTAACATTATTTGTAAAATTTTGTTTTCGTTTGTTCGTTTTTGTAAAATGTTGGAAAGATAGGTAACGTTTTTCCTGTTTTCCGTTTTCGTTTTCATAAAGTTTTTGAAACCCTGGGAGCAGGGTCAAAAATTCTGAATTTAAAAGATGATTGTTAGAATGTATGTTTTTCAAATGGGGTAATTTTCATTCCGATCAAAGTAATCACCGTTTTGGCCAACATGAAAATGAGATAAAATATTTTAAAATGTCAAAATTACTTATCGCTCTGCAAAGTATGGAAATTTCCAAATTTGATCTAACGAAGAAATACTTTACCTCCATTAATTAGGTATTGTATTTTCAATGTCATTTAAATTTAAAAAAATTTTCACTTTTTACTTTTTAGGTTTTTTTAAATTTTCTAAAAATTTTAAAAAATTATAAAATTGGGTTTTAATTTTTAAATTAAACTGTGAATAGGGTAAAATTAATAAGATTAAAAAGTGAATTATTCTTCCAAGCCCAGCTGACGTATAATTCCAATATTTTTCCAGAAATACCTATAATAAAAATTTTCACTTCATAAAATTTAACTTTTTAGGAGCCAATTATTTCGTTTTATCCGTACCGTGAATTTTTTCTGTATGTTTCATGGTATGTTTTCATCGTAATCAATGCTGATAACAAGATTCAAGTTTTCAGTGGACATGGGACAATTTCAATTAAAAATTCATGTTCCAATATTATAATTTAACGTTATAAATAGAAATTATGAAAATCTTTCGATGCTTGAATTCAAATTCGTATTATTATTGTTAACAGCAGCCTCATATCCAGAAATTACTCTCAAAGAAGATCCCATTTCTACAACTCAGTTTCAAAATAGCGAATCTCAAAGTACAGAAATGAACTTTTTGGATAGCAAAAGAAAGAATGGTTAGTATATCAAGTAATTCGTCATAATATGGTTTCAATGGCCTTTAATGAACATTGATCTGCTTTTATTTTCAGTAAATACTCAGTCGAATATTTCAGAGGGGTTTATTTCTAAATTGAAGGCAATTAAAAATGCTTGTGTTAGCAATACCATCTCCCGATTCAAAGTACATTCGTCTTTTTAGATTTTTTGTTATTGTTTACATTAAAAATTTTCGTCTGCTAATTATTTAATTCGTTTCAGGAAATTCTTCAGTCAACTCGAAATCAAGCACATCAAACGTACGATATAAAAGACAAAGACATCACAAATTTTCAAAAAATTAAATGCAAATCTCATTGCATGTATGATCAATGGTACAGAGTTAAATGTGGTCCTATTAAATTTGATTCCTAAAATTTACGAAGATATTGAGGCTAAATTGGAGATATCATTCGATCATCTGTATACTTATTCTTATTCATATTGTAAAGTATTTTTTTTACAGACTTTTTTCATCTGCAATTCTGTAATGACAAGTGACAAGTATTTTTGTTCAAGAATTGTTAAAATATTTGTAAGTATACTTGTATACTTTACCTTTTTGCCTGCATTTTCATTGTTCCTTGAGATCCTTATCAATTACACTCGTATCAATACTTCTGTCAAGTTAGGTTAGGTCTATAGCAAAAGTAATCTTATCAATAGCATTGCCAACGATAGCATCATTTCCATCAATTACAACAGGTCTACCTACGGAAAATGCAAAAGCGATAAAACATTCATCTTTACATTAAAATTCCGATACAATTATTTAGTTGATAATTCATTCAAGTTAGATTACGTAACACATTTTCAAAAGCTTCCGTATTCAACAAACACAAACCTTATCTAAACCTAACAATCTCTTGAAAATTAATTAGGTACGTTTTTGCAACGTATTCTTCATTAAGATTACTCGTCAATTAACCTTAGAATAACGCAAAATTTTCCTTTGCTCACTCAAAACTCGCTAGGTACACAAACTTTCATTATTTCAACGGTTTTACAATGTACATATGTACTTATGGATATGGCTGAAACAAGGATTGGATTTTAATTTAAAAACTTTTCAAATCGTTTCGCATTTTCATTCGCCGAAAGTCACTTATACAAACAACCCGTTTTCACAATACTTTCTTTTCGTAGAGCTAATTATTTAGATCGACGATCGGATTTGAGTACCCAACAGCTACGTTGTAAAGTTTCGAAATTTCATTCGTCACAAGTAATAGGGACCATTTACGAGTATTTTTTAAAAAACATACGTACCTAGGAAGTATTATTCCGGAATTCATAACCATTTTTGTCGATTTGTAGACTTGAATCGACAGAAACCGCCATTCCATTATTCAATTGTACTTGTAAACACAGGGGTATCTAATGGCTAATTGAAAGACACAATTTCAAAAGATGACTCATTAGCGAATATTGATAACAGGCTTCTGAACTTCCTGAAGTATATTATACTTGTATAATTACAGCACATTAAAATCATTAAAAACTATAAATACCTAATGCTGGTGAACAACTACGTAAGTAGATTGTAGATTCTTACTTTGAACTAGAAGTTGAAAGGCATGCAGACACAAAAACCGAACAATTCAGCACTTGTTTTCTTCAATCGTACAGTATCTAGGAAAAACAGTGAACGAATATTTTTAATCTTGAAGTCTAGAACATTGAAAAACACAAAACTTCACGATTTATTTGCTACGATTGTAATTAGAGTCATCAGTGATTTTGATTTGTATCCACTACCAATCTTTTGAATCAGAATTGAAAGAATTATTGACGAAAAAACACTCAACAGGTGATAGGTTAAATGAAATTGGTAATTGTATAGTTTTGTTTGTTCTAATCTTCTAATAGTGATCAAACTTGAATCTTGAACATCAGCCATGGTGAACGCTTTTGAACTCGGACATCAAAGAACGAGTATTCTAATTTCAATCCATATAAGTTCGTTGGAAATTTAATCGAACTTTAAATTTAGAAATTCAAAGCGCGAAGAAAAAAAGAGAAAGTTGAAGCAAACCTCCAGTGCAGTTCGTCAGTTTTTTAACTAATATTTCTGCAATTTCACGGTATAAAATGGATGATTTAAGCTATCAAAACCATACGGTGAATACTTACCGTTAAAAACACGAATAATCGAATAATATTGCAGAAAAATAATTCATTTCAATACTTTGAAAATAAAAAGAACGCGAAAATTCCACCGCCGTTTTTGATCTTTTACCTTTTTAAAAAAAAAATCAAGCTACTGCGACGCCACCTGCAGGAAATAATTTGTAAACAAACTTCCCCCTTCCTCGCCAAAACCTTATCATCTGAATTTGTAACATGATTTGTAAATCCGGTTCATTCGATTTTTTAATTTTTTTTAATTTTTTAATTTGACAAAAAAACATATTTTTTCATATAAAATTAGCATAACTATCAAATTAACTGACGGATCAACGTATATCATTTTAAATTTTAATGCTTCATAAATTCCAACTACGACGTGGTGGGGTAATTAATGCCTAAAATATCAGAGGTAAATCAGTTTCCTTGGAATAAGAATTAGAAAAACTTTAAAAATAAATTAACTAATTAATTCTGCTCAAGTTCGCCCCGTTAAATATATAAATTTAGAGCCTATGTTGTCATTCGTTATGAAATAATTAACATTTTCATATTCAACGAAGTTCAAATATACCTGAATAAATATGAAACGAACAAGTTCTCAATTTACCCGATTATTCGAGCGATGTTTGGGTTTTTTGTTTTATTACTCAAGTACCTATACGATAAAATCACAACTCTAGCCACTCAGTAATTATAAACAAACTCATAATTCCATTTCTTTTTAATTTCCTTGTAAAGCAAAGAACTAGAAAAAAATCTAACTAAACATTTCTTAGGCTAAATTCTACGAAGTACGAATCATTTTTGTTTCTTAGAAAGCCACGATTGGTCTCTATACATTCCGGCCGTCATATCGAACAAGTGAGGATCTGAGAATTCGCCTTCCTTATCGATGAGAAGATTGAACCATATACCTTTGTACTTCAAAGGAATGTATCCTTTGCTAGCGTGCCGGCTCATTTTACACGTAATCTGCGAACAAAATGAATAATTACGCTGTTAATAGGCAAGGTACAGAATCGATATACAAGCAAGGTAGGTAACAGGTGAATAGGTACTTCGAGATGAAAACGAATAAAACGTGTAAAACGCATTATCGCCAGCTTACCTCGCTCAATTGGAATTTTCTTTTTAGTTTAAATCCAAACGCTCCGAAAGTTTCAATGAAGACGGATTTGCCACCTTTGTAGAGTATTATCCTACGGATATTTTTGGCTGAAAAAAGCATCATCGCGGCACCAATGCCAGCACCTGTAAAAAGCTCCAGTCAGCATTTCATTCGTATTTATTCATTATCAACGGACTCGGTTACGCTTTTTTCCAGATTTCCACAGCACCTTGACCGGCTCTATTTATTTTTCATTTTCTACGACACGGCGAGAAAGTTAATTGGCGAGATCAAAAGAGCTTGGCAAAAAAAAAAAGGTTACCGACGAATATAGCCCTGCTTTTAAACGCCCCGTAGAAAGTTTTTTAATAAATTTTTAATTATATTGCTACTGCGAGAAAAAAAATATGCAAATTATATTTTATACTCGTTCAATCTCAATAATTAAAATCCTCGATCCTCGTCCCTCGGTTTGGCTCCGTCGACGCAGCAATTTTCATAAACAGGGTCATGGTGAATTCCAGTGACGTAGAAACCGACCCGAACTAGAAAACGAGTAATCCCGCTGGAATACGAGAAAAAGGCATTTTCGTACTCGAAAACAGCTAAATTAATTCGATAATTTTTTCGACATTTATTGATTGCTGAAACAGGCTCTGATTACTTCAATGGTGAAGTTTTTATCACGTTACGCCGGCCACACTCCTCGATTAACGTTACCCTTGATGGTGATTGGTTCGACTCGATGAGATAAAAGTTCAGTTAATGAATTACGTTAATCAAAATGTAAACAAGACCGAGAGAGCAGTAAATACCTACATGGTGCTTTTTTTACAGGCCACGAAAACGATCAAACGTTATCAAAAGATCATTAAATTTATAGCACCGTACGATTAGCTACGTTTAATCCGCATTCGACGACGAATTATTGATGAATTATAATTTCTACGTAGGTAGGTCTAATACCCAGAGGTGCGGTGAGGGTATATTCTTGATGAGTAGGGAAAGGAAATGCTCTAAAAATGTTAAAATATGACCATATAATATGCATTTTTGACGTTCAAAATATGCAAAAATATGTACCTAAAATCTCGAAATAATATGCAACACCGAGGGATTTTCGAGCCTAACAAAACAAAACGGTAACACTTGAATTCGGCGAAAATCGTTTAATTTTATCAAAATCACTCAAATTACAAGTTTTTTTAATAAAAATTTATAAAATTACGGGGACAAAATTTTAAAATTTTTTCGGTTGTTTTCTCGCAGGATTGTCATTTTTCCTAGGTAGTGAGAAATAGCTAAAAAACGAAATTGTGGGGTAAAATTTTTGAAATATTGTGAAATATGCACGAAATTGGCGGAAATAGCCAAAATATAACGAAATATGATCTTTAAACGTCTGAAACATGTAAAAACATGCATTTTAGCTCAAAATATGCAATATCAAATTTGACTCATTTTACAGGAAATTTTTTGATTCGCAAACATTTTGACAATATACCCCATCATCTTTGGCTTTAAAAAACACGTAGTTTCATAAAAATTGGTTCCTATTGATGAGCAACTCATCGTTGAAAATTTTGGTGGGGCCTTTCTCAAAAACCCTGAAATTAGGCGGATCCCTCAAATTAGACCAAAAAAAAGTTGATATTTATTTTCCACGTAATATTTTTGAGTACAGCCTTGATATGATGGCTTGAAGTCTATTGACCCAAAATGTTACTTTTAGCATAAAACCCCCCAAAAAATTGACCCTCAACTCCCCCCTTCCAAAATTATCGCAACTCCAATGCCGAAAATTCAATATGCGATATCTCTGGAAGGAAAGAATAAAAAATTTTGAATTTTCACAGATTATACGTTTTGACAGGTAGTTTTTTCCATTTTTTTAAATGTAGAAATTTTCAAAAAATTTTGGTAACCCCGGTAAAAAATATAAAAAGTGAAGTAATACATCGATTTCTATTAATTCTAAGGCACTGAGTTCGAATATGTGCTCAGTTTTTTCATCCGACCCCTCTGAACCCCTCTATCAGCCCCCCTGATGAGGTCAAAATTCAAAATAATGTAAAATAACGTGTGGCGTGTCGTTTGCTGGGTTTTTGAAGACGCTGGGTTCGAATATTTGCTTATTTTTGGGATTCGACCCTTTATTGCACACCTAGCCACCATTTTTGAAAAAAAAACAATGATTTTTTTTAATTTTTTAACAAATTGGGAGTCCGTGTGGGGCACGGGAGAGGCGAATCGAGAAAATAATTTGATATTCAAGCTCAGCACCCTCGAATTAGTAGAAATCGATATGACACATGCTATTTCCATTTTTTCTGCATGTGTTTTCTCAAAAGTGGGAACTAGGGAGGGTTCTAAAGGGTTGAATCCCAAAAATAAACAAATATTCGAACTCAGAGCTCTCAAAAACCCAACAAATGACACGTCACACGTTATTTTTCATCATTTTGAATTTTGACCTCATGAGGTAGACTGATGGGGGGGGGGGGGAGTCAGAGGGGTTGAATGAAAAAACTGAGCACATATTCGAACTCAGCGCCTTCGAATTAATAGAAATCAACGTATTACTTCACCTTTTCAATTTTTTTGAATTTTGACCGAAATTGAGGACCCCTATGCCCCCAGGGGTATTGAGATCCCATCTTGAAAAGAAATTAGTTGAAAAATACATGAAAAGTTCTCTTCATAATAATTTTGTCAGATTTTTAAATGGAGGATCTCACAAAAGTTCAACTTTGAACTTTTCAGAATGTTATTATCAATTTTGAATCTCATTTCAGTTCTCTACAGAACCGCATGAACAGATTCATCTTGGACCTAACCGATCTCGAGATATGCGCCCTCAAAGTTGAGCTATTTCGCAAAAAATCCCAATTAAACGAAAATTACAAGAGCCACCCCCGCCCCCTGAAGGATTAGGATCGGAATGACGGTGATTTCTTCATCAGACCATCGAGGGGAACTCGTA
The DNA here is from genome assembly GCA_033439095.1 of Pseudococcus viburni. Lineage (NCBI taxonomy): Eukaryota > Metazoa > Arthropoda > Insecta > Hemiptera > Pseudococcidae > Pseudococcus > Pseudococcus viburni. The sequence goes on from JAVBJF010000090.1 coordinate 674,491, forward strand.
AAAAAAAATTGAGCGAAATCAGAAGACCCAAGGTCAAAACCTGGTCGAGTTGACATGTAATGAGTCTATATCCAAAATTTGAGGTGCATTTCTCGGATTATGCCGAAATTTTGAATTTTCAAAATCACCTAATTGCTATGCAAAATATAAAAAAATTTGGTGTAATCAATAAAAAAATCTTGAATTTGGTATATTCATTATTTTTAACCTCCCTAATCGATTGAAAGCGGTTTCAAGACGTTACGGAGCCTCCAGAAAATTTTGGAATTTTCCAATGCATGCCGGAGAAAAGCTCATGAAAATAGTCCATACGAACATCGGCACCTTTTATCGCGGATTATTCTTATTGGTGACCTATTTGATCGATTAAAGCACAATTTTTTATAATCCGCAATTTTCAGTAGGTATAAATCTATATTTTTGGCAAAAATTTTACTGAAAAAAATTTATAAAGTACCTGCAAAATCAGCCACAACCCCCACTACCCTTCACCTTCCAGGTATAGAAGATGTCAAAACCATACTAAAACTGATCCAATTAACAAATTAGCAAAATTCATGGAACTCTATTTTTAGATTAAATTTGACAAACTTTTGTCACAAAATCCTCTTATATAAAAACTCTATCTTAACGATAAGAATAATATAACACTAATCAGTCCATCATTCCATCTTACTTCGAACCCCCAAAAAATCCTACTACCGATAAAAAAAAAACTCAATCTCCAACACCAAATCTAAACCCCTTCCCCACCACCCCTATCCGATCTGGACGTAAAAATCCTAGTAATTACACATGTCCAGTATAATAAAATTTCAAAAAAAAACACGCAACAAGATAAAAAGCTGAATGTTGGTAAATACCCTGTTTTCTACCACCGGAATCGATTGAAAAAGTTAGGTATTGAGACATTTCGGAGCCTCCAGAAAATTTTACAATTTTCCAGCACTGTAGAAAAGCCCATAAAAATAGTCCATGTGAACTTCGGCACCTGTAATAGCTGATTATCTGTATTGGTGAACAAGCGCACCCAAAGGGGGGGCTCAGGAGGCTCGAGCCTCCCCAAGCTCAGACAGGAGATTTTTTTATTACAAAAATGTGAATTTTTTGCCCATGAAACATGATTTTTCAAAAAAAATTAATTTTACTTGGCTCAAATCCGTTTATGAATTATCGACTTACAGAAAATACCCTGACTACTGAAATTTCACCCCCTCTCCCTATTTTTCCGAATTCTGAGCCCCTCTCTTAAATAATTTCTGGATGCGCTTATGACCTTGATCGATTAAAGCACCATTTTCCGAAATCCGTAATTTTTGAGTTGAAAACCTTATTTTTGACTGAAAATATTTTTTGGAAAAATAGGTCACCAATTCAGGTATGGTTTTGTATTTTTTGTACCCCTTCTCTTAATTGCCATACAAAAGCTCGTAAAAAAAATGAGAGCACTGGTGAAATTGGGAAGGGAGCACTCATCGTCGATTCAAGGGGATCACCGCACCCCTGTAAATACCTAATGCGTAAAGTTTCATGATCTTGAAAACACCGCAGCGAGCAGAATATCGAATAAAATTACAATTTCGAACGTGTTGAAAAAGAAAAGTAACCAAATTAAACATTTATGAATCATCGTTTAAAATGTATTTTCAAAAAGCAACAATTTAATCATACTTTTGGCATAATTCTAACGTGCTCTAAGCCAAAAGAAATATTCAACCTGATACAAAGTCAACCATTACATTATAAATTTTTCACCGTACATTACACCAATCAACTGTCAACTTTATTAGTGGTGCTTAGAATGTAGACGTCCCTTCGTAATTTTTTTCTGCTCCTAATTTATTTTCTAGAAATATTTTCAACAATCATTTGGTTCTCGCTCGTCATCGAGTGAGAAACAATATCAACTTGAACATGGCTATAAGTGCGCGGCCAAATACAATAGGAACAAATGATGCTTGACACTAATTCAAAAGCTCCAACCTCGATGTGTATTTTTTAATGGTGGCTCGTCGAATTAAATTTTCAACGAGCGCCGCGACCGTATCACAAACGGAAGAAAGCAACAATTGTGTTGAGTCGAGCTCGAGGAACAATTGCACCCTATCTGCGTATTTTCTTATACAGTCGATACTTCAATATGATGCATTATTTAAATGCGCGAATGCGAATTCGCAGCTCCTCAAATGTAAGCGTATACTTATGTAAGCTTTTAGACAATCTCGCCCTGCAAACTTTGTATATGCGGATTAACGAACACAACGTGGGTTGTAAGCTTTATACCAAACATTACGAATAATTTTCAACGTTGTATAAAAGATAGAGTGGAATAATCGTAAAATGTTCCGTCGGTAGCTTACTACCTAGTATATTGTTACGGAAAGCAAAAGTTTTATCAGTTTTTTCTTCTTTATTTTTTAAATGCACCGTGATAACCTTACCAGGTGGTTTATTTGTTACCGCACGAGTAACCTTTCTATATTTTTAAAAGCACCTGTTAATGGATGTTTTTAGTTAATATTGAACATTCGAGTGTCATCGTTTTGCAAATTTTTTTTCGAAAGTTGAAAAAAGGGTAGCTAGAAAGTTAGGCCTAGACCTCAAAATGACGTGGTAAAAATTTCACTTTTCTGGTCCTACATTTACCCCTTCCTATCGGATCTTGAAATCTGTCTATGTTCGAAAAATGTTGAAAAATAAAAAAATTGGTTTAAAAAAATGGTTCAACGTTTATGTATGATGTTTTCCTCAAAAAATGCCATTGGCGCCCATTCTTCATCATCGCCATTTTTCCAGGGGTTCGTAAAAAGGTATCAATCTTTTAATGTTGTTCCATTAGCTAGGAAAATTGAAAAAATTTCACAAGTTCTGCTTTGGAGTATAAGCTTTTAAATCATGGATGTTTTCAAGATAATTTCTATTTTTTATTAAAATATCAAGATATTTGTTTTTTTTTCAGTAGATTTTTATGGAGTTTTTCTTCTTTTTTAATTTCCTATTTTTTTAAAAGTCTAACAAAATATTGAAAAATTAGGCAAAAGTCATATTTTTTCATATTTTTTCATTTAGGTATTGAAATCGTTTAGCAGTTTTGTAAATTAAAAAAAAGAGAAAAAGACTAAAAAATCTAACATTTTAACAAATAAAAGTTATGAAAAAAAATTGATGACTAAAATTTAGAGTAAATTTTTCCAAGTTTAATTTTAAAAATTCTAACAGAAAGTCAGTGTATTGCTTGGTCAAAATTTATGTCAGTGATGGCCAAATCGTCTACCTATTTAATAGATTGACCTTCAGCATTATAAAATATCCATGTTAATTTTATAGTTTGATCCTCAGCACTATAACAAATGAAATTATATTTCATATTTCCATAAATTTTTGATTTGTACCTAATAGGTAATCAAATGTCGTAACAATTCGTCAAAACTTCAAGTTTTCAAAAAGACAAAAATTTATCAAATTTTTTCAAGTCTAACAGAATGTTTTCAAGTCAACAAACAGCAATCATCAAAATTCGATCTCCAGTTTTATAGATTGCCCCCCCCCCCCCCCTACAGAACTATAACATTCCATGTGAAAACAAAATTGAAAGAATTTTCCCTAAATTGATGTATGAATATTTTAGCCCATAAAAATCATCAGTGTTCATTTTCCATGATTTTTCCACTTTTTGAAGAAAAAAAAAACAGGCATCGTGCATCTTCTCTCATTTGGAAAAAATATTCCGAACGAGCGAGGGGTTGATGAAATTCATATTAAATCATTTCAACGACAATCCTTTCAAAAACAATTTGAAAAATTTTGAAAAAGTGCCTGACAGAAAGACGATAAAAAAATGGATACCCATATACTTGGTACATATTTTTGGATAAAAACAATTTTTTTCTGAATTTTTCAAAAAATTTTGAACAATTATATTTTAGGGTCCGGTAGGGAGGGATAAACTTGAGATCAAGAGATGAAATTTTTACTACGTCATTTTGAGGTTTAGAGTTAGACACAACTTTCTAGTCCCCTTCCTCCTTTCAACTTTCGAAAAAAAAATGCAAAATGATCACCTCTGAAAGATTTCAAGTCGATTACTGTTCTTCTAAAGGATCAAAGGTGTGTTGGGGGGGGGGGGGATAAGGTGATGAAGAAAGATGTACACTATTTCAACAGTCAATCATGAAGTCGAAATTAGTAATTATTAATTATTCAGAAAAAACAATTTCAAATTCTATGAAATAGAGATAACCAAAAATGAAACGAGAAAAAGTTCGATGTACCTCTACCTACACACGCAATAAGTTCTTTTTGGAAACACTATTGGAATTTTTTTCAATTTATTTTTTTTCTGCTGCGAGTAAGTAAACAAGAATCCGCAAACCCCCTGAAAAGTTTTACAATTTTTTTTTTTTAGCAAACTTTCACACCATGTTGGAACGATAACTATTTCGAAGAACTGAATTATTGATCCAGCAAATTCACGCAATTTTTCAAGAAAAGTACACATTTTTCAATTTCATTTAAAAAAATGTTCTTGTCGAATTGAGCCAAGCCAAGCCAAGCCAATCACTAGTACGTATATAACTAAATGAAAATTCTTCCCATACTTTTGGAAATGATAATTGACAATTTTTGAATCAAAATTCGAAATTTAAATTACTGAAATAAAACGAAAAACTTAATGAATTAAAAATTCTTACTGGTATTTCGATAAATTATGAAGGGAAGCCCTCGTTGCACCAATTTTTAGCCAAATCGCGAATCACGAACGCGAATCTGGAGTCTAAAACGAAAACTCAAGTCACGAACAAGAAGAAAACAAAGAGAAAAAGTACACGTTTTTTGTTGGAAAAATTTAGGCATGAGTTGAAAAATTTAGGCAAATGATGACTTTTCTGCCAGAAAGTTTTCATTTTGATTCAGAAAAACTGGGGAAAATTACATCTTTAATTCAGAAAAATCGGAAAAGAAAGTATCGCCATACAGAAGTTTCTAATTTTACCTCCTCCCTCCTCCTATCCAAATATCATTTCGGTGTTTCCTTGGTCATAATTTTTTCAAAATTCATTATTCTGACCTGGGCCATAAATTGTTCGATTTTTGTGAAATCATAATAACGTGAAAATTCGTCAAAATGTCTAATTTTTTCAAAAGATTGGTAAAGTATTGAAAAAACTTTTGAAAAGATCGAAAAAATAACCAAAAATTTGTGGAATTGGAAATTGGAAACCATGTAAAAAATACGTAAAAATTGAAATATTTTTTCAACTTTTTTCGTTTTCCTTTGAAAAAAAAAACAATTTTTTAAAAACTCGTTACAAAACGATCTAAAAATTATCAAAACATGTCAGAACTTCTATAAGAAATTGGTAACGTATTACAGAAAAAATACTTTTAAAACGTCGAAAAATAGTCAATTTTTCAAAAGAAAGTTGCATTTAAATGAAGTAAAATTTGATGAAATGTTTTAATAATTTTTCTAAAAATTGGAAGACATTCAATTTCTGCGAAAATTGTACAAAACAATCCAAAAAAATGTTAAATTGAACCGAAATTTCCTAGGAAAAAAAGCCCGGTAGAGCCATTTTGAATATTTTTAATAGGTACCAAAGAAAATTTATTCAAGAATAAATTACATAATTTCAAGAACAGGAGACAATTTTCAAATTTTTTCAAAAATTTATGCAAACAACGTGAAAAATTAAAATGTGTAGGTAAGTAAAACAATTTCCAAATTATTTTGTAAAATGTGGAAAAAAAATCATCGTTTCACCAATTTTATCGAAAATTTGTCAAAATTTTTGAATATCTAATCACATTACAGGTTTTCATAAGATTTAATCCTTTTTTAAGCAATTTGGGGAGATTTTGACCGATTTCCAAAACATCTGTTACCTCTAAAAATGTTCTAGGGGCATTTAACCATAACTAACAATAAATTCACACAGCTTTTACTTTACTTTCAGTAATTTTTTAGCATAAAAAATCTTACATCATTATTGACACATTTTCAAATGTTCCAACAATCCATCACCTCCTTCGACTCTTCCATGTCCCCCAAAAAATGATAGAAAAAATGGACATAAAAGCAGATAGAGCAATTTTTAAGATTTTTGCAACATGAAACCCATTCTAAAAATCGGAGAAAATATTCAAACTTTTTCAAAAATTTATTCAAATGACCTGAAAATTTTCAAATTGTGTAAAAAATTTTCTAAATAACTTGATAAATGAAAAAAAATCATCGTTTGATCAATTTCATCAAAAATTTGTGAAATTTTCGTGCCATTTAAGTACATTTTTTACATAATTTTATTGCAGGTTTACATAAAATTTTGCCTATTTTTAAGCAATCTGGGGAGATTGAAACATTTTCAAATGTTCCATCAATCAACCACACCATCGACTCTTCCACCCACAAAAAAAGTGAAAAAAAGAACATAATCACATCCTAAATTACTTCCACGTACTAAACCCTCGAACCTCAAACCCCATTCCCCTCATAGATTAAGATTACATATTCTCAATCTATACTCCACCTCTCTCGATCAATCCCCACCTTACAAAAAATCAAAACATCTTTTAAAGTGTAACATTTATAATTTGATTAATGTTATAATTTAATCAGATATAAATAAGGTATTACTCTATAACTGAGAGAAAAAGAAAAGCAAATCCGGTAAATACGCTCGCTATACTGCACAAAAGTTGACAAAAAAATCAAAAAGGACGAAACGAAACGAAAAAAAAAATTCAACAAACATAACGCGTGAACGTATGTATAATAAAACTAATAAAAGAACGAAATAAAAACAGTAGGTCTAAAGGTATAGGTACCACCGCAGGGCTGGAAAAACCACCCTATGGAAATGGCAAACGCAAATCCCACCGTAAAAATTCAGCTACAGGTAAAACAGCGATTAAGAAAGAAAATAGGGGGAAGAGAAAAAAAACAAGGGTGAATTGAAATACGCGCGAAAATTTAAAAAAAAACATACGTGTGAATTACTGACATAGTAAGTAAATATGTTTTAAAATGCAGGTAGGTACGTAGGTAAAATATTAATACAGACAATGAACAACAAATTTTTTTTTCAAAATAGACAAACGCTTCTTGGCTTCGATATTTCGAAGATCAGAGCATCTGGACAAAGAGAAAAAAAACGAACATGATGAAAAACGTAGCATAATACGTATAAGTATAAGTAAAAGGAGGATAAAAAGACACAGAAAAAAATTGGGGAAAGGGAAAAAGGGAAAATGGATAGGAAAAAGGAAAGGAAACGCGTATAATCGATGTATCGACATATTACTCTTATCATAGTTCTCTGTTACTTTCGTATAATAAAATACAATTTTTAAATAAAAAGAAGAAATAAAAAAAATAAAGAGAAAAAAATGTTTTCATTATATCGTTAAAAATACATAGTAAAATACAATAAACAGTTAATGTAAAAGGTAGTAGTGGTAACAACTAAAATAACTTAATATTATAAAATTTGGGGGGGGAGGAAAAAAAACAGCGTGCCACGTCGCGATATAATCCAAAAAACGAAAAAAATAATAATGTTAAAAAATACATAACTTATACGATTTACTTAAAATTGGTCTCGAGAATATAACACACATTCCCTTAGGGTGGGGGTGGGTGGGCTTTAGGGGGGGAGGGGGCCCGAATCGAGCAAACATGATAGATTCGTCATCGCTGTTCGGATTTGGGGACCTGCTGGGGTCGGGGTGGGAAAGGTGTTGAGGAGGTAGGGAGGTAAAATCGAAGAAGAGGAAAATAAAAACAAGCACACCGTCAGTGTCGTAGTCGTATCGATAACGTACGATTAACGAGAATAAAATGTAACATTTGAAAATACGAGGCCACCTATCGCCCTAGAATTTTTATACCGATCCAGTCGCGCGCATACAAAATGAAATGAGAAAAAAATTACAGTGAAAAAATTCTGTAAAAATAAACATATATAATATGCCAATTCGACTACCCTACGTAATGAATAATAATCAATTAATAAATAATCGAGATAGAAAATTCATCGAAAAAAATATATATATAAGGGAAAAAAAACTCAAAAAATTCAATAAAACTCAAAAATTAAAACAAAACAATACTTAAGATTGAATGAATGAAAAAAAAAGTAAAGAGAAAGAAGTAATAGAATTATTTTTCAAAAAAGAAAAAAAAATACAAGCCGGAGCCTCTGCTCGGGCGCCGATCACTGATTTTTCGGCTGGGACGAGGACGCTGACGAGGAGGAATTTGGAGCTGCGGCGGCTGCGGTAGTGGTAGTGGTGCTGGCGGAGGACGATGCGGCCACCGCGGTCGCGGCGACTTCGGCGTTCGGCGTGGTCGGCGATGGCGAGCCGTCTCGTCGCGGCGGCATGCGTTCGTTGATGGCGTCCAGACCTTTGGCCTCCTCGAAGGTGGATATCTTATGGTGAGGCGACGAGCTGGAGGTGGGCGACGACGAGCCGGACGTGGTAGACAGGGCGTTGTACAGGGAAGAACGGCCGCTCGACAAAGCTCCTAAAGGTAACGAGCCGCTGGGCGTGAGGCCTTTGAGCTCCAGCACGACCTCGGACTCTTCGCGAAGCACCGTAAACACTCGGGCCATTTTGCCGATGGCGCGAATCTTGTTCTTGATGACCTCCTTGCGGGCGTTGGCGGCGGTGCCTTCGACTTCGTCGCCGTCCGACATCAGTTCGTCGTCCGAGCATATGTTCAACAGGTTGACCAGCATTTCGGTAACCTTTTCGCCGATAAACGGCAGCGACCACGTGAATACGTCCATGAAATTCGGTAACCAATACGGATGCGGTGAGCAATTAAATTGTCTAATATTCATGACGTTGTTCTCGTACTTGAGCACGGCCGCCTTATTGTTATAAACGTCCAGGTAATTGGGCGCCGAGAAAATGGTGATGAGCGACGGAAATCCGGTGATCTGGCTCTTGCGGTACATCCGGTATCCGGCGTCCTGCGCTTCGTGGGCGCGTATAATACTAAGCAGATTATTATTTTGTAGAAAATCGCAGCAGGCCGCGTAGCTGTAGAAATACGAGCATCCGCGAACGCTATTGTGGCTAAAATGTTCGGTGGTCTTTTCGCTGCCGAAATCCTCGAACGGATCGGACCACAGAAGATCGCACATCGGCCCGAAAGCCGGCGGCTCTTTGAACCTGTCCAGCTTCTGGATATCGTCCAGCGAATGGACCTCCGGCGATAGGCCGCCGTGGACGCACAGAAACTGCATATTCATCAGCGCCGCCAACGGAAGGCAGTCGAACGCATCCATGCAAGCATCGTACACCGACTCCGAGTACTTGATTTTGCATTCCTGCTTGAAGGTGAAATACTCGGTCAAATGGCGACATTCGTGATTGCCTCGCAGCAAATACAGCGTTTTCGAATAGCAGATCTTCAACGCCCATAAATACAGAACGCATTCTATACTGAAGTACCCCCGATCGACGTAGTCGCCCAGGAACAGGTACTTGGTGGTGGCCGGCGGACCGCCGACTTCGAACAGTTTCATCAGGTCGAAGAACTGGCCGTGGATGTCGCCGCAGACCGTGACCGGAGCTTCGATATCGATCATGGTCTTCTCGCTGCGCAACAGCGTGGCACCTTCGGAGATTATCCGGAGCGCGGCCGCTTCCTCGATGCGTCCTTCGAGGATGAAATGCGCCTTCAAAACTTCCGGTCGCGGTTTACCGGATTTCGCGTCGTAGACTTCGGCTATCGTCAATTTGTGACTAGGCGGAAACGGTATCGAATCGATTACTCGATCTGTCGTCGATTTCGAAGCTTTATCGATGACCGGCATCGATGCCTGGACGGCGGTCGCCGCGCCGGCGTTCGCTTGCTGAGCGTTTTCCATTATCTATCGGGTTACTCCGGTCTGCCGCTCGTTCTGTGGATTATGCGAGACGAGCGAGCAGCTCCGCGACGCCGACCACCGCTCTATTATATCACCGACGAGGATTCGTCGTCGTGGCAGTGGCAGTGGCGGCAGCAGCGGCGATGGCGACTGCACTGAGTTTCCTCGTATTTGCTAAACGATTTTTCCCCTACGGTATGGCGCCACAGCCTAAATGGTGCTCGGATCGGGTGGAGGGATGGTACAGAGTTCCCGCAGCTTAACCGGTGTGATTTTAGAGTGAAAAATTGTGTAATTTCTGGTTTTCGGGGAGACGATTATTATAAGGTCGAGGTGTTATAGCGCCTTTTCGATAAAATCATTCGTGTAGCTCTGCAACACACAGAACAGAGAGGAAAATCATTATCAATACTGATTAATTCTTCAACGGAATAGATTAAGAGAATAGATCGCAGAGATGAAGTTAGAATCACCGCTCATTACCGATTAATCATCACGCTTCATTCGATTTATCGATAGACTAATCACATTTTTATATACAGAGTGTTTCATAAGTGAAGTGCTCCTTCAACCAAATAAGTATGCAGCCCATACGACATTCAATTATGCACTTTGACGAAATTTCGAATTGCGGCAGCAAAATTCTTTCATTTTTTTAGACAATACGGTGAAAACTTTTTAAACAGGAAAGATACTCTTACGAGAGACTCGAAAAAACAGTCCAACGTTGATTTATACGACGAATTGCATACAGGTAGGTTTTCAAGGGGCAACTCTCAAAGTGCGCTTGAAATATCTTAAACGAAGTTACCCTAGCAGCACAGAACATTGTATAGATGTCTGTAGGATGTCGATTTCTAGATGAAGGTATGTCTGTCAGATGTCGAAAATCGATGTAGAACATCTATAGAATGTCTAAAATGCGAAAAGTAGATCTACTGGAAGTCTATAGCAAGTCTAATCGACATCTTAGATAAGACATTGTCGATAACAATTAGATAAACTTGATGTCTGGAAGATATCAGTCAATATCTATCCCACATCATTTTTAAACATAATGGCTTTATTTTATACCAGATTCTGATATCGATTAGACATCTAAAAAAGATGTCTAATAGATATCAGAATTCGATGTATAAATAAAATAAAGCCACATCTAAAAATGATGTGGGACAGACATCTTTTAGATATATGTACATATATCAATACGATGTCTGTCAATTGACATCTTACTAATGTTTCTGTTGAACATCTATACAATGTCTAATTATTGTCATGTGTTAGATATACTTTGATGTACTTACTGGTTCTGTAGGTCTTGGTTTAGAGGAGCACGCCACCATGTCAGGTTCAAGATTTACTACTAAAAGTAATTCTTAAACCCAAAGTCAAATTTTTTTTTTTCAATTTTAATCAAATTGGGAATTTTTTTACTTTTTTAACATCTTACAGTAAAAATAAAATTTTAGGACACATTCAACGAATTTATAATTAAAATTTTGCAGTTTTTTTGAATAAGAAATCAAAATTCATTCTTTCAAAAGTGTACAATAAAAATTTGATGATGATTAAAATTTATTTGAAAGGTTGGAATGGGGGTAGAGTGTGAGGGAGACTTGGAAAAATTTTAATTTCATAATTTTTCGGGGTTATATATTGAAACCCAAGTTTTTGAAGGTGTAGAATACGCCCTTGGGAATATTTTTTCGGGATGAAGAGTTGGTGGGGAGGAGGAAAAGTAGACTTGAAATGGAAAATTTTGAATTTCACAATTTTTTCAAGTTGTATTAGAATCAAAGTTTTTGAAAGTGTAGGATACACCTTCTAAAATATTTTTCTTTTCAGGCTGATGGGTTGGGGAAGAGGAGAGAGTGGACTTGAAAATTTTTGAATTTTACAATTTTTCAAGTGATTCATCAAAATATTGAGGTTGTAGAATACGAAGGGTATAGCCGGGTAAGAGGTGAATTTGGCCCCAGCTCCGATTTTCGGTCTAACCCCCTCCCAAATAATGCCCCTTGATGTAAAAAATTCCGGAAAATGTTTTGATTTCTCTCCCCCTTGCCATTTTGGATTTATGGCCATATTATTGCATTATTTTCGGGGATGAAATAAATGAAATTTTCTGTTCTTCAAGACAAATTTAGGTACATCTCGTAGAGGTGTACTCTTACGATAACTTTTTTTCATAATTTTTTATTTACTCCGTTGTGAGGTTTTTGGACGTTTGACGCTTCCAACAGTAAAAAGGGACTTAGTAGCGAAATTCAGCTACTTTCTAAAAATATCCCTAAAATGTGTTTTTTTAAATGTAGATTAACCTCACGTATTCATCAAAAATCTGGAAAACTCATACAGAAGTGTTGTTTTTTGACAGATTTTCTAAATTTTAAACGTTTTATATGGAAGAAAATGATGAAATGAAAAAACTAACGTCGAATCTGTATTTAGCGGGTCAAAATATCCCAATAAACACCCTTTTTACGATCTTTTTCCATAATGCGTGAGAAGTCACTTTTTCACCGATTTTTCATGACAAAAAAAGTGAATTTTCAGGCTTGATGGTAAACAATCGCGAAAAGGGTGTTTATCGGAGTATTTTGACCCGTTAAACACGAATTTGACTTTTTTTTTCTAATAGGCTATTTCCTTCCATATAAAACGTTCAAAATTCGGAAAATCTGTCAAAAAACAACACTTCTGTATGGGTTTTCCAGATTTTTGGTCCCTAGTACAAGGAAATTTCCAAATGTGAATAGATGAGGCTGATCTACATTTTAAAAAAACACGTTTTGGGGATATTTTTAAAAAATAGCAGAACTTGCTGTTGAGCCCCTTTTCACTGTTTAAAATTTCAAATGGCTAAAACCTCATGAAGGAGTGCATCAAAACTGGTTTTAAAAAAGAACAGAAGTTCATAGTCTAAAACAGGATGTCTATAAGATGTGGGCCATTAGACATCAATAAGATATGAAATAAGATGTATACCACAATGTCTTATGCACATCTTACAGACATCCATTTTTAGATCAGTAACTTGTTCATATTTTCATATCTTATTGATATCTAATAGTCTACATCTTATAGACATCCTGTTTTAGACCATTAACTTGTTTATTTTTTCATCAAGTTAATGGTCTAAAACAGGATGTCTATAAGATGTAGACTATTAGATATCAATAAGATATGAAAAAAATTAACATTATCCTTCATCTAAAATAGATATTCATTCGATGTGACATTGACATCTTAAAATAAGTCGGGTAGATATCTAAATTCGATAACTACTCATCGATTTCTCACATCTATACAATGTCTGGTAGACATCAAACAGTAGATTCAGAAATAAATCTTAAACCATATGTCTATACGATGTGTGTCAGACATCGTGCTTAATGTCTGAAGATTCATCAAATTTCATGTATCAAAACAACATCTATACAACATCACTTTTAGATTTAGATGAAGTAGATGAAGTTGACTTGCTATAGATATCTATACGACTTTCTGTGCTGCTAGGGTAGTTAGAAAGATACGGTGTTGCCAATAAAATGAAAATCGAAAAATCTTGAATTTAAAAATAATTGAAAACCAGGGAATAGGAGTCAGCCAAAAATTTGACTCCTGACTTCGGCGTCAAGAGAGAAAATTGACTCCTGACTACAGCTTCACTCCGGAGTCAGGGGAGAAAGCTGACTTCTGACTCCTGCTTGACTCCAGAATCAATTTCAGACCTTGACTCCTGACTCCTGCCTGACTCCGGAATCAATCTGTGACCGTGACTCCTGATTCCGGAATCAGGCCGGAGTCTGAGTCAATTTGGAGCCAGTTTGACTCCGATTTTGGAATAGAGAATAGAAACAGCCAAAAAGTCAACTTCTGACTCCACCTTACTCCCGGAATCAAGGGAGAAAATTGACTCCTGACTCCCGCTTGACTCCGGAGTCAATCTTCGACCTTGACTCCCTGACTCCGGCTCGACTCCGGAGTCAAGTCGGAGTTAGAGTCAATTTAAAGTCAGTTTGACTCCGACTCCGGAGTCGACTTTGAAGACGGAGTCAAACCTACTCCAAATTGACTCCGGAGTCAAGAATCAAGGTCTGAAATTAACTCCGGAGTCAATGTGGAGTAAGGAGTCAGGGTGTGAGCTTGACTCCGGGGTCAAAGTGAAAGTAGAGTCAGGAGTCGAGGTTTGAAAGTGACTCCGGAGGAAAGGTGGAGTCAGGAGTCAGGGTGTGAGTTTGACTCCGGAGTCAATGAGAAGTCAGGAGTAAACTTTCTCCCTTGACTCCAGGAGTCAACTTTTTGGCTGACTCCTATTTCCTGAAAACTAAAACTAACAAGTGCACATGATGGGGGAGGGGGTGGAGAACAAGTAAAAGTTGTAATATACATGTTTTGCCTAACTAGAAATTTAAGGGAAAATCGATTTTCAAAAATACTGAAAATTAATTTTTGTTGAACTTTTTCAATCCCTGCCCCTTCAATTATCAACAAAAAAAGGGCAGGGGCAGTAAGAAACTGCAATTTCATCATTTATTCCAACGTTTCAGTCCTCAGATGACTTTTTTCAGAAATAATTTTATCCGACTTTTTCAGGTTTTCTAAACAAATTTTTCCAAGTTTCCTAACGTCCCATCCATTTTGTAAGGTATATATAATATGAAGCAAGACTAGGTGGGGGAGGGGGGTGGAAGTCCTGGAGATGAATTTATCCATGTGATGTATAGTCAAATCTGAAGCAGAAAAATGACACAACACCGTGGTCAATTTTCGTTTGACAAGGGCAAAATTTTGAAACATTTACCAACTTTTTTAGGAAAAATTATCCCCTTAATGCAAGATTTTCAAAAAATGGATAGCATGAGTCGTGGAAGTGAATAGTTTCGTACTACTGATGTTTTTTGAACGTGTTCCGCGACTTTCGTGACCTGCTATACATATTTTGTAATTTGCAGCAAAAAAAAACAAATCAGCGAAAAATTTTTTTTACGGAAAAATTACTAAAAAATCAGCACATTGACTGATTCCTAAGTAAATTACAGTGATTTTTCTAGTGCTAAAATTCGAACCGCATATCAATGATTTTTCAATGATTCATACTGAGAGAGCAGGTTTAGAAAAATAAGGGCAAGTATTTATTTTTTTGCAAGATACGCTGATGACTATTGTAAAAATTTCAATAAAAATTAATGAAAACAGAACTTTTTTCATTTATTTTGAAGGTTCATTTTCTTTACCAGAATCAACCCCAGTACTGCCAACCAAAAGACACGAAAATAATTCTGAGACCTTTACACCACCCATCCTCCCAAAATTTCTTAACGCTTTTGTTTTTCATTGTGTTCCAAAATTATTCCGATAATTTCATGTTTTTTCATTCTTTACTATCCTCCCAAAACCCCTTTAAAAATCCTGAACGCTTTTCTGTTTTTTCATCGTGTTTCAATTTTTTTTTTGATAATTTCATGTTTTTTTTTCAATTTTTTATTCGTTCTTTGTGAAAAACGTTTACAAATTATATTTAATTTTTAACAAATGGCCAAAAGTACACAATTACACATTTTCTCTCTCTCAAAATTCAAGGAAAAATTTATAGGGTGCAGGAAAAAACCTGAATTTAAAAAAAAAAATCATTAAAAAAATCCAGGAAAAATTTTCAAAATCCTCAATGAACGTAACAAAATCTTGCAGTTAAGGGAAAATTCTCAAGGTTGAAAATGCTAATTCTTAATTCAAAGCCCCTTCTAATTCCACAAACCGTAATCTTCTACCTTGCAAGGTCTTAATAGGTAAGGTCAATTGGGGTAATTGTAAATTTTTCGGAAAATTGAACCGATTTTGTGATACTCTTTTTCGTTTTACTCCGTGAGTAAGAAAGCAAAGTGATTGAAATTTTTACCATGTATCAATGAATGTATAAGGAGTAATATGGCGGTTTGTTTTCATCGATTCGATTATTCATTCCGAAATTATGGACTTCGTTTACAATTGGACAAGAATATTTACATTTACCCCACAGTGGTGGGGTAAATGTAAATGCATACATTGTGCCTCATAAAAAACGTATCCCTCGGGTTTTTTTGCATAATTTGGAAAAAAATTATAGAGATTAAATATTTAAACGCGTGGAAAAACTAACTTGTAAAAAAAAAATCAAAAAAAATCAAAACCAAAAAAAATGATATTTTGTGTTTAAATTTGTGAATCCCATTTAAATAACACGTGTTTACAATTACCCCACACCTGAAAAATTTGATGGGTATTTGTAAATGCTGCAGAAAAATAATTTCTCAGCTTCAAAAATCATAAGAATTGAATTTCATCATTTTTGAATGTCCGTAGAACTAAATTAATGCATCAAACACCAACTTTTTTACTTTTTTCTATTTTTTCTCGAATTTTGAAGATTACGTAAATTGTGTGAAAATTGAAATTTGATATAATGTTTTTTTCATCGCGAAATTTTTCATCGCAGCTGTCACCAAGAACCCGAAGTTTTTTATTATAGTAAGGCCAATTATTCAAAGTTTTTATTTTTGGCAACTCCAGCTCGCTAGATGCATTTAAGTATTTACAGCACGACTTGTTTACAATTACCCCATGTTTACAATTACCCCAAATGACCTTACACCAATAAATTTTAAAAATTAAAATCGAAAAAGTGCAATTCATTTTTTACTCCTGCTATTCGAGACGTCAGTCTATAAACAAACATACATATTTGTACTCAAAATATTGGGCTGCCTAATTACAGGATTGAAGGAGGTACATCACTTATGAAACATCCTGCACAGAATAGAACACATTTTATTAAATGGTTTTCCAATCGGTTGATGTACAATAAAAAAAAATATTTACCATTCCTTTATGAAATAATATTGATAACGACCTCCCTCACAATGACATAAAATTATTACTGCTGAGAATTTTATATTATTATTATCCACATTTCATTTTTGAGCTTTTTCAAGTCGAAAAAATTTGCACCGATCAGCTCGAATGAAAAATAAAAATTGATTCAAGGTGATTAAAATTTTAAGAAAAGAATAAATCAGGTCTCTTTCAATTAAAAAAGTGACTGAAAAAATTTCAATCTCGGCAAAGTTTTCAAAATAAAAAATTAATTAATTCCCTCTTATTTCTCGAGGGAAATGAGGTAAAAAAATTTCAATCCAACTTTTTATCAAAGAAACCATATTCAAAAATAGGTACTTGATCAAAAAATTTTCATTTTTTTTAAATAAAGGCAATTATTCTTTACTCACGGGAGGAATAATTTTTAAATTATTTTCTCAATAGAAAACAACTTCAAGAGGAGAGGAATGAAAGCTTACCTCGCTTATTAGCTTTATTTTTCTTTCAAAATACGAAGCTGATGCAGCATTTCTAGAAATTCAAATAATCAAAAGGCAATAACTTGCGAAATTTACAGCCGAAAAAACAAAACAAAAAATTGTAACGTCGAATGTTTTCTCACTACACTTTTTTAAGAGAAGGAAAGGAGAAAAGTTCACAACGAACGCTAATTTTCATTCCAAACATGATAAAACTGATAAAATGTGTAAAAATATCCGTTTTACTAACTATCAAATACGAAGGCGTTAGACGGAAATAAAAACGAGGATGACGTCAAAATGAAAAAGCCAGATGATAAGATAATACGAGTCAATTTATCAAAACGAGTATCGACAATTCTAAATAACGATATCTCCCTCTTTCGTGATTTCTGTACGGTTTTCTTTTTATTCGTGCAAAATTTCTCAATATCATTTTACAGGTATTTTAGAATGATTTATGTATGCTTCATCGAAAAAACGAGTAGGATTACCTACTTGTGATTAGTGATTACTGAAATCTTTTAATAACCGTTTGAAATTGCAGCTAACTCAATAAATGATACGTAAACAAGTGTACTAATAAAAAAAAAAAACAGGAATTTATAGCGAGTGATTTTCATTTATCAATTTTTACCAAATACTTATGATCTTGAGCGATTTTTTGAAGACGGGGGGGGGGGAGAGTTCTCAAATGTTCTGTAACATAAAAATATTTTTCGTAGATTTCCTCAATTTGATGCATCAAATTACTAATTTTGGAATTCAATATTGTTAAACAAAAACCAAAACATTATTGCATCCTTCATTCCCCAATTAATTTGAATAAAATCCAATTAATTGCCAAAAAAATACGAATTAGGTAGTAATTTACCTTTCAATCTAAATTTATTCAAAATATTATCCAATCATTCGACAGAAATAACCTAAAATTCAGAATACTCAATTCTCACGTACAAGTTCTTCAATTTTTACTCCATTTTTTGAAAAGATGTTGAAAAATTGACCAAAAATCAAAAAATAAATGAAGAGTGTTTTTCCAAATCGCATCAAGTCCAATACAGAAAATTTCATTGGAATCGTAAAAAACACTATGAGTACCACCCTGGACTTACTAAGTTCGGAGGAAAAAAATTACATCGTTAAAAAAAACAAAATTTACTACTGTCAATGATGTAATTTATTCCTGTTGACTTTGAAAATCCAGGGTAGTATTTACAGTTTTTTGTAAGTAGTTGCTAAGTATATCATTTTCTTTTCGTACTTAATGTGTTTTAGAGAAACACTCCTCAACTTCCCATCAGAATACGGAATTTTTAAAATTAAACGCAGCTCGATTTTCAATCTGTTTCATCCATCAATGATAACCATTAATGCAGATATTCTTCATCGATCTTAAAATTTAATTCAACTTTCAATCTTATACAATTTTTCTTGCTCCAAATTTGCCCAAAAAGACTCCCTTCTCAAGAACTTTTTTCGGCACACCCCCCCCCACCCCCACCCCGTGTATACTTGTTTTATACGAAATTTCAAGCACTTTTCTACCAGTTTCATTTTGATGAGATATTATTTATTAGGTAAAAAATAATACAAATTGACGAGGGAAACAAAAACATTCGAGGTGTCTAAGAATTTCTCAAAATCAACAGACAGGATTTAGCAGGATCTTTCAAGTGAATTTTGCAGAAATTTTCCCAGAGCTTTGGAAAATTCATATCCTCCTCCTTACTCTCCAATATTTTTTAAATAGATAACATTCAATTGTTTTCAAATTGCCTCCTCTTTCTCCTCCTCTAAGGTTATATTCCAATCGTTCATGAATTTGGCCACAGCGAAACCAGAACAAAAATTCTGAAAATTTAAATTTCAAATGACAAAAAATAATCTTTTGGAACGAATTTCATGAATTTTTCAATAATATTAAATTTTAGGAGAAAAAATTATTCAACGCGAATGAAGAGAACGAGAAATTTTCAAAAAATATAAATTTTAAACAAAATGTTTAGGATGAATTTCATAACATTTCAATTCATATAAATTCATCAAAATTCCAAACGTCATAAGAAAAAATAATTTGTTCCGAGAGAAACCAGAGCAAAAATGTTTGAAAATCGAAATATCAAACACACACAAAAAAGAGCTGAGCATGAATATTTTATTACCCAAAAATAATTTGGAAAAGTTTTAGGTAAGAATAAAATTCATCAATTTCTAACAAAGTTGACTGAAGAATTTCACTTCATTCAAACATGATAGTTACCGATTGACGAATTCAAGAGAAAACTCTTCAAAATGCATGCTTTTTTCATGTTTTGCTTGCCTTGCTTCCCAGTAGACACCCTGCAGGATCATCAGTTCATCACTCATCACCGTCATCAATAATAAAATATTGAAAAGAAAAATATTCGCAAAAAAATTGTTTACATAAAAATGGTTGAGTTTTAGAAAAACTTCATTTTAAACTTTTTTTGTCACTCAACAATTTTTATCCAAATAATTTTTTCGAGGTCTATTCTCTCATTTTGAATCGGTGAAAAATCACTGATAAATAGTCAGAATTGCAGCACAGGGAAAATCAGCAAAATTCTTTGATTTTCAGCGGATTTTCGCTGGGTTTTCAATGAATTTCACTGATTTTTCAGCCAATTTCTGAAATTTTACTGGTTTTCCAATGAATTTTCATTGATTTTCTAGCAATTTTTTTCACTGTTTGCTTTCAGTGAACATTTTCCCCCTGATTTATTACTGTGCTGCAATTCTGACTGTTTTCCAGTGCTTATAGATAATTTTCACTGATTTACAAATGAAATAGTAACACAATTTTCAAAATTTTCCCCCTTTTTCAATTACCAGCTGTGATATCAAGACTCGAGAGCCAAATACAGCCAACGAGATGAGATTTTTTCATTTTCTTCAACTCATTCAGGGTCAAAAAATTCGACCGAAAATCACCCAACCTCGACTCTGCAACGACCAGAGTACGTTTCCAGATTGGGCCAGGCGCTACAACCATCAACAGCAATAAAACCCTACCAAGCTGTCTATTCCGGCTACTTTGATACGATAAGCACCCCGCTTACACGTTCCGCTCTAGTTATAGGTGAAGTACAAGACATTTGTTGGTTTTGGCAAGCGTCGCGACGAACACGGCCCACGTTGCACGCCTCACACTACGGCGATGATCGGAAAAAAAGTGACAGCGGCCGTTAAAATTCAACGTACGATGGTGTATTTTTCACATAAGAACTATACGCGTACGCGCAAGGTCGACACCTCGATATAAACGTATATTTTACTCGCGAAAATAAATAATTAAACGCTAATAATAGTATAGCGAAGCTAATACGAGTGCGACGCCTTCTGTCCATCGTATCGTCGACTCGACGTCTTTCATTATTTTTTAATCGTTCGATACGAGTATTTTGATTGTTCTCAGTTTCCATATTTTTATAAATTTTCCGCCGCATCGATTCGTTCATTGGAATTGCGAAACTGTCAAGTCCACAGTTTTCGTCTTAGGTTCACATTTCTCGACACGTGATCGAGAGAAGAAAATCATCTCGTCGAAAACAACTCGGAGACGCCTCATTACACATATTTTTTCTTTGTTTTTCTCCCCTTATTTTCTCCGTTACAATTCGACGGCGATACGATAAACTCTTTGGCAAACGTCGCCTCGTGTCTTCGCACCGCACACAGAAGCTCAATCATTCACTCCCACTACAAATTTAGGCTCTTCTCTCGCGCTCATACGTGGCTAATTTATTATCCTCGTATAATATACGAAATTTTAACGCAACAATACTCGCTCGAAACATATTCCGAGAGTCATAACGCGCATACAATCGTCCACTTTCAGAGACATTAAAGCGTTAAAAAAAATTTACATTTCGTTTAAACTTCATCGCCTATGTCTCATCTAATTCGTATACCGAAAATATGCACGTATGTGACTCGTATAAAAAATTTCGCTCGCTACGGCGAATTTTTTTCTCAGTTTTAGAAGTATTCGTGACATCATAGTTGCCCATGCCATCGCTGTCGACAACGTAATAGATAATAAGCGACGAAAAAATTCCCTCTTCCGCTCAGATCCCTCTTCCTGGCACTTCGAAAGCTCGTCGTTTTTCATTATCGGCCGTAGTTCGTCTCTCAATCGCGAAACGAAAGTCAAGTTGAAGGAGTTCGGGCGTGAAACTGAATACTCGAATATTCGAAATGTGCGTCGCGTTTGAACGCAAAGTAGGTATTTGGCATCGTATTTTTCGAGAATACGAAACTACACAGTCGCGAAATGAAAGAAATTGAAAATAAAATAAAAAAGTTCAACTTTTCGACTCGATTTCTTCCATTTGATCGGGCAAGCGAAATTCCGCTTCGATTTACTTTCATTTGCCGAATTCAATTTTCAAATTAAACATTGACGCGATTGCCAAACGAAACGCAGATAAGGCAAGTTAAATAAAATAAAACAATCGAACGGTGTTTTACAAACAATGACGCTTGAAAAATTGATAAATTTGAAAAAAAAACAATACGATAAGAGTAATTATGTTTAGATGATTCAAAAATCCCCAAATTTATGAATCGATTTAGCTGTTGGAGTGATACACTTTCTGGTACTTGTCCAAAATCGCAAGATCGATTGATTTATTGTTTGATTTCTTGGAATCGAGAAATCGAATCGAATAACAGATCTATCGATCGAAATCATACAACGAATTGATCAATATTTGGGGGAAAATCGATTAATTGAAATCGAATCAAAAGACAAAAATTTATCGAAATTTAAAAAAAAGATAAATCAAATAAAAAATCGATTAATCAAAATAAAATGAAAAATCGTTAATTGATATGAAATGGAATAACAAATCAATTACTTCCAGTTTAGAATCGAAAAAATTCGATTAATCTAAATCGAATAAGTAATCAACGAGATCAAATTTATTACATAAAAAATTCAAAGCGGAAGGAAATAAGTATTTTAAATCAAAATCATAAAAAAATGAACGCATTCTGTAACTTTTCAAAATTCCTAAAGTAACCAAAAATTGGTGAAAAAGTAACATTTAAAAAAAAGTTTCACTCCATTAGGTACATGAGGAATGCACGAAGGCAGCAGAAACAATTTATTCTCGTAATGTACAGATCGAGATGGAACAGCGGAAAAAACAAAAAAAAACTAGGGTCATATGAAGAAACAAAGGACAATTTTTCACCAAAATTTTCTAAAAGTGGATTATTTTTATATTAAAGAAGGCATATTTACTGCTCGAGCGAAATTTTTTTTGAAGAATTTATTACAAAAGGAGCAAAAAGCCATTTCCTATAATGATTTTCCCTTCTAAATTTAAAAAAAAATCTCAGTGAAAATTCCAAAATTCTTCGATTTTTCTATATTTTTTTGGAGAATAGACACAATGTCCCCTATTCCAAAAAAAATCGAAAAATTTTTGAAAATTACTATCGTTGTCGCTACTAAATCTCCCACAAGAACGAATTTTTTCCGCTTCAAATATTCAATTATTGCCTAGAATAGAAGGGAAGAAGGTTTATAATTTAAGTATGATGCGTGTAAATTTATGAGCCCGAGCGAAGTGAAGGCAAAAATTTGTAGAGAAAGTGTTCAGAAATTCGAAACTTTTTCAATTTTTTTGTTTTGTAGAAAGCGAAAAAAAATCAAGTAATTGGGACCGGCAAACGGGCAAACTGAAAATAATGCATTGTTGTCATTTCCGACCTTGCCGCCCTCTAGCGGATTAGTTCCTAAGGGTGATCGTTCTTATCACTCATATGTATTCTTATGGGAAAATGATCATTTTTGAAAATTCATTATTAATTCAGTAATGTGTTTAGAAACATTATATTTTTTTAATGAGATAATTTGAACCTTCTACTATGCAAAAACAATCACTGTACTCATGTAATTGACTTTGCAAGCCAGGAAAACAACGATTTCTTTGGCCCCTTCGCGAGAGATTTTAGCGTGCAAAAATCTTATCAGTTAACATATTTTTATGGTAAAAATCATCATTTTTCAAGATTTTTAAACAATTATTATTCAGTGATGTGTTAATAAAGTATTTCTTGTAAAAAATCACCATTGGAAGCTCTGGAAAGTGATAGGTTGCATTTAAAACGTAAGTGTTAAAATGCGAATTTCTTACCTGTTGCTATAGTTCAAAGATGACAGTATTCAAATAATTCTTTTACAAGAAATATTCTATTAGCACATCACTGAATAAATAATATTCAAAAATATTCAAAAATGTTGATTTTTACCATAAGAATACATGTAACTGATAAGATTTTTGCACGCTAAAATCTTTTGCAAAGGACTGAGGAAATTGTTGTTTTCCTGGCTTTCGAAGTCGATTACATGAGTACAGCGATTGTTTTTGCATAATAGAAGGTTCAAATTATCTTATTTAAAAAAAATTACGTTTCTAAACACATTACTGAATTTATAATGAATTTTCAAAAATGACGATTTTCGCATAAGAATACATACGAGTGATAAGAACGATCACCCTTAGAGCTTTGGTAGGTTAAAAACGACACTAGCGCGCCACTACCTATTCCGGTCCCAACTTGATGAATTTTGGGTAATTTCGCGACTTTTTCGTTACTTTAGAGACCAACATCTGAATTCGCGACTTTTTCGCTACTTTCGCGACCGGTAGACACCCCGATTAATCAAAACCAAATAACAAATCAATCAACTGAAATCGAATAACAAATCTATTATTCAAAATTAAAAAAGAAACACATGAATTAAAATCGAATGAAAATCTATTAATCGTTACACCAAATAAGAAAATCTATTATAATTGAAATCTAAACACAAATATATTTTTATTGAAAATGAAATCAAATAAGAAATAGATTGATCAAAATTGAATAAAAAATCGATTAATCGATATTCAATTAAAAATCGATCAATTGAAATCATCCAAGAGGTCGATAGATTAAAATTGAAAAATAGAAAGATTAATCGATATTGGATAACAAATCGATTAATCGATATCAAATAACAATTCGATCAATCGATTTCGAATTCATGATTAAATAATATGGAATACTGGTGAAAATCAAGCAATATTTTTTTATAAACAGGTACCTATTTCGATATAGGTAAAACAATGCAGAAAGATTGATCACTTTCGAAAACTAATTCGATGAACCGAAATTGAACATTAAAAACCTCAACACAACTAATCAATTTATTAATTGGTATAGAAAATGAAAGCTCTTAATTATGACTGAATGAAAAATCGAAATTCAATCAAGTATCAAATAATTAAAAATTAAATATTGACCAAAATCGAATAATAAATATTGAACTGAAATAACTTTAATCGAAATAGGATATATTGGAATGAAATGAACGATATTTATTTACTCGTCATAAACAAAAACGAAATCAACCTTTCAAAATCGATTCGATCAACTATCAAGATAGACCTGCATAAAAAAAATTATGTTTCATTAATCAAAAATTCAAAATCGTATTTCCATTTTTTGAAGGGGTGGGGGGGATTAGACTACAAAGTGTATCATGTATCAATCATCAAAATTGATTATCGAAATCGAATATTGAATCGGTTATCACATCAAAACAGTCTATCGATTAATCGAAGCCGATTATTCGTAATCGAACGACATGTCGAAATCGAACAACCAATCAAACATTTGATCGAAATTGAATATCGATCGACAATGAACGATAGTAGTTGAAAAATAATGGATTTTTATCAATATCGAAAAGTAAATCGATTAATCGTAATGGAACAATCGAACAATCGATATTGAATATCGATATAATCCGCTAATAGATTGGCGAATCGCATCAAATATAATCATAATCGATATTACAAGTATCGAAAACAAAATCGATTAATCGAAATGGACTCGATTTGTCGAAATCGAATATTGAATTACATAAAAATAGTCGACTGATTTATCAAAATCGAATTAAAACATCATAATCAGATGATAGATTGAAATTGAACAACTGATCGAATAACTGAACTTGAATATCAATCGAAATCGAACGATTATCAGTCGAAAAATAATCCATTCACAGAAATGAAAAACAAAATCAACGTATCATGATCGACTCAACTAACCAAAATCGAATATTTCACTCTCAATTGAAAAAATCGATCAATCTAAATCTCAATCAATCGATAAATCCCAATCGTACAACCGACCACTTAATCACATCCATTAATACCGCCAATAAAACACAAAAACCATAAATCAGAGCTAAATATCGACAAATTCATCGAAAAACATTGAATATTGGAAGGTCACAAACCGGAACCAAACGGGACAGGTGTCGAAATTGGCCGTCCATTTGCTAATGGAAATCAAGAACAGAAGTTATAAACCGGGGTAAAAATCGATAAATTTTCAAACCGCAGAAATTCTCAAATAAAAACAACGTCGAAGAGCGGCCATCAAGGACAAGGAGAGGTGCCGTTCGTATTAAGTAGGCGCTTATTTTATGGTCAAATTACGACATCGAGATCGTAAAATAGCAAAATAGCCGCTCAAAAATGAAAAAAACATCATCGAATTACGTTTTTCTTTGCATGAAGCGTCCTATTAAAAGATACCTCTTATGGTTTGAATCCATTAGGGGAGAAATGAATGAACCCGAACAGCTGACGAAATTTCATTATTATTTTTTCAAACAAACCCCTACGCTTTATTCTCTTCGTCGTTGATATTCGCATATTAATTCGAACTTAGAACTTTGGCAACATCCCTTGAAAAATATGACTACCAGAAAATGGTAAATGAAAACACACCGAGCCATATCAATAAAATCACATATACCGAGACCCACACATACGACCGCGCTCCTCGCATTAAATCTGGCTTCATTCGAAATACCTTCTCAGTTGGTTTGAAAGCAAGGGAAAAAAATCATCTTAGAACCCAATACCCTCTTTCCCTCGGGAAATCACCGAAAAAGAAATCCGAAATGGTGAAAAAACCTACGAAATAATACACCTCTGACGACGAGAACCGAGCCATTCTGTAAGACCTTTTTTTTCGTTCGCCGTTTAATAGAAGACTTGGAAAGAAAAGGGGAAAAATTTCCGCACTTTTGATATTTTCCAAGCGGCCTAATTGTTTCGTAATTCCTTTGCAACGTTTTTGGTAACTGAGTGAATTTTGTGCGTTGAATAATCGTTTAAATGGCTGAAATAATAGGCTCAGAATTGGGTGTGATAATTTCAAGGGTTGGGAACGGAACGAAAGGAACGGAACGGAACGAACAGAACAAAACGATTTTGATAAGATTTGAACAGAACAGAACGAATCAACAATGAATCAAACGAAAAGATGCGAACGGATGAGAACGTAAACATAGAAAAAAAAATTTTTCTTTCCTCTAATGCTCTGTGATCTGCATCGGGTGTGCCATACTTTTCCCAGATTTTTCAATTTTTTTTCTCCAGGGACAATTTTTTTGGTAAAATTCGCTAGTGTGTCCTTGTGGCAGTATCCTTTTTTCAAGAAAATTTTCAGTACCTACTGAAAACTATTTTGAGAAAAATTTCAGAAAAGTACATTTTTTAAACATGGAAAAATCTGAGAAAATTTTAGGTTGAAAAAAATTCTGGTGTTGGAAAGACTTGAAAAAAAATTAAGAGTTGAGTAAAGGTAATTTTTAAAAAAATGGGAGTTAGAATTTTAATAAAAATCAGAGTTGAAAGAAATTTTTGAGAAAAAGTGAGATTCAACTCGTACCAAAATTTTCTGGTTTGCAAAGAATCTCTCTTTTTAAGAAAATTGTCCAAGTTTTAGGAGATTCTTCAATTTTTGGAAAATCGTTCAGGCTGTGAAAAAAAATCGCTCTACTTTTGGAAAATTATGCGAAGTTTTGAATAATTTTCCAGTTTTTGCAAAGTCATCGCAAGTTATGGAAACATCATTCAAACACGAGTACACAATCTCGGAAAATTTAAATAACGCTGAATCCACTAATTTACCTTCATTCTTCTAATGGGATATTTTTTATCACGTTGTGAAAAGGTCCTCAAATCATATTTTTCGATGAAGAGTCACTTGCGCTGAATTTTTATTTCAAAAATTCGCCAAAATTTGAAAAATGAGCTTCACCATCTGAAATTTTGCATATGATGTTCTTTCATGATGTACTTTCGATTTATTTTTGTTTGGGCTCAAAATTTTACTTTAAGTTGGAATAGGTATCTAAAATTTCTGGAGCTAAAGTTCATTTCTCGAGTTTTGGATAATTTTTAAAATTTCATAAGTACCTCATCGCCCATCAAAAGATGAAAATTCTATTCATTCAATGAAAAAAAATTAATTTTAATTCCGATTTTGATTCAATATTATTTATAATTTTGATTTTAATATAAAATTTTTTGGACATAGGTATAGACATTTTTTTTTTATTTCGTTGGAGGACTTCAAAGTTTTGGCACACCTCACTCAGAAAGTCCAGTCACGCTTATGGTGCTCTGTAACACGTGACATTTTTCTTTCATTTTATTCGCATGGTTGGTCCATTTGTGTTCGCGCTTTTCATAGTTATGTAAATAAAATAATACAGAAGATGGGAACGGGACAGAACAAAACAGAACAGATGGGAACGATACCGAATTTGATTTGAAGATAGGAACAGAGAGAGAAACATCGGTTCTATAAAACTAAGGATCGGATTGGAACGGAACAAAACAATCGTTTTGCTCCCCATCCTTGGATAATTTCTTCATCCTTCGAGGAAAGATAGAGAGAAAAAAATCTCTTTGGAGAACTATACGACTAAATACTTTGTTCCAAGATATTTTTAATGTATTTTTCGAAAAATTAGATCGAAATAGATGGATCAATTTGGGGGAAAATGAAAAGAGAGAGAAAAACTGAAATCGTCGTTATTTCTTTAAAGAATTTTTTATTTAAAAATTGTCTTAGTTTTTGAAAATTGACTTTATCCGACTCATACAATTTCGATTTCGATCATCTTCTCATCATTGAAAAATTGAAAAATTTTCATATTGCTAAAATAGACCAAGGGTTAATAGTTGAAAGCCAAAAAAAATCAATCCAGAGTGAAAACTTTTTTTGGAAATAGACAAATTTGGAAATTCGCTCTCTTATTAAAAAATCAGTGAAAATTATCGCAAATCACTGGAAATCAGTCAGAATTGCAGCACAGTAACAAATCAGTGAAAAAAATCACTGAAAGCGAAGTGAAAAAATTACTGAAAAATCACTGAAGTCATTAAAAATCTCTAAAATTCGACGAAAACTTAGTGAAACTTGCTGAGAAATCAGTGAAATTCTTTGAAACATCAGCGAAAATTCACTGAAAATCAAAGATTTTCGCTGATTTTCCTTGTGCTGGACTATTCATCAGTGACTTTTTACTGATTTATTTTCAAATTGATGAACGCAGGAATTGAAGCGAAAATTGCGTCAAAATCATCGATCTTAAGATCGATGGTCAAAATCTAAAGAACTCAATACTCTTTTATACTAATCAATCCATACATGAACATGCAGAAGTTGAATCAGTTGAGGCAGTTATCCGTAAATTTAGTTCCAGATATTTAAATCGATTTAATGTATTGTATATTTTTTTTGTGGTAAATCCCACTGGGGATTCACCTATAATGTTATGTTTCTTTGTTAGCAAAATTAATTGTGGCCCTAAGGCTGTTGTAATGTATAAATAATTAAAAAAAAAAAAAAAAAAAAAATACTCTTTTATTCTGAATCAGTGAAAAGTCACTGATGAACAGTCAAAATTGCAGCATAGGAAAAATCAGTGAAAAATCTCTGAAAACCAGTAAAAAAATCTCAAAAAATCAGTAAAAAATCTTTGATTTTCACTGATTTTTCCCAAGAGTTTTAATGATTTTTTAGTGATTTTCATACATGAGTTTTCAGTGGATTATCACTGATTTCCAGTGATTTTCTTTCACTGACCTTGCTTTTAGTGAAATTTTTCACTAATTTATTACTGCGCTGCAATTCGGTCTGTTTTTCAGTGATTTTTGATAAATTTCACTGATTCAGAAATGGGAGAGTACTTACCTAACAAGATAATTTGAAAATAATACTCTTCAGTCCAAATTTCAAAACAATACGAAAAAATGTTTCAAAAATTTCTTTAAAAATTAGGATTTATGCTGTAAAAAGTATTAGGAATTATTCCTACTGAGAAAAAATTTTCAGCGGGAGAAACTGTTTACGGGAAATTCACGAAAGTATTGAATCATGTTTGGAATTTGGATTAAAAGATCACAATAAAACCCACTAAAATCCATAGAAAAAAATTGATCAAAAATTTGAAAAAAAATGTACAAATCAAAAACCTCCTTTTTTTTTATTGATGAAAATTTAACTCCGGCTAAGAGTGAAAAATTTTTCTAGATTGTGAATACATTAAAGGTATAATTTGGAACATCGAAATGAGTTTTTCTGGTCAAACGCACAAACATCTGCCCATGACGCTGAAATCAGTTCACTAGAAATCCCCCCCCCAAAAAAAAAAATTAATTTTGAAAATTTTCACTTTTCTACTCTATTTTAAAGATTTACTTTGGCGAAGAGTGAAAATTATTTTCAAATAGCTGTTTTCTTTTTGGAAAACAAAAATGTCAATTTTTTCAAGTTTTTTCAAGTTTCAAGTGTACATAACCTTGAACTCCAATTTCCAGATATGATTCAATACCTACTTACTTACATAAATTTCTTTCTGTAAATATCCTTACTTTTCTGTAAACAGTTTCTCCAGCTGAAAATTTTTTCCCAGCATGAATAATCTCTGATACTTTTTTACAGCATAGATCCCAATTTTTTTAGAATTTTTTTTGCATTTTTTTGAAATTTGGACGGAAAGGTATCGCATTTTCATTTTAGGTATTCAGTTCTTTAGATTTTGGCGCAATTTTTACCTCAATTACTACATTGCATCTATCATTTTGGAAATGAAAATAGATAAATTTTCAAAATTGTCAATTTCCAAAAAAAAATTTACTTGGGGTTGATTTTTTTGGCTTTCAACTAATGATCTTTGGCTTACTTCAGCAGTATGAAAATTTTTCAATTTCAATGTTGGGATATCGTGGGAAATTTCCCATATTGTGGGAAATTGCAAGTTGAGAGGGTAAGTAGAGGAAAAGGAAAAGATGGGAAATTCGATCAAATTCAAAACGAGGGGAAAATGGAAAATTGAAAATTTGCTCAACGGAGCAAAAAAGGGGAAAAATCGCAAATTTTTTAAGTATTTTTTCATTTTTTACATTTATTTCTAGTTTTGAATTTTGATTTAATATTCTTTTTCATTTTTAGTTCCCAGAAAACACGTGAAGAAAAAAACGTGGATAATGTATGATTTTCTGTGGGAAAAACGAGGGAAATTATAGGTTTCGATATTGGAAAACTGCAATCTAAATATCCCTTAGACCATATAGTATTAACATAGACCGCGCTACGGTCCATAAGACGTATGTTATTACCGTGTTCCAACATATTAAATTGGGTCCTCCGCGGAAAACGCGGAAAATGATCTAAAAACGAACTCGCGTTATTTGATTTCGCTCTAATTGTTTCTATGAGTCTCCATTGATGGTGGAAATTGTTTGACTACCAATTTTCCGAATTTTGTTTGCAGCAATGGTCCCAATTCACGCGAATAAATATTGGGTCCACCGCGGAAAATGCGATCGAAGCACCGAACTCGAACCAAAAATGAAGTCGTATTCTCTGATTTCGCTCCAATTTTTTTTTATGATTGGTGCAAATTGTTTGACTGCTGATGTGGTATAATTTCTCTTGATTTCTCCCGCAGAAATGGGCCCAATTCATGCAAAATAATGTTAGAACTTGCCGCTTATCGGTAGCGCGGTCTATGTTAATACTATATGGTCTAAGAAATATCCCAACACTGTATTTCATGCAGCGGCAGTTTCTGCCAGGCCAGTGGACACCAAACGGTTAACCAATCAAAATACTCACATTCTCAGATAAAATCAGAAGTTGTAGAACACCCTGTATACGCAATATATCACAAACTCATAAATTCAACCATCGAAATCCACGCTACATCGACGAAGAATAAATCAAAGACGACACTGGAAAAAAATCACATCTCGCCGATAACGACGACTTTGTTTATTCATCATCGTCGCAGCATCATTAATAAAAACGCATATAAAAGCGACACCAGCATACGATTTAACTTTTAAATGAGTTCGAGACGACGACAGACGAACGAGAAAGCGAAGTATTCCAAGTCATTATCCTTTAATCGCGTCTGACGATTTATTCCTCAAATACTCTTCCACTTCTCCACATACACTCGAGATTTCGGGAAAAAGAAACCGTTTGGTAAATTAAAACTTCCTCAATCGTAAAGCACCTGATCCATTAAACCCGTAGACGAGCCAAGCTCGACATTGCGACACGTCCCTCGACGACTCAATTACATAACGCGAAAGGATACGCAATCCGAGTCGGTGCTGAGGAAGGAGAGCAGAGGGAGCTCTCAAGGATACGAAAATCATAAACCAAGCTCCGCACGTACGAGCAATGTACCTTCATTCGTCTCTAAATCGAACCAACAACGCCTAAAACCATAAAATCTAAAATGAAAAGATCACATAGAATGAGAGATCTTAAAGATAACGTACGTATAAAATTTACCATCGAAAGAAAACACAACGGAGGGGAAAGCGTCGCGGCGAAGACGACGATGGATGGAAAAAGCGAAAACAATACGGCCCCGGATGATGAAGCTGCGACCGGCATTGGCATGGCAGCGAAAGGCCGGCGGGGTAGGGGCACGCAATGAGATTAAATATAACAGTTCCCCAATTTTATATACATGCCTTTATATCTCTCGGTCTCTCCCTTTGCTCTCGGTTCGGGCATATTTCGTCCGCGACTTATCTTGTTACACGTGAAATTTTTCCATTATTTTTTCAATTTCTTCTTGTTTGCGCCCCTCTGCTCGTCAAACTCTTTCGTCGCGATGCGAGAAACGATAAAACAGCCGACAAAATCCAATACCTCGAAGCTTCTTTTTCTCTGTGCTCTTTGATCAATCAGATTTTTTTTCAACTTTTCCAACATAGAAACGTACCAACATGAGTAAAACCTGCACCTCCTTTATCGAGGTAACCGTTTTGTTTCTTTTACTTCATTTTTTTTTTCAAAAATCTGCTAGCTCGTGTTGCTCTACGAGCTTTCCAAGAGAAGGTAAACTTTAGCCCCGAAACACCTCGTACTCCATACGTTCGTGCAATCGATTTCTCACTTCTGTTTCATCGTAAAGTGTTCGAAATTAAGGGACGTATGTGGATAAAAAATGGTAATCGTGTTTGCACGAAGCATGAATTCTCAACAAGATAACGCCTTCATTACACATGCAATTTTCAAAAGTGCACACGAATTGTCACCAAGGCTTGGAAAAATTTATATTTACGCGCGTCCGACCGTATCAGGTAATTGGATAAGTTCGCAAGCCCTGCGAGGAAAATGGAGAATTTAAGGAGGGGATGTTATACAGATACCTTGGCGCGGAAAATCGGCGAATGCATCTTAGAAAATCTGCTTTGCTCGAGGTGAGTCTTAGTACCTATAAATTAGCGCATGTTTCTGTTTTCCTCCCCCGTCCCCCGGCCCGATGCCCTCTCATTCTAGCCATTTCTGCGGTTTCATGGCTTGTGCTTTAGTTAACGCAAAGAGGTAAAGGAAATCTCGCCTTGCAGGCATTGTCTCTTCGGAGCGAATTTTCCTCGCGAATTAAGACAGAATTACTCGTATTTAGTCCTTATTTAAGTTCGCAGCCGGCTTTCGAATTTACATAAAATTAACGCCGCCGCGCCGTGTTACTGTTTAATTAACGCGCCGAGTATTATTTTTATTCGGCGTGAAATTACTCGCGATAATTGTACGTTTGAATAAATCACGCGTTGCGACAAAGCGATGGTGGGTAAATTCGGGATGAAAAAAATTATCCAAATATTGAATTTTTTTAATGAAATCGTTCCTTGTGAAAAAAACGACCAAGAAACTTTCAAATTAGGGTAATTTTACTTACGTAAATTTACATTGTTGCAGTAATTATGGTAATTTAACCCGAAATTTTGAAAACACAGGAACACATTCGAATAGATACTGAATTAGCAAATTTCTAACTGAAAAATTCATGAAAAATTATCCGGAAAACAAAATTTACAGAAATTTGTTCTAATGGTGCTTCAATTTACTAAATTTTATTTCATTAAAAGCAAAAAATCATTTATCGAGCAGTGTATATTCATTAATTTTTGACCTTTGAAAAATCATTCGATATAATCTATAATTTTCTACTCAGTTAAAGAAAAAATCTCCCCAATTACCAATCATTACCAAAGTTTACACCAATTTTCCAGTTATCGTAAATTAGGATAAATGATCAGTATTCACAAAAAATATGTTTGCGAATAATTCGAACCAAAAATATTATTAAAGAATGGTGAATTTTTAAGTAGTTTTGCCAAAAATGACGAAAATTGTCAATAGTTTGGCTGTAATGACTGGTAATTATCTGAAAATTAATTTAATTTGGTTGTAATTGACAAAAATTTTGTTACTCAAAAACTGCTGGAATTTTTTCATAATTACCTAAAATTACAGTAATCGGGCCGTAATTACCCTAAATTACCATAATTTAGTCGTAAATACCTAAAACTACTGTAATTTGGCCGTAATTACTTAAAATTACCGTAAACTGACTCGTAATTGCTCAAAATACCCGTAATTTTGACATAATTACTCAAAACTGCCGTAATTTTGACATAAAACTCAAAATGATTACCGCTATTTTTACATGATTATTCAAAATTACCTGTAATTACCCAAAAATTTCCGTAATTTTCTCGTAATTATCGTTAATTAATTTACCTCAAAGTATGGTAATTGTCATAAATCACTGAATATTCATCAACAACTGATTTTTATTTTTTGAAAAAAAAAATTGTCTGAGAATGGGAACATGAAAACTGTAATTTACTGATTTTTTACACTTTCAACAATTCACGAAAAACGACACATTTTATCTAAAAATGAGCTCATTTTCCTGAAGAATGGATAAACGTAAGAGCTGTAAAAAAATTTGAGAAAGTTACACTTCATACATCTTTTTCTCAACCAACAGGAAAGGAAAAAAACTGCTAATATAGACTTATTTTCAACGCTGCAAATAACAAAAATTTTGTGCTTCTAGATTATTCAAGTTCAGTGAAACAAAAATTACAAATTTCCTACTTTTTTACCGTCCTCTTTTCACCCTTCATCTTCATCTCAGATCAATGCTTAGAATACAAAATCATCAAAATGAAAAATTTGAATTCATCTAAAATCGGTTCTTTTCTGTTTTCAGTCATGTTCAATTGTTCATCAAATTACTGTAATTACGGTAAATTGATATTTCGCATAAATTAAGGGCAATTATGATGCTTTTTATGGAATTTCCAAAAAAAGAAACTAGCCAAATGATCAATTTTTTGGCAGTGTTTATAATTTCAGTAATTACGGTAAAATTATGGTAATTTTGGTAAATCATTGATAATTTTGGTAAATCATTGGTAATTTGAGTAAATTATCAGTAATCTGAGTAAATTACCTGGGATTCGAGTAAATTGGTGGTAATTTGGGCAAATTGCTTGTAATTATTGGTAATTAAGGCCTAATTAAATTCGGTTAACCTCATTATCGAGATAAATGGCTGGAAATCCAGATAAATTTCCATGAATGAATAATTATGGTGTCCACTACTTTTTAGATATGATTTTCTCCAACTTTTCTAAGTTTTCCAGACCATTTACATATAATATTTATGAGGAGGGGGGAGGGGGAGTATTTTTTTTTGTGATGTACAGTTCAAAAAGAGTAGGAGGAACAAAGGCATACCCAAAATTTCATCATAGGGAGGGCTAAACATGTCGATTACTGCTAAGGGCATGTCAAAAAATCAAAAAAACAAGGCTCAAGGAAAAAAGTAAAGAAATAACACAATTTTTTACAAAAATTTCCAAAAGTAAGATTTTATATCATATCAAAGAAGATACACTGACGGCTCTGACGAAAAATCAAGTTGGAAATGCAAAAAATTTCTATTCATTGAGTTTTTAAAAAGGTATTTAAACCTCATGAGGAGGCAATCATCCCTTTTACACTCTCCATTGGTTATGCCTCTGCAGAAGAAAAGTTTGAAATGATACTTAGACTCCCTGAGGTCAGTTTTCGTTTAAAAATGCAGGTAAAATTGGTCTGTTTCGTTGGAAGTACGAAATCTTTTAGCATTTTAAAATTATCCATTTCGTTGCCTAATCAACACATCTTCCTCCCCCTATGGAAACACAATTTAAATCACAAAGACGAGTTCTTCTCACAATATACACGGTATCGGTACCTGTACTTTATTCTCGCCATTTTTTACTTATCCATGGTGCTTACCTAAAAATAACTACATTTCATCACCTTTATCATTACATGTACATTACTATTCCCTTCTTCCAGCATGATTTCAAAATTTTCTCCCTCTCTCCTCGAAATTTCAAATACACCAGAGTCCAAGAAGCCAATTAATTCGTCGGCCTAAATAGAGCGAGGGTGATTTTTTTTTCTTTGAAAATGTATTACAGGCATCATAGCGAAATTTCGATTGAGCAAAAAGTGACTTTTAGTGACTTTTTTGAGCAAAAAGTGACCAAAAAATGACCAAAAATTAACCAAAAGTAACCAAAAATTCGATTTTTCGAGGGGGGGGGGGATTTTTTACAGTTAAAAGAGGGCTGAGAATTCAAGAAAAATGAGGGGAGGGGGTCAAAATTCAATGAAAAAATTAAGTAATCTGAAAATCTAATTTTTTTTAGTGGCACTTTGGGAGGCAGATATACATAATTAATTTAATTATACAGATTTGAGCAAAGAAAAATTGAAAAATGACGAGATTTTTGGAACAAACAATTAATATATGACCTATATTTACTCTCTAAATCTAAATCAGTCAATTTTCGTAAAACCGTGCCTTTTTGAATAAGTGAAATGAATTTATTTGAAAATTTGTGATATTTCAATTGTTTGATTGATTTATTTTAGTCAAAATTATTGATTTATTCTGTCAAATGGGGAATTGATTAAAAATTAATTACTTTACTGATTTAAAAAAACAGAATTTATTCAAATTTAGAAATAGAATTATTGAAATAATGCCCAAGCGAAGCGAGGGCAATTTTTTTTTGAAAAATCATCATCAACTTTCAATTTTTTTTCTTGAAAAATAGCAATTTTTACGTGAAAATTTGAATTTTTGCTTGGAAATGCGAAAAAAGTGACTTTGGGAGGAAAAAAGTGACTTTTAGTGACCTTTGGATGAAAAAAGAGACTTACGCCCTAAAAAAGTGACCTGCTATGATGCATGTAGAAACAGCAAAGAAACAATTTCCAGATGATTTCCCCTTCTTTTGGATTGAAAAAAATTCCCATTTCTGGGATTTACAAAATTCCCTGACTTCTCCAGGTTTTCCAGATAATGGACACCATAAATAACAAAGCATAGCAAGATGTGCTCAAAAGAAATATAATTTGAAATGGCTTCTATCTCATTATTTCAAATCAACAGGAAAATTATCCTACCTAAAAAGCATTTTGTATACAACAACTTCTTCAATTAACTCAAGTGTCATCAAATACTCGAGCTCTAACTAAATATTAATGGCAATTATGTGGTAATTTACGACAAATTTTTGGAACGACATTCTGTATTTGAGATAAAATCTGAATTCTGATAATAATTTTTTTTTAAATTTCCATCCTCTGTAACTTTCCCTCACCCCACTTCATCACATCGTATATGTGAAATTTTCTCCAAAACTCATCTTATCTCTCAACACCCTACACGATCGAGCCAACTGGCAAAATTTTCTTACTCCGGTACGTCGTCGAGAAAAAACCCACCATTTTGGGTCACATTTCTCCTTTCGCCTCTCTCAAACTCAAACCCCTATCCGCACATCTGTGTTGAACACGACGACCATTACCACCTACACATTGCATTACACGTACAGTACGCAATTCCTACGTATCATCCGCGACCGTATACGTAATGTAATTCCTTCGACAACGCAACAATGTCTCTCCTACACATCAAAACCGCATTCCGCCTTCGCCGTTCATCCTGCAAATGCTACTTGCTCGTATTTACACGGTGACTTATCCGCCGATCGACCTAAATACACACCTCGCACGCAAACCAACCCCCGCCTTCGGCAACGACCCCTCGTTCATAAATCGGATCCGCGGAGAGAAGAAAAAAATTCCAACGGAAAACGCTTTATTACATTGGTTCCTTTGCCAACACCAGTTATTAGCAATAATTGCCCAATAAACCGGGCTATAATTGCGTTCGGGAGCTCGTTAAAATCGTCATCGCGCGCGCATTTCTCATCTTGCTGCATAATGCAGCAACAGGACAGGGGCCACGGTAAAAAATAAATAAAACGCAGCATCTTTCGCGTATCAGTCGAGTACGCGGAAAAGTAAAAAAAAAACATCAAAGGAATGTCTAGAGAAATATTTAAATCGAGTTGGCGTATTTTATAAATAATTTTTTCGTACGCTGTAATTATTGTAATGCACCGTAGGGTAATGTTATTGTTCTCAACCGCGTGTTAATTTGCAATAATTCGCGAGGGTTTTTTATTCGCCTGCCAGGAGGCAGAGCAGGCGACACGCAGCTCAGCATTTGTATCGAGTACGTGTCAACTGTCAACAGTCATTTCAACAAGTTCCATCAACGGTTTCCCAAACTTTGACGTTAGATTCGATGGCCAGATACTGGAAATTAGACATGGGTCGATTTATGGTCCATAAGATGGATGTGGGATTTTAAAAGGCCGTTCTGATGGTCCAGGGAGTTTAAAGAGCCATTCTGATGGACCAGGAAGTTTGAGGAGCCATTCTGATGGTTCAGGGACAGAGCTATTCTGAGAGTTCTGGGACTTTAAAGAGCCATTTTAATGGTCCAGGGAGTTCAAAGAGCCATTCTGATGGTCTGGGGAGTTCACAGAGCCATTCTGATGGTCCAGGGAGTTCAAAGAGCCATTCTGATGGTCTGGGGAGTTCACAGAGCCATTCTGATGGTCTGGGGACTTTCAAGAGCCATTCTGATAATTCAGGGACTTAAAAAGAGCCATTCTGAGAATTCAGGGACTTCAAAGAGCCATTCTGATGGTCCAGGGAGTTTAAAGAGCCATTCTGATGGTCCAGGGAGTTTAAAGAGCCATTCTAATGAACTAGGGAGTTTGAGGAGCCATTCTGATGGTTCAGGGACAGAGCTATTCTGAGAGTTTTGGGACTTTAAAGAGCCATTTTGATGGTTTAAAGAGCCATTTTGATGGTTCAGGGAGTTCAAAGAGCCATTCTGACGGTCTGGGGACTTTTAGGAGCTAGGTATTCTGAAAATTCAGGGACTTTAAAGAGCCATTCTGATAGTCCAGGGAGTTTAAAGAGCCATTCCAATACACCGGAGAGTTTGAGGAGCCATTCTGATGGTTCAGAGACAGAGCTATTCCGAGAGTTCTGGGACTTTAAAGAGCCATTCTGATGGTCCAGGGAGTTCAAAGAGCCATTCTGATAGTCTTAGGACTTTAAAGAGTCATTTTGATGGTCCAGGGAGTTCAAAGAGCCATTCTGATGGTCTGGGGACTTTCAAGAGCCATTCTGATAATTCAGGGACTTCAAAGAGCCATTCTGATGGTCCATTTCTCTCGTAAAACGATACAAAAAGACAAATCTCATTCCAAATCGAACGATTCTAATCCAAAGTGCGATCTCGCCATCAAAGACAAGTCATACTTACAGCACATACGCCACTCCGAATAATGGACGATCTCCGATGAACATACACGCGTTTCCAATGTCATAACGACCACATCTCCACCTTCGAACACATACACCACACACCGTAGACCGCGAACTACGACGCGAACTCTTCGTTTCGTTTTTTCACCAATTTCACTGGAAAAAAATTTCGCGACGACGCGAGGGCGAAAAAAGGCCACCACCGTGGCCACACACAGCACCGATCAGATACACAGACGCAAATTACACCATCGAATGATCTGGCCAGTACAAAAATAAAACACTACTCGGAATCTACGCTACTTCTTGATAATACTGGTAAATAGAGTTAACCATAGTGGTTGTAACTCGGTCACAAAATGCTCCAAAAGAAAAACTCACCGCCGCAAGAGGTGGGGCAACGAGTACCCAAGCACAAAGAAAATCGATACTCGAGTTACTCTATCGCGCCGCCGCCGCTTACCTTTTACCGACTCCGAAAGCGAAAAAAAACCTCCGCTAACCTCCCCGTCCGTCCCTTCGACGTTGGTCGTTGCAATAC
Source organism: Pseudococcus viburni (assembly GCA_033439095.1). Classification (NCBI taxonomy): domain Eukaryota; kingdom Metazoa; phylum Arthropoda; class Insecta; order Hemiptera; family Pseudococcidae; genus Pseudococcus; species Pseudococcus viburni. Next base: position 714,153 of record JAVBJF010000090.1, read on the forward strand.
GGTACGCAAGGGCTCTCCCTTCGCACGGCCATCCCTTTCTCGGTCTCTTTTTCGCGCTCTATGTGCGCTGGAACTTGCCCGTAAAGACCTCCAGGGTAAACTCGTATTAATAAGATAACAATTTCAAAGTTCTCTCTTTCTCGCTCTCACACACTGTACTTTTTTTCGCTCCTCCGGCGCCACCAACGTTGCCCTCGTTCCCCCCTCGAAAAAGGGCGAGGGGTAGTAACTCCCTACACCCCCCAGCTTTGGTACGTTTTTATACGCACATTTGAAATAATACGACCGTACGTGTGCGTGTACATTGCCCCCTCTGGCCGCCTTCTAAAGCTCATTACTTCTACGATATCGTGTTAAGGATAAAATCATATAATTGCGGGGGAAAAAAAATTAATAAAAATACAGACCGATATTTGCGTTAGAAAGTGAAAAAAAAGGTCCTGTTTAAATCTACATTGTTACGTGTCTCTGTCGAGAAATTACAATGCTGCCTTCCCCTCCGGACCCAAAATTCCAATCAAAACCGCCCTCGAAACGAAAACTAAGTCAATGGGGAAGTGAAAGGTAAGAGCAAATGGGAAGGAGGGCGAGAGGAGATTATCTGGAGGGTATTTTTTACTCGAGAACATCTCGACGACGATAAATTACGAACATGAAATCGCTGCTGGTTAATTTTTATTCCATCGCGAACGCGAAGAGACGATTGACGATGCGGCGGAGATGATTACGAGGACGAGCACTGCGGGGGCGGAGGTTCGAAAAAAAGGGGTCCGGGTGGGTCAAGGAGGACAGAACGCGATTACATAGTGCGTCTTCGCTATCTTCGTCTCGCGTCGTGTACGAGTGTGGCTCTTTCTCACGCGATGCTACTGCCGCTCGCGACGCCCTCGCTGCGCTCTGTGCTCCTACGACGAGTACATATATATTTCAATATTTTGGCCAAACTCCAATACCAACCGCGAACATCTTCGCAGTTAAGAAAAATATGCCCAATAGAATAGTTTCACGCTTCATTGTTTCCTCAGCGCCGCCGCCGATGCCGCCAGCGCCACGCCGTATAATTTTAATTATCGGTTTGTCTTCTTCTCGCCGATGGGTTCTCCTCCTCGCCGGTGTATTTTTTATCCACCGATTCGATACAAGACGATAGAGCGTTTCGACAATGGCAACTGACCGGTGTGACGCGATTTCGCCATATCGTAATCAATCTCAATTCAGGATGGCGGTCGCTTCGAGAATTAGCCAAGAGTATGGGTAGTCGTACTCGATAAACGATACGGTCAGGGATCCGGTGTCGTTCGTTTTATTTTTTCACCCGACCCGGGGAAAAGATAACGCCGGCGAAGGGCTCATCATGTCAATAAACGTTTCGACGAGTACCACCTAGAAAGATTGATCAGCTTGCGAGCTCGTCCCCTCAAAGGGTTACGTTAATAGAGAGAAATAACTTTGTATCGCGAATTAAGAGATTCGGTTGACCGTTGCGGTAGCGAATAAGGTCGAGTTTTTAGATTTATTTGACCTTAGAATAGAGGTGGGGGAAGGGGAATCGAGCAGATTGCTCGACTTTTATCAAAATTATTATAGAATTAATGATGATGTGTTTTTGATGACGAAATAAATAATGATACCTAACTTAATGAAAATTTCTGTAAAATTGGCAGCAGTGTTTTTATGTGCAATGAGTACGAGAAGGGGAAGGGATGGGTATAAACAAAAAACAAGATTCGCGAATTTGTCAACAGAAATCATTCGAAAACCTAAAACAAACATTTTTTCCTACTCAATTCATCTCCCATTCTATTTACGAATCACTGAACGATATTTGAACGAATCGTTCGAGAACGACTCGATAGAGAACATGATTTGAGGAGCTGAGAATCAAAACTCACTTTCGCCACAAATTTTTGTTTCGTTTTTATGACGAATTCTGAAGAACTTTATACGCTCTGCAACCTGGTATTTTTATTTTTTTCCTAAACCGCTCACTTCGGGCAGAAAATCGCAGTTGAAATCTTGGTTTGGAATCAAAACTCACATTTGCCATACAAACAAATTTCGTACAACCAATAGGTTTAGAGATTGAAAAAAGAAACATTTTTTGTCTTTTGACATTTTTGCTCAAAATCAATCGTCTTCGAGTTATGAACCAGCTTCGAAATGCATTAATTTTGAAATGCATTTTAAAATTGGTTCATAACTCGAAGACAATTGATTTAGAGCAAAAATGTCAAGAGAAAAAATGTTTCTTTTATCAATCTCTACTAATTTGGTTGTACGAAATTTTTGGTAGCTGTAAAAAAAATGCATGTTGGAGTCAAAACTCACTTTTGCCATTCTTCTCGCTTCAATATAAGAAGAGTATGTGATCGAATTTTTTTTTCTTCAGGGAATCCTATTTTCAGGTCTTACTTGACAATTACGACAATTTTAGCACACTCGATGGTCGATAACTTTACTACAACAGTTTTTTGCGTTTTGCTCAAAATCACTTATGGTGGCAAAAGTGAGTTTTTATTCTCAGCTCCTCATTTGTTTCCTAAATTTTCTCACATGGTGAGAAAAGGTAGTCACACATCTCAAACTCCAGCTCCTAGAGTCACTTTTTAAGACTTGAGATTTCTTCCGGAGCCACCTCCAAAAGGAATCTCTGGAGCTACCTTCTTCAAAAGTGACTTCAAGAGTATTTTTTTTCAAAAAACATACAATGGCAAAATTAAAATATTGATAATAGAATATGTCCACCTCTGAACTTCAACCATGCTTGAACTACCTCCATTTTCACTCAAAAAGGTAACCCAGATCCCCCTTCTACTCCTCAAATACTGTTTCCTCAATTCATTTTTTCTCTTTATTTTTTTTTTTTTTGCTAATAATAAGGGTGTTCTTGAACGACTCGTTTGAATATCGATTTTTTCGTTCACGAACAAATTAATTGGTCAAAATTTGAAAAGAAATAACTTCCGAAGGACTGATTAATTTTAAATTTCACACTGTGATGCTGTCCTATCATACTTTGTAGGCTAGTTAGCTTTTCCCAAGACTTGAATTTTTTGGCTCTAGATTTTCTGCTCTCAGCTTTTGTTATGGTGTCTATTGGATATGAAAAATTAAAATTCTTGCTATTTTTGGATTTTTTTTGCCATTTTCATGCAAATTCAAGAGAAGAGGAAAATTTTGAAAATTCCTAAAATTTTTGCTGTTTTCTGGTTTTCTAGGGTTTTCTTGCCAGTTAGACACCATATCTATACAATTTTGGCCAATTTTTCATTTATTTTTATTTTATTCTGAGTTCATCTGGACAGTAGTTTTGTATTTTAAATTTAAAGAATTACGAGAAACAGGACTAAATCCAAGTATAAAAATTGGACCTCATTTTTTGAAAATTACAGGAGGGGTGCACGAAAGTGATGTCCAACTGTAAACCTCGGAAGAACCTAATTAAAATTTCACCCCTCTCCCCACACTGTCCACACTGTTCTTCGTCGATTGCCATTAAAATCTGACTACGTTCAAAAAATTTAAATTTTTTTTTCTAATTTTACAGAAAATAATATACAAATTGTATCTACAGATATTTTAACCCAAAACCTCTTTTTTTTCAGAAGCCAAAAAATAACTTCAAGAACAAGCTTAGTAGGAAAGTCGTAAAAAAAAAATTTCGGGCGGATTATAGCATAGCTCTCAAAAGTAAAGCTCGGCTTACTTTCAGCATCCAAAAATCCTATAATATGCTGCTTTCGAGTTTCAGCCAATTTCATCAAGAAAACGTCGTTGTTTGCAACGTTGGAAACTCGTGGGATTCAAATTTGAGTTTTTGAGCTAGGTGATTGAACGTCAGGTATGGTATTTTAGGGGTTATGACTTTGACTAATAGGTATAATCTGTACGTAAATCGTACAACACTAAAATGCAATGCCTATTCTCAAGAAAAGGCTAATTTGAAAAGTTACCCATAAAATAGAGTAAAAAATTGTAAAATTGACCATTTTTCCACAGGACACCCAAAGTGGGAGGGAGGGGAGGGGTGAAAAATCGATTCCAAACTTACGAGTATTAGATTAGCATAATTCAATTATTTGACCTAAATAAGAAATTTCATAATCATCAAAAACATACATTTGGCCACAAGCCGCAATTTTTTAACTTTTCAAGGATTCTCATAAAATCAAAAATATTTTTTAGGTATAATTCAATGGAACGAATACAAAATGGCGGTTGCAAAATTTAACCCTTCCCATTTTTCGCTTCAGAATGTCGACTGCCAAAAAAACACTCGGTTTTACAGCAACATTTTCACACTAAAATTCGATGCCCAAAAAAGTTGAAAAAAATTACTCGGGGATTTTCATCAAAATTGTTTTCAATTTCCAACTTTTCGAACCTGAGGTGCCCCAAAAATAGGCTTTTTAGAGGAACTACCGTGAATCGCATTTAGGATCCTGAAAAACACCAAACTTAATAGAACGGTTTGGTTTGAAATTGGAGAGGAGGGAAAGGATGGGGACAAAAACAGAAATCATATCTCGTTCGTAAGTATGTACTTGAAAATGACCAAAGACAAAAAAATTTTATAAAAAATGTCATACTAGGTACTTATGAGTGGAGTCATTTTCGAGGCACTTGAAAGTATGGTATTGCCTCAAAAACAATTTTTTGGATTCTTCGTTAAATTTTTTATTAGAATCAATTATATAATTCGAAAAAAAAGACAAAGTAGGTACATTGAAGCAAACTTATACCTACGGTTTTCAAAGTCTGTCGAACATAAATGTGACACCGCGCGAAGAAAGGATGTTAGCGTCCAAAAATCGTTTTTTATTCATTTATTTTTTAATAGAAAATTTAATGTCCTAAAATAAATCAAAAAAACGATTTTTGGACCCTAACATCCTTTCTTCGCGTGGTGTCACAAATACTCAGAACTCACTTCCTCCCTAGGAAATTATTTTCCCTCTCAACTTTATGATTCAAATGAATAATAAATTAAAGGTTAGAATTTCAATATCCAAAAAAAATTAATAATTTTTAGACGATTCCTGGAGGTCAATTTCGAACTGATTTCGCAATTTTTTCACAACTTTCATAACCACCCTTCAGAAATCATTGTTCATTTCGAGTTTTCTATTTTTCAAAACCTGTTAGGAATTCTGTTTTATTCACAAAGAAGCTTTCCTGAAACTACGTCACATGTTTCATGGTTAAAACTTGAAAGCCTAAGCAGAACCTGTGCTTACTGCTAACCTATTGCACTTCCCCTTTCCCCTTACAGACTTTTTTCGTTCTCATTTTTCAATTTTTCCTCCATAAATCAAAAAATTGAAGCTGGTTTTCAATTTCAATCCAGTTTCAGACACGTAGTTTTACTCGTCTCATTTCCAGTTTTAAAGTTTTTCGAACAAAACAATTCCAATAATTTCGTCAACAATTATCGACATTATTACTACTACTAAAACAGAAAACCAAAAAAAACAATATCACAAAAAACGGTTTAAAAATTCAAATTTTTCAACTCTGACGTTTTTTTTTCATTTTTCTGACTTGAAATGAAAAAATATTTTTTTAAATCTCACGTTGGCATTTTTTTCAACTCTTTTTTGAATTTTCCAACCGAAAACGTAGTTGTGAAGAGAGGGGGGAGGACTACCGAGTGAAAAAAACGAAAATTTTAAAACTACACTTTGAGAAAAAGGAAATTTTTAAGTGGCTAAAATCGCTCGAACTTCAACTTTCCCATCTTTTGAGTGTGATCTTGATCGAGTTGATTCGATATCATAAAACTCATTCCAAAATAAAAAAAATTGAAAAGACACCTGAAGAATCAAAGAAAAATTTCCAAAACCGTCCATTTCCAAGCATAAAATGAAAACCTAAAACAGAAAATTTTGAATTAGGCATACAAATATGCCAAAATTGCCACCTTACCTTCGGGACAATACCAAAGAATAAAGCAGAAAAATCCTTTTCAAACCATCGAATCTAATTAACCAATTGGCAAAAGGAAAATCAGTAATTTAGAATCCATACAAAGCCCAACATAACGTACTATTCGGTATTTTCATTGTAAGTTCACAAAAGCTCGGCTTTTCTCATTCACAACCACTTACAGAAGCAAAGTAACTAAGCTACTGGCGAATTAAAATTCCGACATCACACAACGGTCGGAAAAACGTGCACAGATAACCAATATGAAAAGAGGCCGATAAGAAATGTTCCAACTATTGGAAGTTGGAAGTTGAACGTATTCGCAAAACGTAAAGAGAAGAGATAAATGAAAGAGAGAAGAAAACGTTAGGATGTTTACGTACGTCTCTTTATGAATACTCATTAAAAGGGATAACATGATTAAACTTTTTAGCATTTCAAATCAACTCGAAGGCAGTTTCTTTTACTGCGAGATATTTACTTTACTTAACAAGTTTCGTACTTTCGTGGTCTTTTGCGGTAATTTCGTTTCAACTTGAAGGAAGGGAGCCAGGGAGGGAGAGGAAAAAAGAAGTAAAATGATGGCGAGCTCGAAACGTACAAAATAAAAAAAAATTCGCAACGTTTGCAACCTTCTTAACAAGACGAAAGAGTCCTTCACCTTAATGGGAAAATTAGGCCAATCTCGCGAACAGGTCGAAACTACGAGAACGCGTAGATTTACAGACACACGTAGCGAGTTGAAAATTATTACACGAGGTTTTCTCGTATATTGGGTTAAAAAATATTAGATACGATAGGGTAAAGTTTCCATAACGTGTCATGTTTTCCACGATACGAAGCAAACGCTTCATTAATCAATCATACCGATATAAGGAACTACTCATTACTTCGATAACGTTACGATATCACGCAAAAAACAAGTTCGAAAAATATGAGAAAGACGGTGAAAAAAATTATACAAAAATACACTCAAAGATGGAGAATACCTACCTAAGAAAAAGCAAAGGAACCGGTTCTTGGCGTATTAAAATTATAAAATCAACACCGCTAAGCATCGTAGTGATGGAACGAAAAAAAAACCACACTGAAACAGGTATCTAAACTAGCACGATTTTCGAATTTTACAAACACAAATTTACCGTAGAGTACATTATAATTACAAATATAACATGTACGTGAATGGAATACCCTAAACCTGCGCGTTTAGGTTGCTTTGTTTTCTTTTTTTTTGCTCGCGACAAGCGTTTGATGAAAACTGATAAGAGAAATGAGACTGGAATATGGGCGAGCTTTTTCATATTTGGCAGTTAGAAAAAAATATGATTTTTTTCATGCGGACACCTACCCGGCCGCTGTAATATTGCTTTAATTATACGATGATAATAATAGAAGAACGATGACAAGAAACCTACAAGGGGTGAAGGAATCACCGACGTCGGCGTACTGACGGTCTATTTTTGTTACAGCAACAGTAATCGACTTGGAAATATTATCGTTTGCACAGATAATGGTAGGGTAAAAAAGCGCATCCGTTTTTCGAGCCGCTGATAATGAATAACGCCCGTTATATAATTAATTTATAAGATTGGATAATTACCTGTGCATAAAAACGTAAACGGTATACCGTACTGCCATTTCTTTTCGTGCAAAGGTATTAAATTGAAAATATATACTTCTCCTTCGGGTATATACCGAGAATATCTGATGAAATTGAACGCGAAAAATGCCCACACTACGAATTGCGCAAGGGCCAAGTATCCCAAAAATTCAAAATACCACGAATCGTTTCGATACAACAGAACGTCGGTTTTCACATTGGTATCGACATCGAAAACTGATTTGTGGTGAGCGGAACGATATGCGGATATGGTGTTACGGTGAGTGACAAAAACACGTTTAGAAATTGCTTCAAATACCGAACTGTGGATTGGTTTACGTACGGCCGAATCGTTGTATTGGCGGTGTTGGTTGATTAATACATTTTTCAAATATTTGCTATTGATAGCGCACAACGAATACCGAATGTGTTTTCCAAAAACACTGTACTTAAATGTTTGTAAACTAAGAGTAATACTCATTTTCTGAAACAATTAATAACTGCGTAAATGTTTAGTGATACTAACCATTTAATCATCTTTATCTCATTTCTAAAAGCACTGTACTTTTCAAACTTTTAACGTAATCTTGCGGACATCGTGTTTCATCGCAAAACTTTTACGAACTTTAGATTGATATGGTTGAAAAATAAATTTTGACAAAAAGGTTGCGTTCAAGAACGTGACAGTTTACAAATCATGTTACAAAATAGACACATTTTTATAACGAAAAAAAACATAATTTCGCAAGGTATGGTCAAAATTTGGGTAATTATTGTAATTACTTAATAATTACCATGAAATCAGGGCTGCGAGAACGAACGAAGAACAAGAACAAAGAACAGAAGAACAGAGCTTTTTCTCAAAGAACGAACGAAAGAACGAACATTAAAAAAAAAGATTTAAAAGAACAGAGAACTAAAGAAAGAACAGAAATTTCAGTTGTGGTTCGCGAACAAAAGAACGAGAACTGTTCTCTCTGATCTTCAGGTTCATTCTCGTTCTTGTAAATTTTTGTTAAAATTCCGAATTTTTCATGTTTTTTTTTTACTTTAAAATTTTTTTTTTAATTTTATTGGTTTGAAGTTGATTTTACGCAACTCTACCTACAAAATTATTGAAAAAACATCAAAAGAACGGGAACGGGAACAAGAACAGAAGAACAAGCTTTTTGAAAAGAACAAGAACGAGAACGAAGAACCAGTAGAACAACTAGGAAGAACGAACGAACGAACGAACATATGATTTTTTTTTGATTTTGGGAACGAAAGAACTGAGAACGAGAACAGATTTTCCTTGTTCTCGCAGCCCTGCATGAAATTACTGTAAAAAAATGATTTCGAAATTGGAAATGATTGTTTTCACAACAGTTCATAATTTTAATTCGATTTTAGTTGTGAAAATAGCAATACCTGCGTTATCCGGCGCACATGGGTTTTTTGGGCTTATCTCAGATCTGGCGAAAAAATTTGATTAAAAAATTTCGTAGAATGAAAATGGTTTCGGATTTATAATTTAAATAATTAGAAGTAATTAATTATCGATTACCATGCAGAATAAAAAAGCCAAGTATCTCGTGGTTGACGCTACGCCATTCATTCAAAACGCCCCTCTACACGTAAGCTTTTTGCATCTTTCAATTAAATCGAACTTTTGCTTATTCAATTATTTCAATTGCAGGAAGTTGGAGAAAATGTTCTTACGATTTCCGACGTAGTACACGAAATTCGCAACAAAAGGCAACTTCGTCATCTCGCCTCGTTGACGTATGATTTACAGATCAAAGATGTGTTTCCAGAAAATATCTTATTTGGTAAGTATCTTTCACCCCTTGGAAATGTTTACTTCACTATGATTGAGAAATTTCCATTTCTAGTGACGGAATTTGCGAAGAAGACTGGCGACTACAGTACTCTATCGAGTACCGATATCACGTTAATTGCCCTGACGTATCAACTAGAGTTGGAGCATGTTGGTCGAGATCATTTACGAAAATCACCGATTATGAAACGTTTCGATATCAATGCTTCCAAAATACGTAAATCGATTGATTCTAAGAGTAATGGATTATCCTTGCCAGTGAAAGTAAGTTCGCTGATGGATGATGCATTTTGGAATTTGTTTTTGTAAACCCTCGTTAAATTAGCTTACAGATTTGAAAATTAAAGAAAAAGCAGATCAAGGGGATGAATACCACTCTGCTAGAGAAAGCAGCGACGAAGACGAATACGACAGTGCTGAAGAGAAGGAAGAATGTTTAGAACAAGAAGATTATGATGATGATATTAACGAAGATGACGAAGGTATTGTCGAAGAAGATCATGATGGTGTTGAAGATCATGATAGTGTCGAGGAAGATCATAGTGGTGACGAAGAAGAAGAAGAAGAAGAAGATGACGATGATGGTAGTGAAGATGATACCAACTGGATCACTCCGAGTAATATCACCAACTTAAAACGAACCGTTCATGGTGGTAATTACGATAATAAAGAAGTCGTTGTCGGATGCATGAGTACCGATTTCGCAGTTCAAGTAAGTTCCCAAGTAATTTAATTCGCGAAATGCAACATCGATATTAAAAATCGTTTCAATTTTTAGAACGTCCTAATGCAATTAGGCTTGAATGTGGTAGCCCTGGATGGCAGAATTATAACTCAACTGCGTTCTTATGTTTTACGATGTTATGCGTGTTTTAAAATAACCACCGACATGAGAAAAACATTTTGCCCTAAATGTGGCATGAAAACACTCAAAAGGGTATCAGTTTACTTAGATAAAAATGGTCAGAAATGTATCGATATTAATTTCAAGAAGCCCATTTCTACCAAAGGAAAACGAGTTAGTATTTTTGTAACAAATTTTTATTCTGTTGAACATCTGAAATGATCCAATTGTTTTGTGCAGTTTTCATTACCGATGCCCCAAGGAGGTAAACACGCTGTTAATCCTAGATTAGTACAGGATGCTAGAAGACCGCATCAAAAACCTTCCAGATTAGCTAGAACGAAAACTGATGCACTTGAAGCTGATTACATTGCAGGTAGGTTGATGAAAATTTTGTTGTTTGTATAAAACACTTTGATATGAACTTGTATTCTATTCCTAGGTTCATCACCTTTCGCCACAAGAGACGTTTACTCAAAATCCGCCCAACTTGGATTTAATAAAGGAAAGCCAGTCTTCAAGTATTGGATGCGAAGAAATCCAAATGAAGCGAAACGAAATCCTAAAAAATGATTATTGTAGAAACTATTACTTTTGTAAATAAATTTTTTATTTAAATCGTTGAATATGTTTTTTCGTAACATTTATTTATTAATTTATGAAGTCATCTCTTCTACATTGACTACTTTTAAAATCGTTTTACCATGTTTTTCCGACGAACCTCCAACGGCAGCTAGGTATGGAAACTCTGGATTAAGATCAATGCAATGGAGAGCCTCCATTTTCAAATCCTTCATGGTTACCATATTAAATTCATTTGACACGTCCCATAATTTCATGCATTCGTCGGTAGAAATACTAACTAAAAAGTTGGGATGACTGCGATCAACACATAAGCCGGTAACCTCTTTACTGTGAGCTTGGAACTGATGAATGGATTTGGCTTTCTTACGCCAGTCTAGATAATGGATTTGTCCATCTTCGGTGCCAACGAAACACCGATGTTCATTCTGAATATCCCAGAATATCGATTCGATCGACGAATTCAAATTGATTTCTTTAAACTCGTCGTATACTCGACAATCAAAATTACGTAACACACCATCAGCGCAACCAGTCAATAAGCAAGAAGCATTGTGCGGACTCCAAGCGAGATTTTGCACTTTATCGTTAAAAGAGGTGATTTCGGTGGCAACTTTACCATTATCTAGATCCCACATTAAAGCTCTATTGTCTACGCCGCCGCTGCATAAAATATGGGTTAATTCAGTATTCCATGCTAAACTTAAAACAGCATCTGTGTGACCGTAATTTTTCTGCGGTGTCTTTTTCTTACGACGTCCTAATTTGAATACCGGTTCGACTGAATTAATAATATCTAAATCCCAAACTTCAATTATCGGTTTCATGCCACCGATAGCACAAACATTGCTGGTCTCAGAGGCGCCGGGAATGTTTAACCATTCTACACATAACGGAGGTGACTTCAGTACGATATCATGATGGATATACATGTCACTATCATTTTCATTGTACACGTATACGTCGAGGGTATTGTAATCATCGTCAACGTGCCCCACAATTAATAAATTATCGTCTTCTTTGATTAGTTCGTCTTCTTTTTCACTGTCGTCGGAGTCTAGGCGTTTTCGTTTCTTTTTTTTCTTTTTCTTGTCTGTATCGAAAGCGGCAATGCCTTTGAGACTTACGCGTAATTCGTCTTCATTGTCGTAGTTCTTCAAATCGTATTCGTCGTCTGAAGAAATTGGTTTGGAAGGTGCACCCGATTCGTCTTCATCGTCACTTTTCTGCTCAATGATTTCTCGAAGTTCGTCTTCGCTCAAATGAACATTGTCGGGGACTTGTTTAGCGACGCCTTGCTTTATCCACTTGACGCAGCTGATGAAATTCATAATGGAGAAACTGCGTGAACAATTATTATAAATATCAGATATTTGAATTATACAAATCAAAAGTAAATGCTAAAGAAATTAAAACGTAAACGTTGAATGTTGATCACATTTCTCAAAAAAATAATAGAATTCTTTTAGTGATAACTCGGATCGAGTTCTATCGTTATCGATTTTTTTTTTCGATATAGCGATAGTGGAATTCCGAATGTTTTAAATTTTACAGCTCTGAATTCACTTTATGTATTTTAAAGTAAACTAATCTTAGTCTATTGATTCATAAAATTCAAAAAATACTCACAAAGATTGTTTTTCATTCTTTTTTCAATTGTGATTTGTGAAATGAATTTCGACCTCTCAATCGAAATCGAACGAGCTTTCCAATGTAAACAATACGAACACGTGCTTCTCTTTTATCAGTGAAAACGAGAGAAGAAATCCGCTAACCGAAGTAAAAACGCTGAAAATCAAAAATGTTCTTCGACGTTGTATTTCTATTCTGTTTCAAAATAATTAACAGTGAGAGTGAGTAATCCTCCTGAATTCATCCTTATCTCTAACTGGTTTCGATTAAAAAATATGTTAGCTCCTGAAGTTTGGTCTATCAAAACGAAAGAAACATGTAGTAGCGTCTACACCAGTGAATTCAAACAGTATAAAATTGATTCCATAGATCATTTAATTAAATCAAACTGTTTTAGCCATAGCGTAAGTTGAATGTTTTTCATATTTATTTCATTTTACTTTCTTGTATTATAATGCATATAAATTCTTTTAGGTTGCTTTCACGATCAATGGAGATTCGGATCTTTCTGATGATCTGATAAAAGTATTCGAAACAGATAACGAGTATTACCTCATTTCTAACGTAACAGTTGCCGAATTTTACGACCCTACTTTCATTAGCTCATTTATTAAAAATGGTAAGCGTGAAATCGTGTATCAAATCTATCAGGCTGTCATTTTATCACCTTATTCTCGTTTTAGGTAAACTATCTGTAATCAGCATAGCAGATGATATTCATAGCACCAATAGTTTTGCAATAACGCCGAATGGCCTTTTGGTATTAAAACTTTTAGAAGAACCCTTTTCTTGTTTGGGTATCGAAGGAAAACGTATAAAAATCTGGAATAATGATCATTATGGTAATAAATTTTTTGATTTTTTGATTTTTACAAAATCGTTTTTCATTCTTTTTCTTTGCTTTCAGTAATTACATTGGATTTAAACAGGAAGGAAATCACCTCTGGAAAACTGTACGAACGTTACCGTAAATGTTTAATCAATTCTGACTTACGTTTCGATATTATAGTGATTTGGGAACCACATGGTAACATCGTTTGTATTAGTAATTTATTCTTCTATAGTATGACAATGATGAACTGAAATAAAAAATTTATTTGACAGACACTTCCATATGCCCTTCGTCGGTAGCGTCGTATTTTTGTAAAAAATCCTATAAGGTGTCCTTATGCAGTCCAAAACACACATTTATCAAAAAATTCGAAGAATCTGTTCCAAATCCTTTTCAAACAGAACCTGAAGACTTTCTACATTGGTATGGTGTTCATTTAGTCGAAGCAAATAAGTAAGAACTTATTACCATTGAGTTTTGAAACCAACCCTCGGCGAATTTTTAATTGATTGAGGGTTTCTTAGGCCAGTAAAACCGAATGCATCTCTACCAAAAGTAAACGTAATAACACACAAATGGACTGGATTTTTTAGCTCATCTCAAGTGCTCAATTTATGGAAACATTTACGGTAAGCAAATCGTCTGCATTTTTTTTATTAAATAAAATATGATTTAAAATTTTTAATGCTGTCTTTTTTTCAATAATAGAAGAAGAGAAGAAACAGCAAATCATCAGTGGTTCTCTTTTTACTTGAGCAGTTTTCAAAATTCACCTTTGAACTTCGCATCGTGTCCACATATCAACGTTAACTCGGACAATTTCATTACCATATTTTGTAATAAAGATTGTTGTGTTGTTTATCCTGCCAAACCTATTAAAAAAACGTGATATTTTGATGTTCATCAACGTTAATTTTTTTTATATCTGCCAGATACCTTCGACCTGATCGTTATTTGTTCATTTTTTAAATAAATTTCTACTCGATAATGAAAATTTTTTAATTGCACAATGACAAAAAGTGCTTAGATTCGACAAGAAGTTGCTTCAGTAATCACCACAGTACAATTCGTAACAATAGTATATTGACGATATTTTAAAAAAAAATCTTAAAAAACAAAAATAATTTACAAACGCCGTACACTTTTCAATACTTCCCATACTATTACGATACATACAAAAATAAATCACACCTTCCGAAATAACTTCGTGAATATAAATAAAAATTTACAACATAACCTAATGTAGGTGAAATTGGAAAACACGGACGAATAATCATCATGGATCAAGAATTGATAAAACTAGAGTAATAAATCTGCGGTTAAAATTTCGTACATCATTTTCACTCTGAAATAAGGCATATTATCTTGACTAAAATTAAGGGGAGCTTGTCTGGTTAAATGTTCAGCGAAGGTGCATGCGAATACTCCGCAATCATGCATATTCCTTTGTTGAGGAATTTCACTCTGTAAAGAAAAAATAGATTAGAACGAAATAATCTTTGATACGATCGCATCAAATGCGTACTTACAGGAGGCATATTGATGAGTTGCCACTTTTCGACGTCCAATTCGCCATTTTTCTTATCTTTATATTCGTCCACCAAATATTGCAGCATTGACTAACACAAAAGTAACATTAGTTAGGTTTGTAACGATGACTGTGCATTTTGAATCAATATCTATACCAACTTTTAAGCAAAGGTTATTTGGCGATCCCATACTGTCAAAATATCGTATACATTTTTCTTTAATTTTAATTTGAATTAGGCACCAGTGATTACCCAAATGGATAGGAATGATTAACATGGTGAAGTCGAATACATCAATCTGAAACGTAACAAAACAGCTATCATAATAGCATGGCAACTGATGAAGAGAAAAAAATCAAAATCGTTATCAACCTTCTTAGTCCATCTTCTAACTGAATTATATCCTTTCTTTTGGAGTTGTTCGTAAAGAAATGTATTAAAACAGTGGACCTTGGGGTATTTATCCGGTTTCTTTTCGGCACGCATTTTTATCAAGTTCATATAAGCGTTGATTACCTAAAACCGAAACAAAATTAGAAACAAATGACTTTAGAACGACGAACTCTAAAGCACACAAAACTTACTTCGTCGTTCAGCCATGCACAATTTTCCAAAGTTCTGATGTCCTGTAACTTGACAGACGTATCTTTAACTTGCACCAGAGGAACTTTCTTCGACGCAACGATCTGGTTAATCGCCTCCTACGAAAAAATACCGTCAATCATTTCGTAAAACGCCTAAACAATAAATTCAAATAATCACAGTACCCCCATTGCTTTGGTAATAGGAGCTAATTCAAAAGCCGGTTTGGGCTCCTCTTCTTCTACTTCATGTTCTTTGAGGATTAAGCGTTTTTCAAAAATCTCCGATATAGTTTTATTAACGTCACTGCTGCGTTCGCGAATCTGCTGCCTGATCTTTTGAGCTTTGAGGTCGTTAGCCTTGAAATCTGCTTCATATTTTTTCAAACTAAAAAATAATCTTGGTCAAAAATCACAAAAAAACGATCGGTAATTATAATGACGCTATTTTACAGGTTATGAATGTAATCCGGGTCAGTGATGGTTTTGCCTTTTCCGATATACGAGCTTTTCAAATTTCGAATATAATCAGACGCCACGATGTTGGATATGATTTCTTGCCTTTGGCTTTCGTCATCTTCTTCACTGGTTACTGAAAAAAAAACAAGTATGTTGAATTATCAACTTGAATCAAAACACTGCATGATGTATGGAATGCGAGTCAACTCACAGTCGATGACGGTTTTGTTTATAGCAGACGTGTTTGAATTATTCGAAGACACAGAAGATAAAAGTTTTGAAGCAGGAACAAGTGAACTTCGATTATTTAAAGAACTATTCTGAAAACGTGTCAAGTAACGCGGAGAAAAAGATAATTCCGAAGGATTGTTCGACTTTACTGGGTCCAAAGATGGAGTTGGCTGCTGAGATTGAAATGTACCAAAAGTACGATCCGAGGAACCGGAGGCAAAAGCACTGCTTGATGGTGACGTAGAGAAGAGTAGAGACTTGGGCGATAAACTGAAAAAATTTCCCACGTGGAAATTAAAAATTTTATTTCGTAAGATTATTCCAATTTCCAATTTCTAATTACTTTGATCTTTTGGTATTAGGCGAATTCGCATATTTTTTCAGTGCATCAAGGAACGCGGATCTGTTTTGCTTTTTTTTCAGCTACGGGCAAAAATTAAAATTTAATAAAGAAGCAGAAAACGAAAGAAAAATGGTATGTAATACATACAGTCGATAAAATCAATCGATCACTAAATGAACGTGTCACTACTCGAGATGACGAGGTAGGAGACGTTAGAGCAGCGCTTTTTTTAAATGTTTCCGATGGATAGCCATTACTCAATACGGATCGATTATTAAGCTGAAATTTCAATATGAAAATGAAACAATGAAAATTTCACGACATAAAATGCACGTTAAAAATTAAACGAACCTCTTTTAACGTTCGACTTTCAACCCTGTTGCGTTGTATACGAGAATTATTATTGGCGCGAATGCTCGAAAACGATAAGTAACTTTTCCCTTTTGACGCAACGCGTACGCTTTCGTGTTTACTGGCTGGATAATTTTTCCCCTATAAAAATATATTTTAATGCTCAACTCTTTACCAATTACTATTTCAAACATTATCAAGATACATTACCATCTCAGCATTATCAGAAAATGATGAAAATATATTTTTGTTGAGATTCTTTTTGGTGGATACATCTTCCACGACTTCCACATCATTTGAAGTCGACTGAACAGCATTGGTCAATTCGTCATCATCGTCATCGACAATTTCTATCGTTTCGACATTCTACGATAAGAAAAAAACAACAAATTACGTGAATTGATTAGCGTACGAAGATATTCAGTCAACTCCTGACTCACATCTTTATTCTTAACACCTGCTCGTTTACTTTTCGCTTTCTTATTTCGTTTTGGCATTATATGAGGCAAATTCTGAATAAGAAAGTTGTAACATCATATCTTCATACAAAATTAGAAAAGATTATTACGAATAAACTTACTGTATCTGACTGCGGATCTGTAAGGTCTATGTCTGTAACAACATAAATAAAATACAAAATATTAGCAATCTGTAACTCAGAAAGAAGAGTCGATGTAATGCAGCACTCACGAACAAAACTGGCATCCGAACTTGGCGACAATTTCCTTCGTTTTACAAATGAATTTTCGTTTATATTTTCATCATTGATTCTGAAAAACACACCAATGTAAAGAAAGAAAAGAATTTCAAAGAAGTCCTCTAAAGTTATTACCTTTTACTGCCAGTAGAATAAGTGACTACAGGTTCATCGAGCTGTTCTTGTTGATGCCACCAAAACTTATGAACGAATCTTTTTAGAGCATCAAAGGTAAACCAACTCATTATGTTTAATACTATAAACTAATGGGAAGATTAGCAGATGAAACACAGAGTACATCACAAGCACTAATCAACTTATTTGTAACCAAACAAATGCGAAGGCAATTTACTTTTGACAATGATTCACAATAACCGGGATGAAACAGAATGTTTTCCAATAATTTTACTCACTTTTTTACAACTGAATTATTTCTAAAAAATTTCCTCACTAATTTCGCATTATTGTGGTTGATCGTAGTGTAAATAATGAAATTGAAGTGATTTTTTCATCGCATCGACCTGCGCACATTGTACCAAGTGGCTCCAACAGTTGTTGTTGATGAATGCTTAGACCATTTAGTATTAACATAGACCGCGCTACGGTCCATAAGACGTATGTTGTTACGGTGTTCCAACATTAAACTGGGTCCAGGGCGGAAAACGCGGAAAATGATCTAAAAACGAACTCGCGTCATTTGATTTCGCTCTAATTGTTTCTATGAGTCTCCATTGATAGTACAAATTGTTTGACTACCGATTTTCCGAATTTCGTTTGCAGCAATGGTCCCAATTCACGCGAATAAATATTGGGTCCAGGGCGGAAAATACGATCAAAGCACCGAACTCGAACCAAAAATGAAGTCGTATCCTCTCATTTCGCTCCAATTTTTTTTTATGATTGATGCAAATTGTCTGACTGCTGATGTGGTATAATTTCTCTTGATTTTTCCCGTAGAAATCAGTGATGCAAGAACGAGGGAAGAATGGGAGTAAAGAACGCTGAAGAACGCTATTTTTCCAAAGAATGGGAACGAACGAAGAACGAGAGTATGAAGAGTGAAGGAAGAACGAAGGAACGAAGAATGGGAATTGTGAATGCTCAAGAGTAAAGAATGGAATGAGAACGTCAAAATGTTGAAGTGTTCTTCGTTCCCAAAAAAATTTCATTTTTTCTCATGTTTTCACCCAAAAATACCAAATTTGAGGTGTGGGAAGCATACAATTCGAAATGGTATTTCAAATTTTGCATTTTACACCATGTTTTTTGCCTTTTTTCTCATTGATTTAAGCACTTGTAATTGAAAAATGTAGTGTCATATGCCTTAAAATCATGAAACAGGTGAAAAAAGGCAAAATTTTGCAAGAAATAAAGAACGAAGAACGAATGCGTTCGGAACGGGAATAGAGCGTTCGGAACAGGAACGGGAACGAAGAATGGGAATGTGATTAATAGGATGAACAGGGAAGAGTGAAGAGTGAAGAGTAAAAAATTTGGAAAAATTGAAGAACAAAGGAACGAAGAAGAATGCTGATGTGTCCACTCTTGCATCACTGGTAGAAATGGGCCAAATTTATGCAAAATAATTTAAAAAATATTGTTGGAACTCGCCGCTTATCAGTAGCGCGGTCTATGTTAATACTATATGGTCTAAGGATGAATGGTGATTATTTTGAGGATTTCTTCACTTGAGACGCAAAATTAATAAGAAAACTCAATTTTTAATTAGAAATCGTAATTGCATACACGTGGTGTTTGATTAAATTTTCAAAAAATTCATCAAGACAAGCCGATTTTTAAAATTCAAAATTTTACGAAATTTTTCATTATTTGTTTTTGTTTTTGTTTTTTCACAATGGTTCATGTAATGTGTGGAGCAAAATGTCGCTAGTTGCAGTATTTTTAGATTGTTTATCCAAAAAGAATTTAAATTTCTGTTTTTAAATTTTTATCTGTGACATTTTTCTGATCCGATCGGTTTTCTAAAATTTTTTTCAAATTCGATTCTAACCAGAAATTGATTTGTTCGTTCCAAATGTTTTAAAAATTTAGTCTAACTACAGTTCTTTCTTCAGTAATTTCAGTATTCTTAGATTTTTTACAAAGATTCAAGTATATTATTTGTAGTCATTGAAAAATCGTCTCAAAAATAGTTCTATGTAATCAGTATTTGTAAAACTTCAGATCAATTTCAAAATCTGTCCGAACGTTACCAAATTCCAGTATGTCTAGTTTCGGAATAGGTCGTGGTTCAAGCACCAGAACAGTACGTAAAATCGAAGCTCCTAGACCACTGAAAACAGCCAACTCAGCTGCTGTAAACGAGCCGAAAAAGCAACCATTATCGTCTTTGGTACTGCCATCAAAAGCCATCGACTCAGGTATGTTACGACTGTATTTACCTAACAAATGAAATTCTATCCTATTCATCAACATATGAACTGATTTTTCAGCTGAAAAACTCCTGTTACTTATGGATGCTGTTGTATCTGGTGTGCTAAGCGACGATGAATTATCTCTAAAGGCGGAGAATAAAAGTTTATTGACAGCTAATATAATAACGTTATGCGAAAATCTGAAAATTTTCGGTCCACAGTTGGAAACATCAATGTATAGAGGTAAGTTTCTCTCCACATTTTGAATTGTTACGATCTCCATTGACCGTTGGAATTAATTAGGTCAACTAGATCGAGCTTTTCACACCTTTAGAGAGGGAATGGTGCGTAATAATCTGGAATTAGAAGCCAGAGTCCATTTGTTGGATATTTTAGAACTTAGAGAATGTCACTGGTTACCTCGTAAAAATTCTAAACCGATCGTCGTTAAAAATCTCATCCAAGTGAGTTTATTTTTACGAGTTTATGCTATTTTAACGAGACAATTTACAAATAGAATCTACTTCTAGCATGTAGACGAAGATCCTGTTGCTACAAAACTTCACACCATGCAACCCGAATCCACCACTCACTTGGGAGCCGGCGAAGTTATCAAAAGCTCAGGTAAATATCGAGATAAACCCTCTAAATCGTCGAAAAGTTACTGCAAAGAGGAAATCATCATTCGCAATGCCGATTCCGGCAAAGGTAAGGGTGAACACGAACCGAGCCCGTAGTATTTTCAATCACCCGTTCAACTTCTCGTCTTACATTCGTTGCTGGATTTTATTTTTATTAGTGATGGGAATCAAAGGACGCAGAGTCCATATGATAGAACAATTAAGTGATACGATTATATCTTTTCAAAAAGGTAAACCGTAACACGTCCGAATTTACAAAATCCTTCCTCTTTGCGCACACAAAATAACTCATCCGCTGCTCAAAACTTTCGTAATACTTCCCCCTCGTTAATTTTTTCACCAAAAGGACGTGTGATGCTTCGATCAAATACTAACTTGATCTCACTCTCTTAGTCTTCACCAAATTAGCATGCTTTGTAATTCAATTCTAACGCGATTGTCGCCTTAGTAATATAAACAACTTTATTTTGTAGGTAATTTTTTAACATGATTCTTTTCTATTTCCAGTCCAACCAACTTTCAAGGAAAGACTCGTACATATTACTGGACCGAGTGAAGAAAAACTGTCGTGAGTTGAATTGAAATAGCTGTATTGCTATGTTTGGCGATTATTTTACCATCGAGTGTATTTTCTAGGTACGCTACCCAATTGATACAAGATACCATACGTAATAATTCTTCTCCAGTAAGAGAACTTGGTGGATCCGAGTCTAGTTACAGTAGCGACGATTTTTACGATAAACAAGGTACCTTATATGGCGTCATTTTGCTCATCAAAGGTTTCGACTACCTATTCGTTTTATATTCTTGACTGATTTACTTATTTCAGTACCTGAAGATGATAATTTGGCCAACTGGAATTGGTCCCCGGATACATTTCAATATAAGCACAAGGTTACCTACGATGATCGCGTTTTAACGATTACTGGAAATGATTACGAATATGTTACTGTAAGCATTTATATGTACTGTTTTTTAATCCAAAAACGACCCTTTTCAAAATCCATTCGTTTTTACAGTTAGCTAAAGCGGTCCTAGATGACTATTTCTCCAAATATGGCAAATCTGATTCCCACGATATTTACTCTGGAAGGTAATTGAGGGGCTTAGTTCCAAAACTCACTTTTGCCAAAAAAAATCGATGTCGTTTTTTTTGCAGATTTTGATTCAGTATGAAAAACTGAACCAGAATCCGCAAAAAAAACGACATCGATTTTTTTTGGCAAAAGTGAGTTTTGGAACTAAGCCCCTCAATTCTATCTCTATTGAAATCAGTATCTTTTTTCATTCATTAAAAATCTAATCTTATCCGATAGTGATACTATACCCGGCGTAGCGGGTGAATATTTCGAAAATGACGTTTTCGTAGAATCGAATGTGTACGCTGACGCTGAAGAAACCTTTCAAGACATGGTGAGTATCGTTATCGAAGAGCTTATCTGACGACGTGATATTAATCTTCCATATGGATCTTATATAGACGAACCATTTCGAAACTGAAGATACGAAAGATGATACAGTATTCGAGCAGCTACATAAAGACCTAAACGGTATCAATATCGAAGCTGAATCTAGTCCTAACCAAGACGTCATTTCAATTTCCGATTCTTTAGACGAAGTCGAAGAAGACGTCGCATCTTCAACTGCGGGTAAAAACACCATACGTAATGATTTTTACGTAATTTCGTATTCGTATTTCACAGAGTTTTATTCTCGCCACAGATATCAATTTTCCTCGCTACGTCTACACCAAAGAATTCCTATTGGGATGTCGTAAAAATCCTATATGCCAAAAAGAGCCGGAAAATTTCAACGTGATTAAAGAGAAATTTCCAAAGATAATCAGATCGTCTCTCCGTAGATCCCTAACGCCGCCGTCCTCGTCACCTTCAACTCCCAAAAACGAAAATAACAATCAAAACGAAACATTGTGATTTTTATTATGGTTATGCGTTTTACAATATAGTGAAATGTTCTAAAAAACAACAATTTTTTTAAGTAACTTGTTCGTACGTTTAGGAAAAACAACCTTATAAAACTAGACACATCCAACTTACAACCATTTATTTTCTATAGAAATTAATAGGTATAATTGTTCTTCGAAAAGAATAATGTAACTTATAATCTAGATATATAAAAAAGCGTATTTTTCAACTCTGGCGACACGCGACAGCTATAACAAAAGCTTATCTCAAATTTAACAATATATTGTACATAAAAGCGAAGCTATATGAATGTTGAGTCGCCTCGATTAATTTTTTATATACGAAGTTAGACGGTTCAAGCGCATACCCGATATTATATTCTTAGTGCAGGTGTTATTATTGCTAATGTTTCTGTTAATATTTTCCAATTTTCTGGTATCTTTCGTGTAAACCCGTTTTGCTTCCCTGAAACAATTTTTTTGTTTTAAAATGTAGATAAAGTGCACGTTTGTTGTAGAAGTCATTTAGTTCTAATCTATATCGTTAAATCTTTTGTTAATTTGGGCGTTTTGTATCGAGATTGCAATATTTTAATACTTTCGTGATATTTTCAATTACAGATAATTGACTGGAGTTTATTCAAAATTATCAAATTTCACTATCAATTAAGATAAAAGACTTGATGTACCATTAATATACTTATATTTTTTTTTTTGTTACCGTTTTATATTTTCATATTGCGATTGGTTAAATTGTTCTGGTATCAATATACGCGTGATTTCTTTTAGCGTAAACCTATTTATTTACAGAATGATTCATCAGAGTCAGAAAGTCAGAATTCAATCGACGTATCGCATAGTGATCTTAATTCGAAGAATATTTCTAAATCGTTACCTACACCAAGTTCGAAGTTAAAATTTTGGTTAAGTTTGAATCAAAAGAACGGGATTTGAATTGAATTCAAAGTGATGATTCATTACACTTGAATGTAATTGAGATCAAAGATTAATATTCAAATTTCCGCACGATTTGCTATCATAAAATTTATAAAATTGATTATCAAGTATGCGAAAATGAATTTTTATCAATTGCGCATACAAGGGGATCCTAAAGCGATCGTCAGCTAGTCTCCCATACGTCCCCACCAACTATTAGCGATAAGATTACATCGGATTTGAAAATTCAACCATTTTCTTTTGAATTACAATTTTCCGGGTCGATTGGATCACAAGTGGAAAGTGAGAAAGTTTCGAAAAAATGGAAAAAAAAATCTGAGTGCTGAAAAATGTTTCCATCAAACGCGAACAAGTCTCCAAAATAAACAACTTCAACTGCTGTGTCAATTTTTTTCAAGGGCAGGATTCTTGCATTCTAAAATAATTTGTATAGTCGCCTCCTCCACCCCCTATCATCATCCCATCACTTTTTTAAAAAATATGTAACTTTATGAATGATTAAACTTTTTTGCAACTTGACTTCACCGTTACAAATTCTGAAAAAAATTATCAAATTGAAAACTAATCACAAAACTTTCCACAAATTAAGCAATTTTATGATTTCTCCAAATGTTTAAAATCGGTCAAGTAATTTTTTTTAATACCTATTACCTACCTATGTGATGATATTTCCAAACATTGAAAAATCGGAAATAAATTTTAAAAATGCGGCACAATTTTCAAAAATTAAATAATTTTTTGAAACTAGGACAATTTTAAAAAATATACGAAGTCTCTTTAACTTTTGGATAATTTTTTCGAAAATTAGAGAAATTTTCCAAACATTGGAAATTGGACAATTTTTTATGAACTTATACAATCTACAAAATGAAAAAATTTCAAAAACTGGAAAAAAGTTTACTAAAAATTTGAATTAAAAAGTAATGAAATTACCTGCCTAAATAAGTATTATAAGGAAGTATTTCAAAATAAAAAAATTCAACTTGAATTTAGGTAGATAAATTGTCAACAATTGTAACTTTTTAAAAATTTTTTGCAATCTTCGACAAATTAAAACAATTTTAATAGAAAGTTTATATGAAAAATTGAAAAACATTCAAGTCAAATTTTAGACATTTCCAAACAGTACGTTCGGTGCCACCCATTTGGTTTTTTAAAATTTTGACCCAAATTTAAGTATACGGTAGACTGAGGGAGTCAAATCGAAAAATTGAATCGAAATTTGTGTAAACTTTTCAAGTTGAAAAAAATTACATAATATACCTACTTCATGGCATTTTGTCAGATACCTATTTATAAAAAATTGGAGAATTTTTTTCACGTCAAGTTTGACTTTATCGTAAAATATCATATACTGAGGACGAATGTCCAACTGGTGATGAATCTCCCCCTCCCCCCCCACTCCCAAGAAAAAATCATTTGTTATTTCATAACAATGAAATTTCTGAAACTTTAAAATTACCTAACAAAAAGTCGTCTCCATATTTTTATAAGTCAAGTTTTTTGTATTATTGATTTGAAATTACATTTCAATTTTTTGAATCTCTTAAATAGAAAAAAAAAACTTTAATTTATGTTTTGAACGTGCTTCAAATGAAAATGCCTAGGAAAAACTTTCATTGTCAGGATAACACCAACTCAAAATATTTCAAAACCGAACTGGAAAGCTTGAAAATAATAATGTCGAACGTGATAAACCCATGACTGATTTTTTGTTCAAATTTTTATTTTGTTCGTACACTTTGAGAAATCATTCTTGAAAAATAACCATAATAAGGTGGAAAGACATTTCAAATCGAAGTGAATATTTTGAAGATCTGTCAGGAAGGTTCCAATAATGTGGGAAAATATTGTCTAGTTCCAAATTTAAAAAAAATGAATTTGTTAAAACTCGCAGAGTAAGAATCACGTGACTTTTTAAGATCATCCCCCTCCATTCTTCCTTTTGCTGGATTGACCCTCAAAAATTTCATTTCTGAGGAAAAAGGTTGAATTTTCAGAATCTACGATGTCATTTTGTTGCTGTGGGAAGTGGGGAAATAAGCAAGGATGTTATGATACAAAAAATATCGATACCATAATGATATGTACTACATATTTGACCACTGAGATTGCTAAATCTGAATCAGTTTAATTTGGTGAAATCAGACTTTTTGAATCAGTGAAATTAATTTCTAATGAAAATCATGATTGCTCAATGAAACCTGTTCCACTGATTCAAAAAAGAAAAATTTTATCAGATTTGATTAGCTCCTAATTATTTTTGCCAAAAATTAAATTTTCGTCGATTCAAGTCTAAAGTTCAAATTTTTTCAATTCTACAAATTTTTACAATTTCTTAAATTCTACATTCTTTTCAAAATTGTATCCAATTTAAAGATTTTTCATTCTGCAAGTTTCTTTAATTTAAATTTTCTCAAAATTTTTCCAATTTTGATTATTTAAATTTCTTTTCAATTTCATATTATTTTTAATTTTTTCCAATTATTGAGCTAAATTTTTTTTCAATTTTTATTTTTTCAGTTCATTTCAATTTTATATTTTTAAAAATTTCTTCCAAATCGAAAAATGTGCCCAATATTTTAAACATTTTTCCTCAATTTTTTTCAGCTTTAACATTTTATCTATTGAAAATCCCTCATAGAAAAATACTACTAGTATTTTCGTATTACTAGTTTAACTACTAGTTTTTAGTAGTAAACTAGTAGTTTTCGACAAAAGCTAGTCGTAAACTAGTAGTTTTTTGGAAAAACTAGTAGTAAAACTAGTAATACGAAAATACCAGTAGTATTTTTCTATGAGGGATTCCATTAAATTTTTTCTAACAGTAATTTTTTAAAGAAAAATTTTAACTTCACGTTTTTCAAAATTCTTCTACCTTGATAAGTAATTGGAAGAAATTTTAAGAAATAATCAAAATATGAAAATAAAAAAAATCAACGTTGGACAAATTTTGAAAAAATTTAAATTAAAGAAATTTTACTAATAGAAAATTTAAAGAAAAATTAGAGTTGAAAAAATCTGAACTTAGAATAAAGTTGGACTTAGGACTTCCGTTAAATCGTCGAAATCTTATTAAATAAAAAATAATTAAGAGCTAGTCATCGAAATCATTACAGCTTTGGATGTAAGGAAAGTCAACCAATAGTTTTGGGATACCGCCCTTCGCATTGAATTCCATTACTCACAAGTAAGCGGTAAGATCTTCAATATCAACCAGTAAAGAATCGCGACTCATGTGTAATTCATCGCGTTCCATCAGCATTTCAACTAATTGCTCGTTCAAATCTAAAACAAAAGGTACCCATTGATTAGTTAAATCAGTCGTATAAGCTCCATGATTAGGCTCACGTTGAACGAAGGTAGGTAATTATAAACACATAAGAGAGTAGGTAATCAAGCTTACATTCTACATGTGAATGGAGATCATCAATAATACTTTGTAACTGGTTAGCATTCATTTTGGTTAACATGTGCCTATTCATACGTTGTCTACCACGGTATCCCTCTTTTGGTTCCACGCCCACCTGATTATAAAAAATAACAATGACCAAAATCAATACCAATATCACTAATTAACGAATACACAAGCTTTAAACAATATAGCGTTAAATTATGGCTTTAGCGACTAATGCAGCGATGTTTCAGACGTCAGTAAAGACGCCGATTGCCGGAAAGACAAAGACCGCAGTAGCACCACTCCCAAACCATCACCATGGCGTACTGTTGATAGGTAAATTTTAACGTTGAACAATTACCGGTCGCTGCAGCTAAATTTGAAGCAAGTATAGCTTATAACCTTTTTAAGGCTGGTTCGAATGGTACAGGTGATTGGACTAGCTGGACGACGGAACCGTTCTAATTCCATTTGACGATAAGTATCGTTGTAGACTTTTTTTAAAGCTGTGCGAACTTCTTCTCTGATATCTGCCGACCATTTGTTTGGGGCCATATCGTTGTAACAGGTTGTACTCCTGTTAGCGGTGTTATTATTGTTATTATCGTCTTTATTGCTAATGCTGTGGTTGTGGCCGGACGTCAGATTCGCTTGGTGTATCAGATCCGGTGATAACGACATTATTTCGTCCTTTTCGTTCGGTAACATGGTTGTGTTCTGAAAAGTTTATGAGCAGTTGAGCATTAAACACAGAATGGATTGTATCGAATGGATGAAATTTTTTATTTACTAGTTTCTGTTGTAGATATTGCGACTGCGATATCACTGGTAACGAATATATGCCATTTTCGTTGTTCATTGTATCGTCCATTTCGGAGGAATTCTCGTTGACGAAACATAATTGCAGGTTTTGGCCTGAAATAACAATACATTTGAAATTAAAACAAATAACACTTTTTTTTTTTGGTGAATTACGAGAATTAAATCAAGCATTATTATATCTTTGTACTGAATAGAAATTTCATTATCAGCTATTTACTTTTGGAAAAAAATTTGAACAAAGAAATTCCTTCCTACCAAAGTCCTTCTATTTCAACGAAAATGTAGATATGGGAAAACATGAGGCTATTTAAGTACATAATTTTTTTCAAAAATTTTCTCTCCTAAAAGAAAGAGAAACTTGAAATTGCAATATTTCCAAAAATTCACAAAAATTCAAAAAAAATTTCTTTCTAAAAAATGTGTTCAAATTTTTTTTTAATTTTTTTGTTACATAGGTCATTTTCAAAAACTTAAAAATAAGCGTCATCGCAAAAAATGGCCAGAACAGAAAAAAAGAAGAGGAAAAGTAGCTCAACATGAAATTTTATGTTAAGTAGGTACTTCATGTAATTGAAAATTTAAGTGAGGAGGTACCTTGACTATCTTTCCATAGAATTATTACACGGAGATGCAAATTAATACGAGAGCAGCCTTATTATGCATTTATTAACTTATTCCAAAATTCGAAAAAAATTCAACGAATTTTTCAAAAAATACAATATGCCTTTGTAAATTTTTAACAAGATATTTTGGTATTAGAATTTATGCAGAATAAC
Organism: Pseudococcus viburni; assembly: GCA_033439095.1. Lineage (NCBI taxonomy): Eukaryota > Metazoa > Arthropoda > Insecta > Hemiptera > Pseudococcidae > Pseudococcus > Pseudococcus viburni. The sequence goes on from JAVBJF010000090.1 coordinate 742,470, forward strand.
TTTATTTCTATGTGTTTTAAAAATATTGGTGATTGTTTCGAAATAACACGTATAGGCGGATTTTATTTTTGGCCAAATGTAAAATTTCTGGAGGTGATAGAAGAAAATTCTGAAATAGACGAAAAATGAAAAAAACTATAAAATTGTTTAAAATTCAATTCGTACCGAAAACATTGATTAAAAATTTAACAAAATTATTTTTGAGGGTTCTGAGCATGACTCATAGCTGGAAAAAAGCTGCCGATAATAAGGTTGGAATTTTTTGTAAAAAAATATTCATTTCACAATATGAAAAAAATCCCAAATTATTTTTAACACGCGCGTTGAGATTTTCAGGTTACTGTGGTATAACTGACAAGAATTCTATTTTGAGTTGAAAAATCAGAAAAAAAATATCACAAGCCAGAAAAATTCGATTCCCTTCCTCTTCGACCGGCAAAAGAAACGCTTTGAGTGGTGGCTCAAAGGAAAATATCATGCTCTCTTATTTTCTAAATTTTCACAATATCAAAAATCATTGTCAATTTTTCGTTCAGAAATTCCAGAATTCGCAATTTCAAAATTTTTTACGTTTATATCATATTGTTTTCTCAAATTTTCATAACACAATTTCGCAAAAAATTTCATTTTGTAAAAAAACAATTTTTTTGAGAATTTCGGTCGAATTGACGAGTCTTTTAGCATTAGTATTTTTAAAGAGTTGTAATGTTTTTCAGGACTTCGACAAGGTCCTAAACTGGTTTTATAAAGAATTGGAGCCTGGTGCAAATGCACCTTGTCACTCATTCCCACAACAATATTTCTTTGCAGAAAGATAATTTGAGAAAAATTGATTATTTTAATTGTATGAGTTTGAGAAATATCGCCGTGGGAGGGGGAGGGATCAAAATACAAACCTAGAATGAAACAACAGAAAAAAGTTGTTTGGCATAAATGTCTGTATCTTATAGAAAAACTAGTAAAAAATTTAGTTAAGGCATAGCCATTTTTTGATTTTTTTTTCAAATTTTGAAGTAAGCTAAAAAATTAAAATAAAAGTGCTTTCTATCTACCTACTAATAATTCAAGAACATCAAAACATAAGCGCACCCAGAAATTATTTAAGGGAAAAACACAGAATCCAGAAAAAATAGGGGGAGGGGGTGAAATTTCAATGAAAAGATTCAGAAACTTGTTATTTCAGTGGTGTTGACGTAGTCAGGGTATTTTTAGTAGGTTGATAATTCATAAACGGATTTGAGCCAAGTAGGTAAATTTAAAAAATTACGGAATGTCAGTTATTTTTCACTGATTTTCTAGTCAAAATTATTGATTTTTTCTGACAAACTGGGAATTGATAGAGAAATCAGTGATTTTTGACTGAAATATCAGTGAAAAATCATCAATTTTAGAATTAGAAAGATTAAAATACTGTCCGAGCGAAGCGAGGGCAATTTTTTTTTTGAAAAATCATGTTTCAACAGCAAAAAATTCACTTTTTTCACATTTTTGTCATGAAAAAATCTCCTGTCGTCCGAGCTGGGGGGGGGGGAAGGTCGAGCCTCCTGGGTGAGCTTATGCATCAAGAATTCAAAATATGAAACCAGTGTTCATTTTCAGCTCAGATCTTCCTGCAGTCGTTTCACTTTGCTCACAGTCACAAGCACTGTTCAGTGTTCTGTAGAAAAAACCTCAGTTGAATTTTTCATTAATTACATTACCTACTTGACATGAAATTTCACACTGAAAAATTTTCTCTACACTGACATATTTAAAGATGACCCTTCTGGTAAAAAATTTAATTAAAAAAATATCCTACAACACTCATTTTGAGAAGAAAAAATCATGTAAGTATAGGTATTAGGTACCTACCTATTTTGGGTTTAAAATATTGCAAGTTCAAGATTTTGTCCCAAAAGATATGTTTGAAAATTTTTTTGTTGATTTTCGGTTGAATTAATTTTTTTTCGATATCTACATTCCAAAATAGAATATTTCTTTCGAAAAAAACTGTTTTTTCATTATTACGACGAAGAGGGTGGCAGGAAGGATTTTTAGTTGGTATGACTTTTATCTGAAAATATCAAAAATCTGACCATATACCTCCCAGCCTCGAACTCACCATTTTGTAGCCTAGACTGCAAACTAGGTTTCCTGAATCTATTTCCATAATTGTTCTTGTTGTTCCTGTATCCGATATTGTTCTTAAGCCAAACATTCCTGTCTTCGTTAAACTCGGATTTTTCATTCCGTCTCTGTAACACGATATTTTCACCATCAGGGGTCTATTTTAATTATTACTTAGGTAGGTACCACAATTGATTAGTAGTATACATTGTACGTTAAATCGATTGACAAACCGTTACAAATTGCCCATTGCTCATATTACACATGTTAACGTTGTTGTCCTCGTTCACGTAATGTACCCGAGTCATTAATCTAAATCTATAGGTATTATTTTACTTTTTCCCTCGAGACTTTACACGGAAAAAAGTAACTAAAGTTCACAACGGGGGAATTTAAAAATAATTTGCCTCGATTAAGGTTAACCGAAATTAGATATCCTTCAAGCTTGACAAATTAATTATTCGAGGATTTAATCCTATAGGTAAGTATATTGTGTAGGTTGACCTTTACAAAGCAGGTACCTGCTACCTACGTTGTTTACGATAGACTTTATATTTTAGAAGTATTTTTTTCGCGATTTATTAGTCAATCCGATACGAGTAATTACGCCATGGCTAGGCCTATAATGCTTCTAAGGTTAAAAAGAACATAATGTGATTAAATTATTACATCGAATGAGTTAATTATACCATCGGATGGTGGAAGTTTTCCGTTAAACAAAAGTATTAACATGGAAACTAGCTATAAATAACACGCTCGTGTTACTTTCATTATTTACAAAGCTTTTTTTTCAAAAAAGTCTCGAGCAACAGTTTAGTATTTTAAAAAATGCCACTGTGAAAAACGTACGTACGTGTATATCACGTAAATTTCCACTCAGAAGCTTAATCTAACGAATTAATTCATTAAATAGCACTAAGTCTAGAGTACTTTTTTTACATTAGGTAAAATCAATTAATAAGCTCACGAAAGTCTGTCAAGCTGACACGAAAAACGAAAGTAAAATCGATGTCACGCCCAAACAAAATGCTAATTCATAACCATCAATCTTTCGGAAACTAATTCAACACCCTTTTACCACTGATAGAATTTTAGTCGTACTTACGTTGAATAAATCGCCCAACGAATCTAAGCTTTCGTGCGAATCATAAGTTAACGTATATAAATCCAAAACAAATCGCGAGTCTTTTTTGTAATGCCTTCGATCCAGTCTACGACTAGGTTTTAAAATACCATTATCGAGGCCACTATGTTCATCGAAACAATTCATCACTGTTACAGCCATATTCGGAAAATTCAACTACAGATGGATACACGGTGACCATTCGAACTGATTTGAAAAATCTTCGGTGTCTTTCGACATAGTCTTCTGTACAATTATTCGTTCCGCTTTCACTAACCACATTATGTGAGCGTGACTATTTACCTTCAAACTTCACCAGCATTGCGTTTAACGGAATTTATTCGACTAGATAGGGTCTCGACTCTCGAGCTCAACTGGCAATTATCTTTTGTCGTATTAATTCTGGATCATTTAGTAGTAAACAAAGAACTCCTAAGTGGATATTTTGCACAAATTTGTGAACGATGATCGTCAGCATAATTGCCAACTTAATGGTCATGTACCTACGAGATTACACGTACATATTCCTGCTACATAATCGTGATGTAATAAGTGCGTATGAAATTGCGTTCACTTTTTACCTTCAAGTATCAATGGTACACTGACGAATTCCTCACTTAATTAAAGCCTCACGTTGAAAAGATCGAAGCAGTGAACTCATAATAAGCGTGTGTTACAATTTATGAGTTTTAGAAAATTAACGGAGATAATCGAGCAATGCCTGGCACTGAATATCCAATAACGAACCGAAGTATTTTTCTAAAAAGCAAAACATACGTACAGCTTGATTATAAATAATAATTACCATTTTTAGTCGATAATCCTCGTTAAAAATAGGATTCTCCTTGAAATAATGTGTATTAAACAACCGATACTCCTTGCCGATATCTTCAGTAACGTCGGACAGATAAGCGTCGCCCATTTCTTAAAATCGAAAATGTGTATCTGGAGGTTGCTGCACAACAGAAATACGTGAAGAAAATATTAAAAGCAGATCCGATGTAAATGGCACAAAGTACGATATTGAATAATAAAATAACGCCCATGTTCGGGCATAATATTTCCATACAGAGGCGTTATAAATATCAATTTTTTAACAGGGTGGTATCACCCCTTTTGTTTAGAAAATTGCTAAACTTCGTGAAATGAATAATTGATTGAATTTTTTCAAAATGTGGCATTTTTCCTCCGGTGAGCTCGAATAATAACCTATTTTACATTAATTTGCATTATAATTAAATTAATTACGTAATTAAAGGGTGGTTTAGCGAAAGTACTGCGTTTACGGTCATAAATAAAAGGCGAAACTTACAGTAAATTAATGAATTTGACTTGATTTCAGGAACTGTACCATACTTATTATAAACTTCGAAATGTAAAAAAATATAATTACTAGTAACTTCACTCAGACTACACTTGAGCTTCGTTTACAAAAGTAAACTGTTAAAAGTTTCAAGTTTGCTTTTATCTGCGTTCTGCGAAAGCTCAATATTTCCATTTTCAGCCTAAAGTTCTAAAGTGCTGATAAAATGTTATGACTTTTAGCCATAGATAGCGCGGATAAACGTTCCATTTCCATGTATTTTCAGCCTGCTTGTACAGGTGTTCTGGAAATTATTAATACAGTGATGGAAAACAATTTCCGCCTGTAGTTTTTCCCTTTCCTCTTCAGCTACTATTAATCCACGATAATAGCTGAGTCAATAAAACGATAAACGAACCGATTGCCGAGACTGGTTTAGGCCTTGAGTTCATGTAATTATTGTTTCTGCACCACTCGAATTTCAAATTGAAAATTCAACGTAAATAACGTAATCGGTTTGTTCAATTTGGTGAAAAAAATCAAATACCAAAACAGAATCCGGAAAATCATTTCTTCTGAAATTATAGGCATCCTAACAGCTGCATTGGATTTTATAAGAGGAAATACTTCATAAATCTTAATGGTCTTAAGCTACCTGTTGAGACGAAAACACACTGTAAATAGTATAAACGGAACAAATTTTTTGTAGAAAAAAAAAACATAATTATGTCAACAAAATAATATTTTTAATTATACGTACTTACAACGTTAATTTGAACTTAGAAACATAAATAGGTACACGAAATGTTTCATCATTTAAATTTAACCCAGCGGTAAATGAGAAGCATTGACACTATCTTTGTGTAATTGTTGTTTTCTTCTGGTAATTTGTTTGTCATAAATGGCTCTAATTTCACTCAAAAGTTCAGATAAGTTAAGACCATGTTTAGCAGAAATTGGTACGATCACCTCGTTTTTAAGTCGTTTCTTGAGTTCTTTAAGAGTTTCCTACAAAAAATTAAAGGATGATTATGGTTTATGGATGATCACATATTGCGAATTTATTGATAAATTGAAAGCGAACTGTTACGAATTCTTACTTCGCTTCCAGATACATCCATTTTATTAGCGACTATAATTTGAGGTCTATCACCAAGGGATTGACTAAAGCATAAGACTTCATGACGTAATATTTTCAAATAATCCCAAGGTTCCAATTCACTCATATCTAGAAGTATTAATAATCCCATGCAACGCTCAGCATGTCTTAAAAACGTAATTCCTAGACCTCTGTTCTTATGTGAGCCTTCGATTAAACCTGGCAAATCGGCAACTGAACGGAAAACAAAAAATTTAAAGATAGGAATAGGTAATTATACGTTATTATATAGTTCAACTACGTACTGGTAATTTGTTCGTAATCGTCATATTTCAAAACACCCAAATGAGGTTTTAATGTGGTAAATGGATATGAAGCTACTTTAGGATTAGCTCGAGTGATAGCTTGCAGCAAAGTGCTTTTACCAGCGTTAGGAAATCCTAACTGAAAAAAGAATACAAAAAAATCTTCATAAAAAAATCATTTTGTACAACAGTAATATGTAGCTGTACGAACCAGTCCAAAATGAGCCATACTACTCAACTCCATAGTATACACATTGTTCTCTCCTTCAGCTCCGACTTCAGCTACTTTTGGAGTAGGGTCAAGATCTGAAGCGAAAAATGCATTTCCTTTACCACCCGCACCTCCTCGAGCAGCTAAAAACATCATTCCTTCTTCATGTAAGTCAGCAACCACTCGACCCATGTCGTTTTTTATGATAGTACCGACAGGAACCTGATATAATATTCAAATTAGTAAAACCAATAAAATAAAATATTGTGTTCCAATTTATCAAATAGTTTACTCTAATTATGGTATGACTGGCATTTTTGCCGTGACAATTTTTGCTAAATCCTTTTTCACCATCCTCAGCTTCTAAAACTGTTTTCACGTGATTCAATCCTTGTACTTCGGGGTGCGTCTAATGAAAAAGAGATTGAAATAAGTATTGAATTTTTCAAATAACTTTCAAAGTAACGTATTACGAATGTTACTAACTTCAAAAATGACATGTCCACCGTTTCCACCGTCTCCTCCATCCGGGCCAGCGTTCTCGTTGGCGAATAATTGTAATAAAGAAATACAACCTTCTCCTCCGTTACCGGCAGAAGTACGTACGACTCGAGAGTCGATGAAATCTTTGGCCTGAAAACAACGCATTATTTAAATATCTCGTATTAACCATTTCATGATAGAGAATTTACTTACGAATCTGAGGGAGGATTTTCTCTTTTTACTTCGAAGTGGTTTTGCTTCTGTTGAATAATTGTACTTGACGCACCATTGTGTTTTTCTGACTGAGGGATGAATGTAGTGTTCTAAAATGCTAGTTAAACGACATAATTTTCGAAACGACATTTTCTTTTATCAGTTTTATCGAAAGATTTCTTCAAAATGATTTAAATTTTTACAAAAAATTCGTATTTTTTTATTCTTATCAATTCACATGCCGAAAGTGATAAAAACATGCGTAAATTTGGCGTCAACCAATAAGATTTCAGATAATTCGTAATTATGATTTCTAATTTTGCAACGTGGCTGTGCTAAATTCGTTATCATTCTTATCATTGAATTTACCAACATCATCAATTTTTCCTTTCGACGACTACAATTTTTTTTAATTAATAAATCAGTTACCGCGTACATAATTGAAGTTAAAAGATGAAATATGGCTGAGAAAGGAATCGCTGAAAGAGCCTTCCATTAAATTAATTCCTTAGTTTTGGATTCCAATTCGTTACCTTTGGTAAGTTCAGTGCCTAAAATCGGATTTAGGTGGTATACGTTTTCAATATTTTATGGTTTTTATTCGAAATAGGCCACTATGTCAATAATGAATACTTCAGTATGTTTATCATTTTCAGCATATTAATTCAAATTTATCTTGTTTTAAAGGAATTTTACTCGATAACGGGATAGAAAAATGGCCGATGTATCAAAAGCCGAAAAATTAGCTGCGGCTAGAAAAAAAGTAAGTAATCGCCTAGTTTTCATTTCAAATTGGGATTCACTCTTATGCTTGTATTTATTTCCAGCTGAAAGAATTTCAAAATCAGCAAAGGAACAGAGATCAGCCAGAACGAAATGATCATGTTCAACCGGTACAAAAAAACGGGGAAGCTCTTTTCAATGGGAATAACCATAAACAAGTAAAATAAAATCAGCCTATTCAAACTCTGGTTGAATGTTTTTGTGAAAATTCTATTTGTTTAATCAGGAGGTGCCTCTGTTTGAAAACATACCACCAAAGGAGGAAAAACCAGAACCAGTGAAATTTGAACCAGTTAACAGCGAACAACCACCGCCGTTAACAAATTACTTTTCGTTCGGTGGTAAAAATAATTATTTTTTTGATACGTTACAAAAATCTGCATCCGAAGAGTCTCGTGAAAGTAATGGAAACGAGTTTTATTATCTCGATAAAGATAAATCATCCACTTCGTCAGTTCTGGAGGAGTCAAATATCACCCATATCACGACCAATAATTCGTCTTGTATTTCATTAAATGAAGAGGACAGTTCAATGACATCTTCGGTAAATTTATATTTTTCTCCGTGACGTACTGTGGAATACAATACAGTTGATGTTTATTAATACATATGTTATTATATTTTACAGAAAATTAAATTGAACGAAGAAGAGCTTCATAATTTAAAGCAAGAGCTTGATAACGCTGTTACCAAAATTAAAATGCAAGCTAATGCTTTGGATATTGTTATGGCTGACCGAGAAGAATCTGATCGGAAACTGCAAAACACCACTTTCGAACTTAACTCTCTCAAAGGTATGAAAAAGTTAGATAAAATTGTCTTAGATGTTTGTGTAAAGAAATTATGATTAATTTTCAGAATCTGTGCAATCGATACAATGCCAATTACAAGAAAGTGAAAGAGCTCGAATACATCTAAATGAATTATTAAATGAATTAACGCAGTTCAAAGAGCAAGCTCAGGCCAAAGAAATGGAACTTCAGTGCGTGGAATTTTTGTACGTAAATTTTAAAAATCCACTTTCTTTTACTTCAATGTTTCTTTGCAGACGACAAGTAAACGAACTGAAGGAGCAAAATGATGAACTCCAGCAAAGCTTGGAACAACAAAAAGAGAAGCACTCTAATTTACAAAAACGTTACGAAGAAGTGCAATCTAGCAGAGATATGTTATCGCTAAAAATTCAACAAGTAAAATATTTCTCTTGAATGACAATTAGTGGTATCTTTTTCGTTATCAAATGCGAAATGCTTTCGTTTTACAGATGGGTATCAATTTGGAAGATGATGGTGAAAATTTGAATTCAATGAATGCTGAATTTGAACAACTGAAGAGGAAATATGCGGAATCGCAAGAACAACTGAAAACGCTAATGTTTGAAAAAGAACATACCGATGATAATTATCGTCAGTACATTGAAAATTTGAGAACAGAATCGCAACATACTTCTTTTGAGGTACCTATTCTGGTGTACGGAATTTCGCAAGGATTACAACTCATCAAAATATTTATATTTTTTTCTGTTTTTATTCCAGCTTCAAAAAGTATCAACCGAAAATCAGACTCTAGTTCAAAAACTTTCTTCGCAAACCGAACATATTAGTAATTTGGAGAAAATGCTTCAGAAACCCGAAAAAGAAACAGAAAATGAAAACAAAGTTTCTGATTTGGAAAACGAAATTTTGAATTTGAAAACGCAATTGGAAGAAAAAAATAAGCAAAGCGAATATCTTATTACTCAGGTCGGTGTTTGGCTGAAAATAAATATTAATATCTTCGATAATTTTTAACATTATATTTTACGATGAAACAGCTCGAAGAATATGTTCCTTTGCATGAGAAAATTCGTATTCTGGAAAATGAATTGGAAAACACCAGAACTGATGCTACAAACGCTCACGAATTACAATCTGTCGTCGAAAGTAATAAAGTAGCTGCCTCGCAAGCTATCGCCCAGAATAGTAAATTGAAAGAAGAACTTGTTCGATTAAATGCCTGTGTGGAAGACCTGGTATTTCATTTTTTCCGTCAATATCCCTTTGAATGAACATTTTCTAAATCCATCGATCTGAAATTTCAGAATAAAGATAAAGATACGCTGAATGGTCTACTAGCAGAAGAAAAAAGTAGAAATACCGAATTAATTCTTCAACTTGAAGAAAAAACAAACCTCAATGGCTCCTTAGAACCTCTGGTAAGTTAAGAGTAATTTTTCGATTACTTATGAAATATTCTGTGTAACACTCTTCGTCAATTTTTTTGCAGAAAAACGATGCCGAAACCAACACCGATAAAACTGCAAATCCATCGGAGCAAAATCCATACGGAACTGGTATTGAAATAAGTTAGACTTTTATTTAGTTTCGTCTTTCAGTATTCATCATTTCAAATTGTTATTTCTAGCTAATTTAGATGCGATGATGCAATTGCAAGACAAATTCAAATGTGTTTTGAATAAAATGGCTGATTTAACTGATGAGAAACAACAATTGGAGCATCTCGTCTTACAGCTGCAATGCGAAACTGAAACTATAGGTAGGTCTATGCAACACTTTACGTTGATTGTGATGAATCATAATTTACATTCTGATCATATTTCAGAGGAATACGTTGCTTTATACCAAAAACAAAGAAGTCTTTTACAACAAAGAGCTCGAGAGACTGATATTAAAGTTGATAGAATGTTGAGAGAGAAACATCAATTACAAAACATTCTTCGCTCTATTTTATCATTCGGCGATGTGAGCAGTGAGGCTGTTAAACAATTTAGTGAGTATAATGCGACATTTATCGATGATGAGTTTATTTTTTTTGCTTCTTCGTGAATAATTTTGATGTATATTATTACAGTTGAAACAAGTATAACACCAGAATTACGTGACGATTTATTACTTACTGATGAACCTGAGGTGAATGTTAATAATGAATTTTACCCGTTAGTAAGAAACGATAGCGGACATCATCCGTCTTGTCCATGCTGCTCTGGAAAATTGATTACCATTTAAAATACAACCATGGGTTTGATGTTTTTACCGCAATGATTTCCATTTATTGTTAAGCGAGTTTTTGTAAATTAATTATGTTTGTATAGTAATCTTGTTCTTTTTTTCATGATTTATTAAATTATTTAATACATTGCATAATTATTGAATGCCCATTTCATTAAATCAATGGTTTTTTTTTTACAAAATACTTTGAAAGGGTCCTGCGTCTTGTCATTATCAATGTTACCTATATTTTCTGAAATTAATTTTCTCGTTTTTCTTTTTTGTAATCATAATTTTTTTAACCATAACGTTTTCATTAAAAAATTGGTACTGAGTCTTTCGATTCACCTGAAAAATAAGAATCATACTTACTATAGAAATGAAACAGCTGCAGCTATGTTTTAAATAAATACTTCGAAGTGTGATGAAACGTTTTTGAATTTAATAATTGGTATTTATCAATGGAAAACTCGAATCTAAAATAAAATCAAAAAAGTTATCAAAACTATTACCAAAGCACATGAAAATTTAGTTGGGGAAAAAAGCTAAACAAGACAAGCTAGATTTATTGAGTAAAAACAAAAAGAGCATCGAATGAAAGACAGATAATAAAATTTGCTCTTCAACTTTAAAAATTGCATCGAAATTACTTACATGAGCGCTAAAATAAAGGCCAAAAATGAGCGAAAGACAGTCAATTACCGAAATTGGTACAGTACGATAAATTTTCAAACTTACAACTTACAACATTGTATATTCCTGTAAGTTAGCAAAACAATGTTTACTAATAAATTATAATAATCACATCTGAATTAAAAATAAAATCATAATATAAAAAGTATTAGTAGGAAAAAAAGAAAATCGCTGGTAGAAAAACATGGTACTAAATCATTATTAAATTACACGTTACACTAGAAACAGAGAAAACTTCGGCGATATAAAGAGAACAGCGAAAATCGAGCTAAACATTTCGGTTACAGAAGGACGTATAATAGAAAATTTAATACAACAATAACTATACAGGAAGCAAAATTCGATAAGAAAATCAACCATAAATTAACGAAAACGAGAGTACATCTAATACCATTACAATAAATCCAAAAATGGATAACTTGAATGGTACGAAAGTTTAGTCGCAGAATAATTCAATCATGAAGTAAAATTTTCTGGAAAAATTACCGACGTGAGAAATACTTTCGAGAAATTTTTCTAAATACTTCTTTGGAAGGTGTATCACTAACCGGCGTTGGCGGAGGAAACATAGGATCTTTTAAAAAATCACTCCAAAAGTGGGAATTCAAGGACAATAGCTCTTCCATTATTTTGTTAGAGGTTTCGATTTGGACTAGTAAGTTAGCTGAATCCACTGGATCCGAATAACCGACGACAGTAGGACCGAACACCGTAGCTAAGTTGTAAACGGTCATGTAACATGCTGCATTTTTAGAAACTTTTTGCAAATGTAGTATTAGTAAAGCCAACGTATTTCGATTATTAGGTGGGAGCGAGGAAACAGCTTCGCATAGTTTGGTGACTTTATCAGATTCGGAGATAGTTTGAGCAAAAGTGGTCCATTTCGATTTCGGTATCAGCGGATCGTTCAAACTACGCAGGAATTCTTTTAGTAAACTACAAACTGAGTTTATCTCGATTTTAGATAGATTTGGTACAGTTTTGTATTTGAAGAACTTTTCTTTCAATTCTTGCACTTCCTTATGATCGCCAGATACTCTGTAGAAAACAATAAGATGATGAGTTTAAGGTAAAATATTATCGAATAAATCAACATTAACGATACCTATAAATTCCTTTTTCTTGCAGACCACGTTGTTCAACTTCCCTTATACAAAACGCAATCATAGTTTCAATAAACGGTGACGAAGAAGGACCGTACTCTTCTAAATTTCCAAGATCGCCGGATTTCGTCGGAGGACCCATAGGAATGCAAGGTAACGGTGCGGTAGATTCGCAATCCGCATGAATAATTGAATTACATACGGCACATTTTGAAGCAGCTTTCAATCGGATTTTTTTACCGCAGGCTAAACATTCGGTTCCTTTTTTAATCACGCAGTTCTCAAAACGATGGATTCTGGTAATAATACGATCGAAGATCGTAAACTGGCCGGTTTCAGATTCGAATGCGACTTCGTGTTCGGATTCAGCCGATTCTAGAGATCCCGATTGCGAAGCTAACGGAGCGAGCGTTGGATATATGGAAGATCTTTTTTTCGGCATTGAGATTGTGCACGATTCTTCGTCATCGACGGAGGTAAATTTACGTTTACCTTTCAGCATTCCAGATTCGCTAAGGAATTCAGAATAAGTTAAACTCAAATCAGATGATTCTAAATCAGCCTGGCAACTGAAGCGGCTATCCGATACGTAGTATCCATTGTTGGACGTCATCACTGTTAGCCTGTTTTTCATTTCTTCTGGTAGTTTACAACGAGAATCGTCACATAGAATACGGTGTATTTCGTCTAGTACATTGGCCATAGCGTTTCGTTCAGATTCGAGCCTCAAAACTTGTTTTTTTTCAACGTCTAACAAAGTACGAGCTTTTTTTAGCTTCAAGTCGAGCATAGAAGTACTTTGAATCGCCTTGTCCAAGGATTGCTTCAAACGTACAGATTCCTGTTTGATTTCTTCGTAATTTGAGAGTAACATTTCCTGCCGCATAATATACCTGTTCGAGCAAATACTTATCGGATTAATTTCGCGTAAGAAATAGCGTAAGAGTAATGATAAGATGACGTTACTTGAGAAATTCTTCTGTCAACGAATTCTCCCATAATACGTCAGCACAACTCAATAGATCGTCAAATTGGATGATTAAATTAGATTGCAAATCTGTCATGGTTCGGTATGAGTCCTAGTTATTTCAAAATTAAAATTATTATATTTTGTTGAATTTACTAGCGAAACAATTAAAAATTTAACGGAAGAAGCCGAACAACGTGTTGAAACCAAACGGATCAGCTGATCAGTGATCAACGTGTTGTTGATTCCCCCCCACTCGTAGTTAGTACGGGAGTCGGTGGGGTGGGAAGAAGAAAACTCTAAAATTTTTTCACCTATTTTAGTTACCTATTTAAAAAAATTTCAAATAATTCTGCTTTTTATATTCTGTGATACTCTGTGACCTGTCTGTGATCTGTGACTGAACGATTTCCATTTCAAAACGTAACAACAATCCCGCAAAAACTTGAAAACGTTAACGGACGAACAATATTGCCGAAAATTGGTCTTAAATTAAACAGTTTTTAGTAATTCAAGAATATAATTATTATTTAATTCCTGTGATCTAAGGTCTAATGTTTTCTGTATGGTAAGAAGCGACGGTTGACGGTTCGTTTTTTACTCGTGAGTGTCTGTGTTGGACGTTTTTCTTTTGTAAGTCATCAACTGTATGTATTATCATTATCACTTGATCATACTTCTTCCTGTGCAAGAAGTACATAGTGTAATGAAAGTTGTTTAAACGTGAATTAATATTTGTTTAGGACTAAAATCGTGTCCAATGGAGTCCAATAGTTTTCGATCCTCATCGGTGTTGAGTGATCTCAATACGAATATTCAAGACGTAAGTATCCGAATTTTAGAATACTTCATTCTAATCGCAGCTTCGCCATTTTAATACTATGTTTGTATTCCTAGGATGCATCTAAACAATCGAGTCCTTTGTCAGTATCGAAATCGTTGAAAAGTTCATCTAGCTCAAGGTAAATTATTCGACTCATCTTTTGTGGTGTATTAATATTTTAATCATATAAAATTTTCTTGCTCAGTGACAATGAGGTGGCAGAATACGATGATCAAGAAAATAAACCACCCGGAAGTGTTGAATCTAATAAATCTTCTTCATCAACCGACAGTAAGTATTAATTTTGTTGAAAACGACCAGTTATTACGTAGGCCGGAGTGTATTTGGAAACGAAATGTAGTAGTTCTACAGGATGGTGTTATGATATGTGAAATTTCCTACGTTGCTTTTATAAATCGACTACGTATTCATAATAAAAACACGATTTATTTATCATCTGTTTACAGGTTTTAAATTCAAAAAACCGTTGCCTCGAGAAACGATGCCAAACGAAGATAACACTTTGAATTCATTAATCGATGGTTTAAGTCATTTGAAACTGGGTTCAACTTCGACAGCAGAGAAACGTTTCAGTTTTGGTAAATGGACCACACCATTGAAAAAAAAAACGGAGTCGTCGAACGAAAATTCTGCATTTCCTGATGGTGCTTTGTTTGAAAAAAGCAGTCCATCGTCTGCGTTAAACGACGAAGAAACCGTCGGTAATACATCTATTACTTTTTTATCCAACAAATCTGACAAAGAAACTGGTATCACTCATAACGACGACGAATGTTCGGAGTATTACGATTGCAGCGACGATGAAAACGCCACCGGTGAACAAGCTCATGTTAGTACCGCCGATTCCTCATTTCACTCTGTTCCCGAAAAAGAACACTTGGCTGCACTGTCCGTAGGAAATTCCACGTTTGTGATAGATGATACCGAACCAGTGAATCGAGCGAGCCTTGCCGAAATGAATCGAACTCAAGGTGAAGATCAGGCATATATCCTAGAAAAATATCTGGGCGAGCAAGATTTCAAATTGCAGTTGAGCATGAGCGATGTATCATTCAATGCGATAACTGGCGGTATCGATTTTGAACTCGGTAAACGACAAAGTATTTGTTCCCAAACGGAAAACCCTGTGGCTGGCTCTCTATTCAGTTTCGAACATCAAGAGAAAACCGAACTGTGTTTTACCGAACACCAAGACGTAAATGACGTTACAATTAAACCTGATCAGTTCAGCGATTCTGATTTATTCGCGAAAATAAATGCACCTCAGACAGAAGAAGCTTTGTTCAATTTACTCACCGATCATTATGTTGAAAATGAAACACGTTCGTTGTTTGATACGAATCCAGACGAGAATATTTTTGCTCTCGGTCGTCTTTCCGAGGCTGGTTACTTACACTTAAATACCGTAGAAGAAGAAGATGCCTTGATGCAGCTTTCAACTCGTAAAAGTTTACTTCTGCAGTCAATGGAGTCCTGTGATGATTCGAATCAGAATGACGCCAGCGGATCACAAGAAAATAATCCGACTCAAGCGGACAGCGAAGTTGAGGCTGTGGTCGAAAATACAGAACCAAATCAGAACGAAATGGCCCCTGATTCGTCACTTTCGTCGGATGCTCAACAAACAAATTCCGTAGTGATTCACCATTCTGCCGACTTGGAAACGCCTGAGAAAAATTCGAATGCCGATACAAACGAAGCTGTCGAAGTAGAACAAACTCCAGCGTTCGAAGAAACTCCCGTCGACAGTAATCAGCCTTCGTTGGATAATTTGAATCAAACTGCCAGTCCGGAAGGTATTACGACGATCGATGAAATTTTTACCGCAATGAATATGAATTCTGAAAAATTGAACGAAACTGTGGACTTTTTCAAAAAAACTTCAAATCCGTCTTCGTTGAATGCCACAATCGACACGGAAAGTGTCTATGATGATTCGTTATCTGAAAAATCGAACGCAATCGTCGATCCAGAAGGTATTCGAGATATTATTGAACGTGATCCTGAGCAAAGTAACGATTTACCAAAGTTGAATCAGACTGTTGATTTAGAGGCGTCTCAAAATTTCATTTTGGAAATCGAAGGACAGGCTTCTTTTTACCAAAGTTCTGATGTCACTGTTAATTTGCAAAATACTCAAATAACTGGCGATGATGTGGTCGAGCAAAGTCAAGATACATTGAAATCTGATTTAAACGTCGATCCGGAGACTCCTAAAGTGACCAGTGAAAGAAGTCCTGATCCAAAACAACTCAACAAAGTTGTCAGTTCTGATAGCCTTCCGGAAACTGTGAAAAAACTTCATAAACAATGTCAAGAGTTGCTGATGAATCGCACGGTTTCTTTTGAAAACACCGAACTGACCCAAGGAACTATAAGCGAAAAAGTTCAAAATCCAGAAACTTCCATCGAATCTCTTGATTCAGAAACCAGCCTCACCTCCGTTATAAATCTTGGCGAGCAATCTCAAGTATCGTCGACAGATTTGGTCGCCACTTTTGAAAGGACTGATGAAAAATTAGACGAGAAAAGTTCCGATCAAGAGCAGTTCACCGAGTTGAACAGTTCGGACACCGTTGAAAATTCTGTTGAACAAGCTCCGGAGTTAGCAGTAGTGGTTGATGAAGGTATCAACAGATCTGGCGATGAAAATTCGGACGAATATGCGAAATCGAAATCCACTTCACTGATCAATGAAGGTCTTGATATATTGAATAAAACTCCATTTAGAGTAATTCGAACTGTTAGTTTCAATTTGGATATCACTCGAATAATTAATAATGGAGCTACAAAGGATCAAGGTGATGCAGAGACTGAAAAAACTACTGATTTGGGAGCCATTCAAGTAACTGATCAGAATCAAGAGAAATTGGAATCGAGTTCAATCGATAATTCGGAGATTACTCGTGTAAATGAAACAGAAATCGAAGATATCATGAAATCTAGTGATATGAATGAGACTGTCGAATCGGGAATTGACGAAACTGTTCAGGCATCATCGGAACAGAATGAAACGATAAATTTGAATTCCACTCGTGTGATCAGTGAAAATATCGCAGTAAATTCTGATAATCTGAATAAAACGAACGAGCTGAAACCTAAAATTATCGAAAATCCATCTATGAATATTGAAGAGTCATCTCATCTGGGCGATACTGTCGACATGGAAGTTACTCAAACGTTTGAGGAAAACCCCGACAACTCTGCAGATTTAGACCAACAAAACAGAACAATCGATTTAAAAACTTCTACGGCTAGTGGACTTAATTCAACTGTGCTTGATCAAGAGCTATCTCGTTTGAACGAATCACTCTATTTGGAAATTACTCAAACATTTGAGGAAAACCCCGACGACTCTGCAGATTTAGGCCAACAAAACAGAACAATCGATTTAAAAACTTCTACGGCTAGTGGACTTGATTCAACTGTGCTTGATCAAGAGCCATCTCGTTTGAACGAATCACTCTATTTGGAAATTACTCAAACATTTGAGGAAAACCTCGACGACACTGCAGATTTAGACCAACAAAACAGAACAATCGATTTAAAAACTTCTACGGCGTGCGGACTTGATTCAACTGTGCTTATTGAAGAGTCATCTCGTTTGAACGAAACATTCGACATGGAAGTTACTCGGATTATCGAAGAAAATCCTGAAGATTTTATAGATTACGACGATGCGAAACCTGGCTCATCTAATTTGAACGAAACAGTCAATCTGAATAAAAGTAGCCCTACGTACGAAAATACAATCCCTTATACTTCGGAAGCTGTTACGTTGGAATTCGATGCAGATGCTCACATGAAAATGGAAAGAAACGTCACCGTTATGCCCATTTTCAGTACCGAAAGTATCCTAAAAAGTAGTTCTGGCCGTTTAGATGTCACCGGAGATGATTTGACGTCCGAGACGATTCAAAACGATGATCTTTCAAACGTTGATATGGAAATAGAAGTGAACGAAGAGCCTACCGCTGCATCGAGTAACCTACCGGAAGATGAAAAGTCCGAAACGATTCGAAATGACGATCTTTCAAACGTTGATATGGAAATAGAAATCAAAGAAGAGCCTACCGCTGCATCAAGTAATCTACCGGAAGATGAAACATCCGAGGATCACGAGCTTTCATACCGTTCGAATTCGAAATCTTGCGATAGCACTGTAATAATACACAATTCACCTGTTCAACGTTGCAATTCACCAGCCCGATTCGATAAATATGCCGCATCGATGCCAGAGCCAGCTTCGCCCATACCTCCTAATTCGCCTACCGAATTGAGCAACAAATGGTATACCCAAATTGACCTTTCAAGCGTCGCTGATAACTTGGAATGTTTTACTGGTCACGATTCAGCGTCCAATTCTAGCGATGAAATGGATGTAACCGATCCGGTCGATTCGAATATCGCTCCTGAAATGCTCCAGATGTCAAAAGTGCCTCCCGGTTTAAACCGATCCATCTCAAATTTGGAAAGTATCCCAGAACTGAATGAAACCGATACAAACGAGGAGCAAAATACATCCCAAGTGAACGTTGGACAGGATACCAAAGATTTAAATCCGCTCGAAGCCGAAAACACAGCTACTACCGTAAAATCGGAGGCAATTTTGAATCAAACCTCTTCTTCGACTTGCAGCGACGAATTAAACTCAACTCTTACACGAATGCCTTCAGAGCCGAAAGTTGATTCTGGCCTCAACGAGTCTATTGCCGCTACCGTTCCTAAAAACCTAGATGATTCGATCTTTAAAACTCCTCTTACTTCAAAACTACCTCCGCGATCGGATCTATCTGCCTTGAACGATTCCAATTTTAATGCCGATTATGGTTGTGTTCGTTCTGCTTCTGCGAAATCTAATCAGTCCAGACATTCTTTGGTTTCGCCTAGACTATCGTTTTATAAATCATCGCCTCCTATTTATTCGCCATTCATTACACCGAGTAGAAGACTCAGACAAACAACTCCGAGAACCTTGGGTGACGTTCCACCTTCATTGTTGGACATGTCGATTGGATGTTTTGAAAATTATACAGCTAATCAGGTGAGTTTTCGAAAATACTTTCAAAATGATGAATTTAATGAACCGGTTTTCACTGTACAATTTTTTTTGTCTAGGTTGGACCGAGTACAATACCCAGAAATGATCTTAATAAGACTGTTGACGTTGACGATGAACCTCGACTCGAAGAAACTAAGTTGCTTTGTATAGATGACCCTTCCAGGTAAAAAAATAAGATTCTTAAAATTTTCATAATGGTTTACACTTCGCTATAATTTTTTATTCGTTTTCGTACAGGAAAGTCAACGTAAAAACTCAAACCCACGATACCGAATTGTTCGATTTACGAGCGGAAAACGCCAAGCTCAAAGAGGATTATAAATCCTTGATGGAGGTATCGCAAGCCATGGTTGATGAAGAAGCCGAATTGAGAAATACATTGCGTACTTTAGCTCACAACGAAAATGAATTGAAAAAAGCTGTCCAGAAACTCGAAGATGATAGTCGAATATTAAATAACAGATACGAAACTTTGAAAGAATATTCCAATCTGTTATTGGCAAGGTTGGTAAAAAAAAATAAAATGATATTCTCCGTTGTATGCTTACATGTGAACTAACGATGTTTAATTATTCTACAGAAGGAATGAAGAATTAGACCAAGCCGAAAATAAAATCCGTATTTTAGAAGCTCAACTGCAAGAATATACCAAAAACCCAAAAGCATCGTCGAAATAGAATGGTGGAATTTTCTTGTTTATATCTGTGATGTCAATGTTACGCATTTGAATTATACTTGATTTATCGTACTTTATATTTAATTATTCATTTTTGCTCGTTTAGTGATTTCGTATATTCTTTTAATTTTATTAACATTTATATATTTTTTAAGCGTTTAATTAATGAACAAATGATTGTAAGTTATTATTCATCGTGATACATCGAATATAAATGAAAAACAACGTGTTTTATTCATTTCGTACTTTCTGTCCAACGGAAACATGATTTTTTATTAATAAGCAGGAAATTTGATTTAATTACAATTTCAAAGCAGATTTCTTTAATAATCTTTAATCGTAGAATCCTTAATAAATTGTATCAGGTTATTTTCACTTCTTCACCATTTATAGTTTCATTTTGTAAGTGGGTGAACATGGAATAAACGATGTCCATTTCCAGCTAAAATTATAATAGAAATATGAGTTGGATTTGAAAAATTTTGAATTCAAAAATGAAAAATAATTTTGCCATTTTCCAAACAAAATTCGTAATAAAAGAGATTGAAAGTATTTACCTTCGCATCAGATCCATTCCAATAGGAAAATCGTAAGTGCTACTAGTCTCTTGATTATCTTTGGTGTCATCATCTTTGGATAATTTCATCTGATCTGCCCAAGCAATGATTCCGCGTTCCTCAGGAGTACCTTAAAAAACGAAATCCATAGGATATAAGAAGTGATATGTTAACGAGAGGATTCAGAGGATGAGTTTTCCAATCTTCAGTTCAATACCTGGTATTATATTATCCATTAAACATCCTAAAAAGCCTCCCACCAAGATGCTGGTACTGAGAAGGACAGTAATTATGTTGTCTAGAGTTGAATTTCCAGTATGAATAGCGTTTGGATGGGCAATCATCCATTTTGGTAATACCTAAGAAACATATATAGGCAAAATGAATGCTTTCGAATGCGGAATAGGTGTAAATTACTAGTATAAAAATACTCAATACAAACTGACTCACCAACGAAAAGAACAGACAAAATCCGATGATGTATAAATTACGAGCAGAGTTTAAATTAACGTATTGTAACGTTGATAATCCTGTGAAAAATAATACGAGATTAATGAAGGATATTTTATGAACAGAGACTAGACACAAATTAAATTTTAATATTACCGAAAGCTGTAATCATTCCAAACATAACGCAAAATATGCCACCAATGATTGGTTCCGGAATAACAATAAATACAGCTCCGAATTTATTAATGACGCCTTGCAATAACATAAGCAAGCAAGCATATTGAATGACTCTTCGACTACCAATCTGCGAAAATAATCCATCATAACATTGCCAACATTCCGTCTTCAGATAGTTTTTTTTTTTTTTTCGTTAACGAAGTAAAGAAAATTATTACTTTGGTTACTCCAATGGTGCCTACGTTTTCACCAAATGTATTGGTACCATTACCACTGCCCCATATTCCAGCTAAAATTGTACCCAAGCCTTCGGTACCAATACCTCTATTAATAACATGAACCGGTGGTGGAGGACCGCCTACAAAATGAAGTAAAAATAGGTATTTCTTTGGAATAAAATCAACTTACTAATATGGGAATCACTTGAGGTGTCCACCTAAGCGAGAACTCAATTTTTCAAGGTGCCAAACTTGATTTCAGCGCCTTCTGGAAAAATCCTAAAATTTGAAAATTGCACTGGACGCTCTAGAATGGTCAATTTTGGGTACGAGTGGAGTAACGTAAGTATATTTGGTAAGAGCCAAAATTTCATGAAGTATTACAAAAAACCTCATTTTCAAAACATAGACTTTAAACTTTTCAAAACATTGACAAAAAATATTTTTTAATTGAAGCAGCAGAAATTTTGGGTACCTACGTTGGTTTTAGGACACATTCTTTTTAAAAATCAGAATCCGTTCCAATCGGAGTCAAAGACCTCAAGTGATTCCTTTGCAAATATTTAATAAACGAATTTGAATATATTACCACACATTTTCGCCACAGTTGGGTAATACCCGAGTGATTCTATAGTACAAGCCAGTACTCCAGCCATCATACCAAGTACTGAAGAAACGCTCACAGTAGGCCAACCCCACTGACCTGAAATCAAGTAATAAAATTAAGTTTAGTAAATATATCAGAAAATATGCTGACATCATGCTACCTATATCTTATTCTGATCTTTAGATACCTGGATATGGGACTCTGATCCAGGCTGCATTTCGTACGATTTCAATTTTAGCATCTGTACGAGCCGGATGACCCGGTGGTAAGTAATTAAATGCTGTCAAGATACCGCAAATAATCCACATGATTACGATTGTCAACAACACCTGAGATAAGAACATCGTGAAAAGTGTAAGTGGATGAATCGATAACATCGTTACGTTAATTTGAATACCTACTGGAAATAGTTTGAATACTCTGAACCAAGTTATTTTTAAGCCGAATCCTTTTCGATAGGAGAGTAATGGTACTTTGACTTCAGTCATGCATAATGAAAAGACTGTCAGTAAGAAAATAGTCCTAACAGAAGAATTTTATGGTTGTTGAGAACGATAGGATTTTAATTTTCATATTTAAATTATTTGACCTTACAGCATTGCAATTCCCCAGTGTTTGGAGGATGCCTCAGCAGCATTTTCAAATAATGATAATCCAACCAGCGAGACCGTAGGTACAATTGTTAAGGGTGTGACGAATTTTAAGATCATGCCAATGATACCTGCAAAATTTAAAACAAGATATATGTATTTCTCCTTACGTAGGTTTTGATTAATTGCATATTTACCGCAATATCCAATGAGTGTTTGAAACACAGCAGATACAATAATAGCGCCTGATAATTCACGCATTCGAAGCTGCCATACTTCGGTTCTATTTTCAGCAGACATTGCATCCAAAATATCATTCGATGGGCACCGCCATTGGGGCTGAGTTAAAATGGCCAGAGTAGGCACCAAGAATGATATTGTGCCACCTTGAACAATTGGCAAACTGTAAAAGAAAATATTAGATTATGAGAAAATAATTTTAAAGCTTTAAATCAATCATTAATTAGGTAGGTTATAGATTTTACCGGCATCCAAAAGTGACTTGAATAAAAGTCACGATTCCGGTGACAAATATCATAGTCGAAATAATATACCCTTTGGCAGGATCGTCGTCTTTCATGCATAAAGCGGGAGTAAGAATAAATGGAATCGAAACGATCGCTCCAATCATGGTTAAATAATGCTTTAAAAACATTTAAGAACACAATTTAAAATTTGTCCTCTATTCAGATCATTCTGCATATGATCGAGATACCTGTAAAGCCATGAAAATGGACAAATACCAAGGAGGAGCGTCATCTAACCCATAAATAATATCGGTATCTTCTTCTTCGATTGGTTCGTTGACTCCGTATTCGGGATTATTATTCCTATTCCTTACTCCCATCTTGTGCTAAAAATTGCATCTTTCATTAAACACAGTCAATTTTTTCAAACTACGAAATTTATAGATACTCACTTATATATTTTAAAAGAATAGAAAGACAATTCCGTACCACAAACCCGAACTTGTACCGGTCGTCGCTGATGGAATACTCCATTGCTGATTCAAATTGATACTCGTGTAGATTGTCAAGTACTTCTTTAGTGTTTTTAGATAGTATTAATGCTTGTTTAAATAAAACATCAATAATTCGGTATAATAAAGTTACTGATACTCCATGTAAAACAACAAGATAAAAGAAAACTTTATAGTTGAACAAATTAAGAACTTGGATTTTGTCGAAGTGACAGTTTCAAATTATATTTTTGCCAAAATACGACGCAAATTTTTTATTTACCAATCAGCTATAAAATTCGTGATAGGTCACTGCATCGAATACGGTTTACAAAACGAGATCAATAAAGTAATAAATTTATGAGTAATTTTTGAGTATTTACAGGTGACGTGTTTCCAAGAGAGCAACCACCTCGAAAACAAAGTCGAGATAAATATAAAAACGTGATTTAACAAATTCAACACTGTATCAGGAAAAATTTTTATTTAAATACAATAAACGTGGACTTACAAAACATCTTAAGCTTTAACAGCGAATTTTCTGGGAGGGAAAGCCGTGCTTTTTCTAACTTGTTTCAACGTCTTGATGTTACGTTCTTTTTTCGTCAAAGCTCGGCGCAAGGCTCTCGTTTTCTTGGGTCTCAGGTCTAAAGGCTTGTATTTCTTATTCTAAACATAGAACACAACACCGGTTAGAATGAATTGATTAAAATACTAGTTCGAAAGAAATAAGGTTTACTCACTTTGAATAATTTACGTAGATTTTCTTTCTGTTTTTGGTGCATAACAATATATACTCTCGCGATGGCTTTTCGTACAACACGGCTATAAAACAAGAATATCAAGTCAATATCGTTACGATAACCCGAAAGTTCAATACTCGAAGGATACTCACATTTTTGATAATTTAGAAGCGGCACCACCAGTAACTTTGGCTACTCGTAAGTTGGCTAATTCGGTCTTGAGCTCGTCCAACTGTTTGGTCAGCTCCTTCTTATCCTTCGTCCTCAACTCTGAGCACCTTACCCTCTGAAAAAGTTGACCATAAGATTAGTATACGATGATAGATGATGCTGATACCGGAGCAGTGAAGAAGTTTGCGAATGTACTTCGCCATAGCGAATCTTGGCTGTTATGTCATACCGGAATCGAATTCAAATAAATACTCAATATACAATGAAGAATAACTCACCATTTTGATGTTTTAATGAATCCAAAAATAAGAAATTATTTAACCACGCGATCACAAAAAGATGTCACACATTGCAGATTGCATGTTATGATTACGCTGTGATCCTGTAAAATTTATTTTGGGTTTTAAGCTGGCGGTTTCAACTGCATGGCGGTGGTGACGTCATTGAAAGTAAAAAAAGAGAAAACTATTCGAATTTTTTTAAATAGACCAAAGTTTGACCTAGTCAAATAAAAAATTCCAATTTTTGATAACAAAAGCGCGCCTTATTTTTATTTTTTCCTGAAAATTTTCTCTTATTGTCACTCGAAAACTGAATTATTTTTGACTAATTACATTTATTAAATGCAATTAATTAATTAATGTAAAGTGATTGTGTATTTTTCGCGATCTCAAAGTATGAAATAAATTGAAGTAAGTTCTGACACATATTCTTCATGTTTGACCATTGCAATCACATGCAGTGATACAAAATCATAATTCTCATCCATTACAGATTCTTAAAACCGTACATTTCTGCATTTCAAAATGAAGTGTTTAACGCCTGAAATAGCGTGGCATAATCGAGATCCAGTATTCAGCATCGATGTTCAACCCTGTACCGTTAGTGAAAATGTCTATCGTCTTGCTTCGGGTGGCTCCGATACACACATCTTAGTAAGTCTTATTTTCTGAAGTGGACTCAGGCTCAATTATTCATTACCATAAATTAATGAATTTGTAATTGTACGCAGATTTGGTATGTTCATTACGAATACACACCCGCTTCCAAAGGTATTTCGAACATAGAATTTATTGCCGACTTGACTCGTCATCAAAAAGCAGTGAATATCGTTCGTTTTTCTCCTTCCGGCGAATATTTAGCTTCCGGTGATGATGGTAAATCATGCTTACTGTGATTTACCTCGCGATCGTTGTCAAATAGTTACTTTACATAAATGTTTTTAACGTTACAGAATCAGTTATTTTGATTTGGAAAAAGAAAAACGATAGCGATAATCCGGATTTTAGTGATTTGGAGACGAACGATAACAAAGAACAATGGACTTGTGCTAGAACCTTACGATTACACATTGACGACGTCTACGATCTCAGTTGGTCTTCTGATTCGACACATTTAATCAGTGGTTCAGTTGATAATACTGCTATAATGTGGAACATAGTTACTGGTAAGTTACTAAATTCGACAATATTGTCGAATATCTCTAATAAAACCACGGCTTTGGTTATAGGAACGAGCCTCGCTGTCTTCAGAGAACATAAAGGATTTGTTCAAGGTGTTACTTGGGATCCTCTGCTCAAATATATGGCTACCTTGAGTAGTGATAGGTAAACCTGGACACGTTTTAAATATGGAAATTGATCGATACGTTGTGTTAACCGAATATTCAACTTTTTAGAACACTCCGAGTGTATTCTACCATCAATAAGAATTTAGTATGTCAATGCAGCAAAGCGGTTATTCCACAGCAAACACCAAAAGACGAACCATCCCACGCGACTAGAATATTTCACGATGATACGCTGAAAACCTTTTATAGACGATTGACATTTTCGCCGGATGGTAATTTGTTGATCGTACCTTCTGGTATCTTGGAAGCACCATCTTTGCCTCAACCGTCTTCCAATTCAGAAGCTGCTAAGCCGAAAAATGCTACTTTTATTTTCCTAAGAAATTGCTTTAATGAGTACGTTATCGATTTACAGCCAATAATTACGATTAATTTTCAAAAATTGTATAATTTTCTTTGATTTCCAGACCTATTATGTATTACCCTTCTGGAGACCAATTCTCCGTCGCTGTGCGTTGCTGCCCTATATTATTCCAGTCTAATAAAACGACTGGTTCAAAAATCTTCGATTTGCCTTACAAAATGGTTATCGCAGTGGCTACCAAAAACCACGTACTATTATACGATACCGATCACGCTTCTCCGTTTGGATTGGTTACAGACATTCACTACACTCGAATAACTGACTTGTCATGGTAAATGAAGAGTTATAAATTACATACATATTCTAATGTGAAATCTAACAGCTTAATTTTTTCAGGTCCGCTGACGGTCTTCTATTGGTTATATCATCAACTGATGGATTCTGTTCATTTGTAACCTTCGCCAAAGGAGAACTAGGTGAAAAATGGCAAAAACCGGAACCCTCGCCAGAAAAACAAATCTAACATTGGTACTCCGAAGCTCGTAAATTTTCATGTTGTGATTGTTTATAATTCTTATTTTTATTCATTTTTCGAAGTATAAACTTTGTACATTTTACGCCGAAGAACTTTTTTACTCAATTCGTACTTTTTTTCGGCTGAATTTCATTTTTCTCTTTGGCTGATTTTGTTCTCGAAGGTCCATATCCCATTTTGAATAAACTAGGATTTATTATATTTCTCGGTATATCATTCGAATTGTCTGGAAAATCTTCTAATAGAAGATGAGGTGCCAGTAAAGTCATTATTCGCTGAAAAAATTTACCAATTTGAATAATTATTCTCTTATGAATTTTAATTTATTCTCAACTTACTTTTGTACTAGTCGTTAATCCAATATCGGTGAACTTCAACTGCCATTGTTTCAATCCTAAATGAATCAACATCATTCTGAAATATGAAGAAAAATCATCAGCTAAAAAATGCCAACTGTTTCCCGAATCTAATAACCAGATAGAAGATTTGATTGGTGTTTTTTTATTCGGAGACAAATTTTGATCCGATTGATTGTTTAAGTGATAAACGAGGCATATTGTTCCGACGTCATTATGCTGACTCAGCGTAAACGCCATCATTTGATTGGATTTTAATAACTCGCGTTCATTTTTCTGTTTTTTAGGGTTATGGTAGTGTAAGTGATGATCGTCGAATTTTCTTTGATTACCGATACGAAGTTTACGAACATTTGTCAACGAATTTATTTTTATTTCGCCGGTACCGACGAGTGAATCTCCTGCGACAAAAACGTATTATCTTATGCTTTTGTAACTGAACCTGTAAGTATTCAGGATGTCGTCGTACGTACTTTCTCCCTTATAATCTTCTGTTTGACTTTTCCAAGTCAAGAAGAAACCGTCGGTCGAAGCATAGAATTCTTTCAAATCTTGAGGCAAAGTTATGGAATTATTTTGTTCCCAAGCACTGATTGTCAAACGATTACATGGTATACGATTCTCGATATTTAAAGATACGATAGTTTTTGTGTTTTCTACAAAAAAAATCACATTGTAGAACATTGAAGCTGGAGTGTGATAAAATAGATCACTTACTCAATTTCGAAACTAATCCTAAAGTGAGTATGTCTAGAAAGAGTTCTTTTTCAGATTGATGTGGTGTTGAATTAGACATTTTGAAAAGCTGTGTTTTTTTTGCATCTTATTGCGAATTAATTTATACGTTGTCATGGAAAACTTTATAAACAATGTGTTGTACTGTACCAAGATCCGCAAAGTTGTGGTAGGTAGGTACCAATAAATATCCATCCTGCGTATTGTTTAAATAAATACCCCATTCGACTTTTTTAAATTTAATTTTTTCTAATTTTAATTTCGTATAAGAATTAATTCCCTTCACCTCTGTAATTATTTTCTTTTATTAAGTCATTTAATCAAGTTTCCTGTGCAGTTTTGTTGGAATTTCTACGATTTTGTTATTTCCTGTACCTACGAAAGATCGATCGGTACCATTACGCGAATATTTTCCACGAAATGAACAAATAGTAATACTTTTCGGGGGGAAAAAATCACAGAATTATCAACTCTCCAATAATACTCATAAGGCGCACACTCATTAAAATCGATTTTTGTCAGTTTTCTCTGAAACGCAACAATATAGCGTTAATTTCTTATTTATTTGTGTTCGCTCAAATATTTTTGTGATATTTTTCAACCTAAAAATGACTTAATTTTTAATAATTAGCTTTATTTTTTGAAAATAAGATGCGTTTCGAAGTAATATTTTATTTCAGTGGTTCAGCTGGTGCATAAATACGAGAAGAATGTCGGGATGTTGTCAAAATTTTAGAAGTTTATTGTGGCAGATGGGAAGCGACGGAGATGATTTGTGTAGTCAATTTAGTCGATATATTTCTCCAGCATATCATCACGATAAATGCGAAAGGTACTTCCTTTTTAAAAAATCGCATACCCACACTTAAAACTTGATTAGGTAGATTCCTATCGTAGGTAAAGGTAATTAATTTCCTGCGTTATGTTTCTTTGTTTCATGCCTAGATGCGTTCAGATGAGATTGTATTCTATGAATAAAGGTGAAATTTCATTTGTATATTTTATATTCATCATATTACTGTTACTTGCTTTAATAATCGGATTATCTGGTGAGGGCTTTACGTTTACCTAATCCTATTATAGTGGTCAATATGGAACTTATTGTGAAATAACTTGAATCTTACAGGGCCTCCAATCGAATATACCAGCTATAAAAACATCTCAGAATCAACAACTTCGGTGATATTTGGTAAAAATGGACTCGAACATGGAGGTCCATTCAATCTAACGACGCCACCTTTGAATCGATACAACAAGCAATTATGGTTATTTGCCATTTTACATACAGAAAATGTAGATGGTAGGTGCACTTTGATGTAAAATTGATACCCTGCGCTTATACCTACTTCTGTTATTTAAAATTAACGAAAATTATTCTGCGATATTTTTCTTCTAAGATGAAGTATACGCTGAAAATATGTTACTGAGTGTTTCGGCTATCGGATTACATTCGTCGCAAGATGATCGAAGCATCTCTGGTAAAAATCAAAGCGATCCTTCGGTTATTTTCCAGGAACATACTTTCAAGAATAGGTAAGTTTACTTAGATCTTTATACCGAAATAAGTACTTCTTTTGATTATAATAATCGGTTATTTTTTTAACAACGTATCTTTGGTGTTTTAGAACCAGGCACGTACAATGTAACAAACGTATTTGTGATCCTATCATCGTAGCTCACTTGGGATATATCAAATTCATCAGGTACAGGTTTTACGTCAAATTTCATCATTTGGAAAGCTTCCACAGAAAGTATACCATTAAACAAGTTACATTTGTGGTAAGTGGCTGATGAAATGCCATGCAGCTGTGTTCGTGGTGGAATGGTAGATTTTCAAAAATGGTTTTTGATTGCAGTTTAGAAGTTATACTCCGGAATATACCCAGATTGAAATGTCTTTTCGAATTATCTACGTGATTATGACTTTCTTTGCTACAGTAGGTGTTCATTCATTTAAAAAAAATATACATACAAAATGTTCGGCGAACGTAAAATTAAAAAAAATGTTGGATGAACGTGATGTCTGTCTTTAAAATTAAAAAAGACAAATAAATCGTAGGGGTATTTCAAAAAGTGAACAAATTTTATTATTAGGATTTTCTGCTTAACTCGAAAATTAAAGAATCTGCGAAAAAAATTTGTACGAAAAAAATCTTAAAGGAAAAAATGATAATAATCAAAAGGTAATGCGTAGGTACATAGTATTTCGAAAACAGAACAAAATTTGTTCTTATGACTTTTTGCTTAACATCAAAATATCAGTTTAAAAAAATTATTTTTTTTCAAATTTTTTCAACTTTGAATACCTACTTTTGGTCCCTTTGATTTTGATGATGTTCAACGAAAAAGTCATCAGAGCATTTGTTCAGTTTTCTACTATAGGTCTATTACTTATTTCCTTACCTAGGTTTTTTAAAATAAGTATTGTTTTTGTACAAATTTATTTTACAGTTCTTTCAATTTTCAAATTGAGCAAAAGATTGTAATCCCTAGTGAAAATTGTTCAATTTTTGAGGTATTTTTATGATTTTAAATTCATTTTTTGTTCATTTTATTCAATAGTTGATACCCCTTCAATTTTAAAGATAGACAACTTATTCATCTAGCGCTAATTCTCTTGTGATTTTCGCATGACCATAAAACACCAGTAGCCAATTATTTCAGCTGCTCAAGTTGATAGGCATCTTAATGTTTGGATAATATTATTAAAAATCTATTTTTATAAAAAAATTTGTACTTTTTTATTACATTCGTCCAAATTCAAGTCTTTTCCAAATTTTGAATTCTCAAACCCAAATTTGACCATTTCCAGTCATTTTAGATCCTGTAGTGTGTTTCTGAGTTGCTTTAGCGTTCTCAAATTTTTCCAGGAAATGCCTAAATCAACTTGAGCAGCTAAAAATCGAGTTCTCATCAAGCTTTGATTATATATACTGAAGTATATATAATCAAAGCATCAAGTATCTTTCAACTTGTTTTTTATCGACTCTCTGAAATCAAGATTTGACACGTTTTATTCATTCTGGAGCCTTGTACAATTTAAATTTTCTTCGGTATTTTCTAATTTTTTCAGAAGGCAGTCTAATTATAACATGGACAGTAAAGTGTTTCGATGTATTTTTTTATTATATTACCAACAGTACCAACACGATGGAATTTTTTCGAATTTTGGAAATTTCATTCTCTAGAGTGGTTTATTTTCTTCTAGAAATGAAATTCCCAAAGTTTTAGCTTCCTGAATTTTATGAAAAGTCGTAAATATTGACCATTTTTTTCTTATAGGATTTAATAATAGAATGACATGCGAAAAAAAATGAGAGATATGAATTTTACTTTTGGTAAAATAATGTAAAATTTCTGAATATTACTAAAAAATCTGAAGATATGATATGACTGTCCAGGAATTAACTGGGGAGGGGGGGTCCAAGGGACCTGCAGACTGAGTAAAAATGGCTAAAATATCCCATTTCACAAATTTCGCTATTTTGAAAAGTTTCATCTTCTAAATTAGAGGAATGACAGACCGGGACCAGTAAGCATAAATTTGTGAGAGTAAGGGGATCGAAAAAGGGTGGAAGGAGTCTAGAACTTCCAAAATTTTAAAATTCGCTGATTTGTTTTTTTTTTCGTTTTAGGTAATATCGAAACTTTGAAATGCGTTGTGCATAAATTTTGGGTGCGAGGAGACAAAAATTGAGGGAAATGGAACCAGAGTATTTGAATTTTGAAAATGTGCAATAAATTTGGAATACAAAAAATTGAGGGGTAGAGAGCTCGGCTCGAGTTTTCAAATTTGAAGAAAAGTACATTTTGAAATTTTAATTATAAGTAAAATACCTTACATACAAAAAAAAGACGAAATTAACAAATCAGTAAATTTTCAAAATTTGAGAGCTTCGGCTCCCTTTCCCCTCTCATTTTGGTCCACTTACATCCTAAATTTATTCACTTTTGTCCAAGCTTTCTAAAAATTGCAGTCAGGTTCCCAATCGAAAGCATATAATTATCTCAAGTGGTTCCCTTTCTGGTTTGAAATCACTGTGATAGAAAATTTAAAACACTTTGTATTTTTCAGTTGTGGTTTGGAAATTCTTTGCGTAAATATGCGATTAGTGATTGGGCCTATGAGCAAAAGTGGCTGATGATCTTATTACCTTTGTTATTGCTATACAATGGTAAGGATTTTTGGATAAATTTATCTTCAGATTTAATTGCCTAAATATTGAGTACCATCATAATTTCTTTAATTGTAAATTTCAGGTCCAACGTATTCAATGACTACACTTTGTGATCACTGGTTAATCGGTCTCATCGATAGTGTTTCTCAAATTACATTTTTAGCTGGAACAACTTTATTCAATCTATGCATCTACCATGCATTCAGACAGGTAGGTATTCTACA
This sequence comes from Pseudococcus viburni, assembly GCA_033439095.1. Taxonomy (NCBI): domain Eukaryota; kingdom Metazoa; phylum Arthropoda; class Insecta; order Hemiptera; family Pseudococcidae; genus Pseudococcus; species Pseudococcus viburni. The sequence continues at coordinate 774,861 of JAVBJF010000090.1, forward strand.
CCAAATTCAAATGAATGAGAGAAAATAACATATTTTTTTTTTACATTACCTATATTTTTGTTGCAGAATGAAAGACGATTCATCCCATTTTATTTGGAAAAGGTTGTGATTGTTTTTGTTTTATGGGTGCTCTCGGTCACAATCGCTTATTACCAAAAAGTATACGAATATTTGGACTACAGTTTCAGTTTCAAATTGGATTCAGTCGTTTATCAGGTCCCTATTTTACACTGAGATACTTTGAATTATTTAAATATTATAAACCAGTCAAATTTAAAGCACAAATATTATTTTTCTGCAGACAATTACTAAATGGTGGGTCTTATTCGTGGTATTTTACATGATTTACCTACTCTTATCCATGCTAAAAGCCTACACCGATCTCCGAACGATGCCATTTTTCGGTAAGATTGTAAAATCACCCATTGAATCGCTGAATTTCAAATCCACGATTATAATCAATTTAAATGGATCATTTTAGATAAACGACTGAGATTTGCAACAACAAACGTGGCAGTACTAGGAACAATCTGGTACGGTACATGGAGCCTCGATTATGGTATCACCGGTATCCTAGAAGATCAATATACCGCTGACATAAAAGACAAACAATCCCATTCTACGTCAGTTACATTCATGGCATTATATGCTTCGCTTAATTTCTACGTCTACCTAATGGTTTACGTTTATTCTCCGGCACAAAAATCAATATTCGGTAAGTATCACATTTTTCTTCTCAACTTTCACCCGAATATTTGAAAAAAATACGCCTTTTTGTTCAGAAAACGTCGTAATGAAAGATAATCCAACATTTTCAATGATAAATGATTCCGATGAAGATGAAATTACCATAACCATACCTTCTAAAACAAGAACAGTTACAGATAAACTGTCTTTGTACGCATCCGAAGATGATGAAGAGGAAGACAGTCTTTGTCCATTGAATAGAGCCGCAGCACAGAACCGAACCGACGAAAGTGATTGAATTATTTTTTACATTTATAGAATTTTTTGAGGTGTATCGAGAAGTGCTGGGCGGTGTGTTTTGTATTTTCTTGAATTTATCCTCTTTCTGTTTGTACGATGTGATTTTATAATTCTGACAATTATAACAAATATATATTAAAGCTTATAACCGAGCTAGAAAGTTAAAAATCGTATAATGAGTATTTTGGTAAACAAATCGTATATAAAACAGAAGATTTCGAGTCTATAAAAAACTACCAGTATAATATTTGGTAAGGTTTCAACTCACACAAAATATTCACCACAACTACTGCCTATTAAAACTGATATTATAAAAATACAACGTAATTAAAAATTAAAAATTGAGTAAGCATGGATGTTCGTGATTGTCACGTCCATCGATTACAAAACCTGAACAACTCTTTGAGTATCAGCAACCTTGACAGAATTTACAGCGATACCTTCGACACTAAAAACAAAATTTAAAAAAATATACGAGTAAATTTTCAATAATTTTGGTATTTATCATTAAAAAACAATTCAATTTTACCTGTTGAAAAATTCCATAGATGCGGTACATTTATTAGCTGTAGCATCATCTTTGAATTGAATCGGAATGATGTTTGTTTTGCTCAAGTCGCAATTCTCCATTACCATCTCACTGCCATTTTCGACCTAAAAAAGAAAATTCCATGAGTAACACGTTAATTGAATCGTTATAAAAAATTTTTAATTACGAACCTTGACGCAAACATCATTATTATTAAAAGTACACTCCATGAGATGTAACGTTGCACCTTTCAAGCATAAAATAGCGACATTAAAATCTTCAAAGCTGCATTTCGCAGCTACCAAAGTACCCTTCGAGTGAACGATAATTGCGCTCATGGAATTCTTATTGGTATTTTTGAAAAATATCGAATCCAAAAATGTAGTTCCTTTGATAGCAATAGCTGTTCTGGATGATTGAATCTCGATCGCTAGATTATTCATAACAATGTTCTCTCCGATGCTCTCAAACAAACACCAATGCGAACGAGAATCGATGATTTTTGGCGCAGTATTCGTACTCAAACCTTTAATGGTGATGTTATGGCCAAGATGTTCATTTCCGGAAACCGTTTGTGTACTAGGAGCGACGATAATTGTATCACCTTGAATGTAATGTAATAATGCTTCTTTCAGCGTATTCGTAGAACGTCTGCGGAAATAAAATGGTTGAAATTTCGCTTCGATTGTTTTAAAATTAAATTATGTTGGTAATTACTTGTATAATTCTCCTTCAGAACCTAATTTCGAAGCTTGATCGAAGTGTTTGGCGGCCTCAGCTATATCACATTCCGGTATCACAACGACGATTCCTTTAACGTTGTACTTTTTTTGAATATCTGCGTTCAAAGTATTCCTAAAGAAAAAATAGACGTTCATCACATACTGATATTTATTTATTTGCTAATTCTTTGAAAATACCTTAGCTCCGGATTTTCCCAATGCGATAGCTGTTTTTTAATCGAATCAAGTTCTTCGGTTAATTTAATCAGTTGTACAACACGAGGATCGGCTAACGATTCCGAATCGGGTTTATTGCCATCAAGTTCATTTTGTATATCTTCGATGTTGTTGTACACATCTTTACCTTTTTCTATCAATGATTTGATAGTTTTTGCGGTCACGTAATGCATATTCCCGTTCAGCATATCGTAATATCTAAAAACCAAAATGATGTTGAAATCGTTGCATCGCACCGCAAAAAATATTTCATTTACTTACAATTTCAGCCTGAATACGAAATGTAATTCTATCCAATTTTCAGTCGTACTATCTTCTTCATCCCATGGCCACCATAAATGGTTATAAAAAAATCTGTAATAAATCACCATTAGTATCTGATTTCCATATAAGACCAAATTATGACATAATTTACATACCGGTAGCTATCCAAACATTCGGCGGTAATGCTGAAGTCAGGACCATGATAATCTTGATTAACCGTAATGTACAACTCTTTCAAAGGTACATCGTTCACTCTAGCGGGAATTCTATTCGATTCTTCGACATCTTCAACTTCTACGACGGTAACGTTAGCAGTCAAATCGCTGAATTCTATGTACTCGACCTAAAATTACCATAATTTAGTTCAACATGAACCGACACAGACGTATAGTAACAAAATTCATTACCGTCACAACAACGATGGCCGGAAACGTTATTTTTAATTCATTACAACATCGTCTGGATATATACCATAATGCTTTCCAACCAAGAGGTTCGATAGTTAATTCCAAATAATTCGACCATATTCTTAATATTTGAGGTACAATTGAGTTATCTTCGGTATCCAGAAGAATAGTATTCAAATTATTCAATCGTTCTTCGTATGTTTTATTAAATTTAAACACTTCTGAATCCATCTTAAAACCCTGTACATGGGAATAAATTAATTAACAAATCAAATTTAGTAAACAAAAGTTAATTACTTTACCTTCGTTCGCGTTTAAAATCCAGTGAAAGTTACGAACAGTACGTTTGTTTTTACCGCACCGTATCTTGACTATTCAACGTTCAACCTTTTTATATCATAATTTCATTAAAATCGCATAAATAAGATTAATTTTTCTCATAAAACACGCATAAAATTAAAATTGATTACAAATATGGCGCGAATTGCAAACATTTTCAATTTTTATCACGCGTTCATTGCCAGAGCTCCTGAATAAACCAAAATGCCAGTTAAAAAAGTGAAAAAAATTAAAATTTTTAAAAGTAGGTATATTACCTATTTGTTAATCAGCCAATCAGAAACGAGGAAAATAAAAACCCACCTGAAAATAACCAGGCTTGGTAAAAATTGCACGTTGATTTATTTTGATTCGCTATTGAATATTTTGGATCTTTTCCGTACTGTTTCTGGAAAAATTTCGCTCCAAGTTTTGCACGAAAAAGTCTGAAAAAGACGCATTTTGTTGGAGTATTTCATCATTGTTCGAGTCTTCGAGATTCTATTTTGTATTTTATTTGCGTTCACGTCCATCGATCTTCGTACTCGATTTGTTATTTCGTGAATTAATTCGTCGATTAATTACTTATTATAGTATCGTTTCGGGTTTAATTTTGATCGACGTCTATCTGGGGTAAGTGCTTTCACCATTTCGTTACATGAACCCTAATATTCAGCTTTATGACATGAATGGCGTGCATTGTTTTATTTACAAACACGTTATTTCATCTCACGCTATTTGTTTCCTCGAATCTTACTCAGTTGTCAATTGCAGGTGGAATGCTGACGAAATTCTCCACCGCCAATTTTGTGTACGCGAAGTTTCGTCAGTTGACTTTATTTTCGCGAAGTTTGGGACAGTCCAGAAAGCTCGCGATGAGTTCTGTTCCTCAGGATAAATTTATTGACCAGTCTACGCAGTGTTTCACCAAAGAGCCGATTCCTGTGGAGGAAACTTTCGTGCTGTATAAAGAAGATTTTCCACCTTTATTGGAGGTTAGTGTATAGCTACATATAATTTGCCGACGATATAATAATACCGGCTCACGTATAAACTCGTTTGTGTGGCAGAATCCAAAAATTGACTGTATTGTTAAAATTGTATTTGAGCTGATAGTTTAGGTAGATACGACATGTGACGGGAGGGAGTACGCCGGTGCGTCGCGATGGTAGCGTCGAGACGCTTGGAAAGAGACGGCGGTGGTTATGAAAGGCGAGATGGTTCCGTGGATCATCAACAGTTTGCGTTCGACTTGCTAGCGGTTACGGTACTCTCGTGTCGAGTTTTTGGCTAGACAGCTAATTTTCGAAAATATTCGAATCATTCGTGGTGTTTTTTTTTGTTCGTCTTAGCGTTAGGTGTGATTGTTGTGTATAAATTCACGTTTTATTCGGTCAAAAAAATTACGTATGGTTATTCGCATGTAATCGTTGGTGAAATTTTTTTCGTGTATTTCATATTGTGATCGAGTGAATACGTTTTAAAGGTGCCAGTGGTATAATTTCGAGTTGAATTAATTTTATCGAATTGATAAAATTATCAATTATTACGAAACTGCATATTTTCTAAATCTTGAAAAATTTTGCAAAATTTTGAAAGTTTGAAAAATTTACCAACAATTTTACTTCTAGATGATTTTGATTTTCAAATTCCTGTTATCTTCGAGTTCTCATCATACCGAAATCTTCTTGGTATTCAAAACTCTTCCTAATTTTTGGATTAATTTGTTTCAGTAGAAAGCTTGAAAATTTTTTATTTTGGTCTACCTCGAGAAATTTTCATGTTTTCAAAACTCGATACAGACTAAATTTACTTCTTGTTTCTTATTCACCTGACATCAGATATACTCCAGAGTCAAAACGACTATTTGTATTCAATCTTAAAATCATATTCGACTCGAAATTGAATTTTTCCAGCTTTCGATCGCGATCAGTTCACGTGCATTATAATTACGCGATAGCTAATCCGTAGCTATTTCTTAGCCACTCTGACTACCCCCGCCGCCCTATAATGCACCATCCGAACGGCGCGTGGGTTACGTTACCGTGGGGATTACCGTTCCAGAAACTGGTTGCGGTCCCATTCCCGGTACAGCATCCGTACCACGCTTTACAAACCGCTCCGGCCACCGGACCTTTGATAACATTACATCCGACGGCCCCCGGAGCTCCTCCGGCTACTGCAACTGCTTTACCAACTACCATACAGACTTTTGTACCGGCTGCGTTTTCGTTGCAGCCTCCGCAACAGTTGACTATTCGACAGGTAAATTTTTTGCCCGTTTGAACGTCTTCGAGGTTAAATTTTTTTTTCAAATTTTGAACGATTTGATGAGTTGCCAAAATTCAAAGCAATGCGTGAGTAAATATTTTTTCGTACGAGGAAAGGGGTATATAGATCGCCGTTTTCCACCTATGTCGTACTCGACCCTGCACTCCTGTAACTGGCGGGCTCAAAAATCGACGAGAAGTGAGAAAGCTAAACGGAATAATTTTTTCGCTTCGTCTCATCTTAGTTGTCGTCCAACTGTCATCGAAACGCCAAATCGTCCTGTCTTTTTTTTTCTGTATGTTGTCGAATATTTTATTCTCTGTCAGTCTTACTTTCGCAGGTACTTGTATTCTTTTTCACGATAACTCGTGGGGCCGAGCCAGACCGTTTTATTTTATCACGTGAAACGCACGTGTTGGCGAAATTCATCGTTTAAGTTGGTAATCGACGAAAGGCTTTGTATGATGCGAATTTCGAAAGATTTTTACAAGCTTTGAGATTTTTTAAATTTGATTTCCCCCAATACTGAGTGTTTCGTTCAAGGTTCTTATGATTTGCCTAACGATGCTGCAGCCAAATTTGACTCGTGTGTGGAGATTTGCTGACCCTGGGAATTGAAGGGAGTTAATTTTTTGGGAAAGTTTTAAATGATTGATTTTTCAACGTGTTGTATAAAATCTTGGATTGGTAAAATTTTGTTCAATTGCCTTATAGTATTTTGTTCTCAAATTCGTTTTTATGATTATTGTGCCCAATTTTTAAATTGAAAGAGCAGCGAAATTGTGAAATGAGGTAAGCTTCATAACTTCTCAATTTTTGAAATTATGCAATACATGCACATGATTCATTTGGTGGAAAATCGTAAGAAACTACGAAATGAGTCGTGTGCTTGTTTTGTCCAACTGAAACTTGTAAATTTTCGGTCTTTTGGAGCTCCTTCAATTTTGAAGGTGTGCTAAATTTTCATAAGTGCGAATTTGTAAAAATCAAATTTTACGAAGCGAATTGAACAAATTTTACCTGTCAAAAGGTTATTTACGAGTCACCATGCGGCTAAAAAAATGATAAGTTCGAGATTCAAAGGTTGCCCCTTCAATTCTAAGATTCGGCAAACATTCATACATCAGCTCAGTTCGGATTGCTATGGTGTCTGGCAAACTATTCGAATGCTTCAGTGGAACACCCGGTCTATTGGACTCGTTGAAATGGTTGAGATTTGTTAATCAATGTGTTGCCAATTTTTTTTCAATTTTGAAAAAAAAATTTGTGATGTGAAAAAAATTCTGATACAAAAATTTTAAAAAGTTTTATTAAATCCCCTGCCATGTTAGACCTCTGAAATCGCATGTAGGGACCTCATAGTAAAACCATTTTATGAAGAATGTTTTGTTTTTCGGTCTGTTTCAAGCCTTCTCTGGCTGTAACTCCTAGAGTATCTCAAAGGTGTTATAATTGTGAGATTTTAATCCATATAATTTAAATTATTTTAAATCGTGAATTATTATGATTGATCCAACTACTTCAATAAGTTTTTTCCATCATGGGGTATTTATATTTTTTCGTTTTTGAACGATTATGTCATATATTGAGGTCCTGAATGTGTCTTCAATATGTGTTAGCACTAGTTAACGACACGAATTATACTTAGAGAATTTCTTTTCATTTCGCTGTTATTTCGTAGTACATGGACACTTTCGTAAATATTTTACCTGGTTTATTTTTACGTTGAAAATTTGAAAGAGCTTCTTTCCTTGACGCTGGTTGACGTATAGCTAGAATATTAAAAAGAATGTACTTGACGGTTGGAAAAATGTTTTTTTTTTTTGTCAACAATGAGTCGATTATCGTAAATTCTCAATCCTAGCTCGCGTGAGAATTTCATTTTTCCTTTAGGATTAAAATGCCGAAAAAAATGGGCAAATATGAAATATTTATATCAACAATGAGCAGGAAGGTGATATGATTAAATGATTAAAACGAAGTAAATTTTGATAAAAATTGTTTGAATTTTCCCAAAATAAAATAATCAGTGATAACAGAATCTAAAAATGATTTGATAGGAGAGGAAGTAGCTCACAGATTAGTCTAAATTGGCAAATGTAATCGACGTAATCGTGTTTTTTTAAAAAATCGTTGACAGTTCCCGGTGGGTGTAAGTTTTCGAATATTTTTTGTGATTCCTCTGGATTGATGACTTACGGATTGTTGGAAATTTCTCGCTGTGTAATTGATCAAGGTGGATCGAAAAGTTGGAAAGTTCTTCGATTTCGACAATTTTTTGATGGGTATGTGATATAGTTTGAGTTGAATTCTCTCAAAAAAATGTTTAGTCTTACCACGATCTTTAGAGTATGAACGAGGGGCTCCAAAGTATTGCCATTTTCATAAAAAATACTAGTTTTTCGTGTTCAACCCTTTTTATTTGAAATTGTCATACAGGGTGTCTACCGGTCGCGAAAGTCGTGAAAAAGTCGCGAATTTAGATTTAGGTCGCTGAAGTCGCGAAAAAGTCGCAAAATTGAACCAAAATTCATCAAAAGTCGCGAATTTTTCCGAAATATTACTTCCATTTTTTTCGCCTTTCACAAAACAGAAAAAGTGAAGAAATTTCACCTTTTTGAACATTTTTTCTAAAAATTTTCGCCCTCGCTTCGCTCGGGCTCATTTTTAAAAACCCATTCTTAAATTATATACCTCTTCGTCCTCTTCCCTTCTATTTCAGACAATTTAATATTTTGAAGCGGAGAAATATGTTCTTGTGGGAGACTAAGTAGCGATCACGATTGGGAATTTCAAAGGTAATATTGTGTCCATTGTCAGGAAAATCTAAAATAATTGGAGAATTTTGTAATTTTCTAAGGGATGTTTTAAAGGAGAAAACCATTTGGAAATATATCTTTTTTTGCTGTTTTTTAAATGAATTCTTCGAAAAAATTTCGCCCTCGCTTCGCTCGGGCCAAATCTGCTGATATTTCAGACTTTCCATGAATTTATTTCTCGATAATCATTTAATAATTTTATCTGTTCTAACATGATTTTTCGTAAAATTTTCACCCTTGCTTCGCTCGGGCAGTAACTACTTCTCTTCTTTACTATAAAAAACTCATTTTTGTGAAAAATTGTCTTTTTTCAAAATTAAAGACGTATTTTCTTCCGTGTATAAACTTTTTTCTATAATAAATTTGATCTCGTTGATTTTTTGGTGTGGGGGGGGGGTCAAATTGAGAGGTAGATACTAGATACCTTAAAAAAAGGTCGCGAAAAAGTCGCGAAATTTGATTATTAAAAATTGGTAGACATCCTGTAGTACTAAAAATATGCGATTTGAGATGCTGAATCTCATGATGTGTTTGGTTGATTGATTGATTGATTGATTGATTGATTGATTGGTGGTTAGTTACCCCCTCTCCTCCCCTCGAATTTGAAAAAAAAATGCAAAATCGTGTTTTTTCTCGAGTGAAAAAGAATGATTTTGAGACTGCGAGCAAAATGGTGTGAAGGTGTAATCAATCTGACTTGCTGAACTTGAATCTGATGTTGGTTTTTCCATGTCATCATTTTATAACTTAAGTCTAAAATCACCAACAAAAATAATACACGTTGAACAAGAATTACAATTTCAAGGAAAAAGTGTTTAGCAGGCCAAATTACTCCACTATTACACTTGATTTGAACGAGTTAGTTTTAAAAAAATATAGATTTGTGACTTCTTGAAAATTTGAGGGGGTCAAATGACCTCCAATAGAAAAACCAAACACACCACGAGATTCAGCATTTTCAGTTGCATTTTTTTTATTGCTGTTACCAGTACAGATGTCTAGTAGTAAGGGGAAAGGAGGAGGGCGAAAACGAAAAAAAAAGTTTTCGAAAATGACCCTACTTTAGGGCTTCCTGAGTTAGGTCCCAAGCATCGTGGAGAGGGGGGGCTAAAGATTTTTCTGGGGTTTACTTCAGATGTCAAAATTCATAATTGAGAAATTTGTTCGATTTTATAAGTTTTACTCGGTATTTTTTAATTGGAAAAATGCTTTTGAGTGTTGATTTCTATTGTTGGAGCATTTGCACTTTCAATGTTCGAGCCGGGAAACATGTGCAATTGTACATCTAACACCTTTATTGTGGTTCATTTAACAGATCACACGTTAGACATCCTGTATTCTGAATACACTTTTTGATATCGAAATAATGAACATTTTGATTGTTTTTTGCCATGATTTGGCCAAAATATTAATTGGTCGTTAGATGGCTTTAAGTTGAGAACATGCTTCTTGAATCTTGGTGTTAATGTACCCTGATTTCTTGAAACAATTGAACCCACTTTGTACAGAAGCTTTTTGTACCATCCATTCGTCCATTCTCAACAAATATAATGTAACCAAATGTGATAAACCTCACTTACAAGTTTTTCTTCCGCCTTCACCGCTCTTTCTCGTTCTCTTAAAATGTCTTCATCTCTTTTTTCAAGTTGTTGAAGTAACTGATTTCTAGTCTTCAATTTCAGGACTTTCGGATTACAAAAAAAAAAACCTTTCCACTTATATTTTTCGTCTTCTTCGAGTTTAGCAGGCATCCCAGTACGTTACTTTTTTCAAGGAAAGTCACTATTAGTTACTTTTTGTTCTCAAAAGTTACTATTGGTTATTTTTCATTCAAAAAAGTTACTTTTTTTGAAAATTTGAACAAAAAATCAATTTTTTTCGTTTTTGCTTTAAAAATATTGTTTTGAAAAAAATTTTGCTTTAAAAAAATGATTTGAAAAAAGTATACCATGGCATTTTAGTATTACGAACCCTTCAAGTAAAAATTCGAATGACTGTTTTACATTTCCTAGGTGAAATCATGAATTAAATTTAAAAAAAAACACATTTTTTTGGACTTTTTTGGTTACTTTTCCGACTGTCAGAGGTTTCTAAAGTTACCATTTTTTTTTCAAATTTTGGCTGGGATGTTTGGTCTAATACTTTTTGGCGGTTTTATACGTGATTATATCCCCTGCTCCCTGCTCCATTTCCGCATGTATTATCACGATGGTACCTGCGTATCAAGGCGATAATCGACAGGGAAAGAAGCGCCACAGTAAGGAAGCGAATAAAGTCCCGGCTCGTGCGAGCTTTTTTGATATTTATATGCGAGTTATATTGTGACGTAAAGTAAAAAGGAGAATTATTAATGCGAAATTTTATATATTGTAGGTACGTATTTGGTTGCCATAGGTATACGTGTACGGTACATAATGGAACGTCGCGTCATCTTCGTCGTCGTCTTGATAAATTGTTGAAAACACGCGCGGCGGATTTCGAATCGCGCCGAAAGAACCGCAGAAAGTGAAACGTGCGGTAGCGTGAGACGGCTTGGCGCTTTTAAAGCGATATAAAATGATTGAGGTGAGATGAGATGAGCGTGTGAGATAGAAAGAGAGGATGAAATTTACAGATGACTGGAAACGGTTTCAGGTTCGAGGGATCGGGGGAAAGGGATGACGAACGTAGGGAAATAACGTACGAGAGCGAGCCGGGCGTTGTTATTAATTAATGGGTTTTCAAGTGGCACATCTGTTTTTAGTTTGTTTTACAAAAATGAGTTATTTAAAACGTCGCACAATGTTCCACTAATTGCTGAGCGCGTTGAAAATGATTTACCTTAATTAAGCTCGATTTTGATTTGCTGATAGGTTTAGAGGGCGCGTAGTCGGCGGAGGGGTTTTGCGGCAATTTCGTTAATACTCGGTGATTAGGCGCGAGCGTTTTACCCGAATGTACCAAACGGACCGAATTTTCTTCTATGATGTGAGAGGTGACGTGAGCGTTGCGCTTATTAAGCGAACGAGAGTCGAGAGGTATTTAAACTTTCGCAGATATTTTGTATGTGCTGTGAGAAGAATTTCAGTCAAAGTAGCGCTGTTGATTTTTGATATTATTTTGTAGGAACGGTTCTGGGTAAAAGAAAAATCGCCATGATCTGGGTAGCCAAGAAATCGAAATATTAGCTTTGTGTACTCTCTCATTTCGAATCAGTGAAAAATCACTGATAAACAGTCAGAATTGCAGCACAGGAAAAATCAGTGGAATTCAGTGATTTTCAGTGATTTTTCACTGATTATTCAAAGAATTTCACAGATTTTTCAGTGAATTTCATAAATATCACTGAGTTTTCAGTGAATTTTCACTGATTTCCAGTGATTTTCTTTCACTGCTTTGTTTTCAGTGAAAACATTTTCACTGATTTTCTCCTGTGCTGCAATTCTGACTGTTTCTCAGTGATTTTCGGTAATTTTCACTGATTTATAATTGAGAGAGTAGTTCGGTAAAAAGTCACTGATGAAGTGATAAACAGTCAGAATTGCAGCACAGTTGAAAATCAGTGAAAATTTTTTTAATGAAAACAAATCAGTGAGAAAAATTACTGGAAAATCAGTGAAAATTCACTGAAAAGTCAGTAAAATTTATGAAATTAGCAGAAAAATCAGTGAATTTTGCTGATTTTTTCCTGTGCTGCAATTCTGACTGTTAATCAATCACTTTATCAGTGACTTTTCACTGATTCAGAATGAGAGAGTATCAGCAAAAGTAAGTCTGTGGAGACATGAGACAAGAAATGAATATCTTAGGACCCCATCTTTTTTTTCAAGAAACCAAAAAAGTTTCTATAATCGATGGTCGGATTAAATTTCTATCATTACCTCCCTTGATTCGGGTTCAATTAGTATTTAACGTGAGAATTTTTTATCTGGGTTGACAACCAATTGAAATTTTTGAAATGCACAGATATCTACCGAGTTTTCACCTAAACCGCATTATTCCGCATGAAATTTGACATTACTGTTAATAATATAAAGAAAAGAAAATTCCAATTAAATCAAGTTTATTTTAAAAATAAAATGAATTATATTATGCTTCTAAATGTGACCTGTCACAAGAAAAACAGGCTTAGATCCAAAATGTGATTTTTGCACGAGAGCAGTTTCAAGTTTCAAACTCAGATGTTAAGCAACCTATGATGTGAAAGTGGGTGATTTTTGGGACATTTTTAGTAGGTAGGACGACGAGGTAAATCAGCATACTTTTTCACTCCTCTCCTCCTCCTTGCCCCCGATAGTAATGATTTTACTTTTTTTTTTTAAAAAATGAGTTGATTTTTCCATCTGCAAAATCGTGAAAACTCGGGTTGTTCATTCTCGGTAAAACCGAGAAAAGTCAAGGAATTTTGGAATTTTTTTGGAATTTTTCGAAAATTTAAAAAACGATGAATCGTTTAAAAAAGTGTTTTTTTTTTGCTAATTTTATTATAAATTTTTCAAAAAATTTTGCACTCGCTCCGCTTGACGGCTACAGAATTTATTTAAATTCTCAATTTTTTTGGAAATTTACTTTTTAATGAGCTGCTAGGTATAAGAAAGAAATGTCAAAATGCCCTTGACCACGATGTTGAAATAAAAGGGGAGGGAATGGAACTTACAGAACAATAGAATTCAAAATTATTGACCATGTTTTGGAAAACATGAATGAGGGAAAAGTGGTAGATTTTTATCTTTTGAAGATCTTTTTTCGCAAAAATTTTCGCCCTCACTTCGCTCTGGCTGAACACGTTTATATATTTTCATAAAATGATTTATATTTTACCTCCTCATTGACTGTTTTATTTATTGGTATTTACTAAAAAATTGCAGGGGGATGCGTGAATTTATCAATTTGACGGATGTGTTGTTTTTTTTTGGGGGGGGGAGGGGGATAAAAAGTGATTTTTTTTTAATTCTTAGCCTGAAAAAATCCGAATTTTCATTTCCTTGATTTAGTAGACACCCTGGCATAATTTATTTCATTTTTCAAAATTTAATTTTGCATCGGAATACTTGGCTTTTCTTTTTTATTTGAAATTTTTTCGGTGGGTTATCAATTCATATTTTCCAATTTTTGTGTTTGGAGGAGTTGAGTGAACTCAAAAATTTTCAGAATTGAATTCGAATCTTTTTTTGGCCCGAAGAGAATTATCTAAAGATCTCGTAAAAAGTATCTAGTGATTTTGAAAAAAAAATCGTTAGACCACATGCATTTTATATCATTCTTATGCAAAATTTCGGGATATAAGTACATCACGTGAAAAATTTCCCCCTCCCCCTCCCTTGGTTTTCGAATATCATATTCAAAAGGTTTGGAAAAATTCGAAAAATTAGTGTGGAAAACCTGGAAAAGTCTGAGAAAATCATTTCTAAAATATAATGGACGCCCTGAAACTGCAATAACTTATACAAAGGTGACCGAATTGAACTGAAAATTAGTACACCGACACTACGTGACATACCCTCCAACATGCCTGAAAAATCAACATTTTTGGCCAATTTCTCTACTTTCCCTAAAAATTAACCCTCCATTAACAACGAAATGAATCATTCGCGAACGTTTTCTACATCTCCACTGGATTCTACTCGCCAAGAACTATCAGAATCCATCAAAATCTCGATTTTCATTTTTTGTATCTAAGTCCGCATTTCTTGTGACGAGTCACAATTTAATTTTAATTTTTATCATTTTTTATAATTTATATTAGTTTAAACAAAACTTTTGTGGGCTGATGGGAAACATTTTAGGAATGAAGGGGGTTGCGGTACTCGTTTGTTGACATTTATTCTGATTTACTTTATATACATATGTACAAAAGTAGTAAATATGCTCCAGTTTCTTGACCTAAATTTTACATCTGATACCTTTAACCAAGGTGTTACTGGTCATGGAAAATTCATGACATTTGAAAAAAACATCATAAAAGCATGAAAAGAACAAAAAAGTCATGAAAATATGAAAGTCAGATCCAGATCCTGCAGACACCTTGTTTACGAATGCATTTCTCTCTCAAGACAGTAATTCGATAAAAAAAATTCCCCTTTCTCTTATTCTAGGCTTTGCTTCAGTTTTGTATTCGTTTCCAATTTCATCGTTACCGCATTTGCTGCCCAACTTGGAACGATACACGCTCACAAGTACACCCCTATCGCCTAATTTCGAAAATTCAATCACTTCTAAAGCTACCATGTCCACATGTGGTTAGTAAACTTGGTCACGTACGCCAAATTATCTCGCTGCCTAGCTTCTCTTCACCACTTCCTCTTCAACTTCGAAGCCTACTTTTAAATCTGCAGCTACATAGATACGACGTACCTTATACAAATGCATACGGACCGATTAATTCACCTCGAAAGCAATTCTATCGAGAGCTTCGTGGTTGAAATTTCAGCTTACCGGAGGACAGCGAAAAGCACCAAATTGTATAGGTTCATTCAGCTGTGTATTTACACGTACTCTGCGGGCTATTTCTTTGACTATGGAGTAAGGAAGGGAAATGAGAATTCTGTAACTGAAAACGTTTAAATGTGTATTTTTTGAAATATTTTAGTTGAACATTGAGATAAGTGATTCATAGAAAAAAAGTAATAATAAAAACATTACCTACCATATTCTCTAGTTTATTTCGTATTCATACAGATTTGTAGAATTTGAACACGAATTTTTAGTCCAGCTGTCGTGCCGAAAGAAAAAACTGTAAAAATAGCATTAAAAACAAACTCCTGACAATTTTAAAAACTCTAGGACATTTTTCCCCACACCTCATTTAAGTAGTTTTTCACCACTTGGCCAGTGAGATAAAACCGTTGGAAGTAATTAGCCCATTCAACAGGAATTACGTTGGATTTACTTTCACGGTTGTTGAAAACACCGCATAAATCTTTGTAATACTAACCCTCTCTGCGGTTTATCAAGTGAATATCTACTTGATTAGAAAATTCAATGTAAAAATATTTACCAAGGATTGAATATTTCAAACGAATATTTTAAATCATGAAAAATGATAGTATAAAACTAATTCTAATTCCCCTCCCTCACCTCCCCCAGAACTGTTAAGGAAACTCGAAACTGGAGTAAATGTAAAGTATTTGAGATTCTGCGTGGATACACACGATTTGTTTGCATATCAGAAATTTTGTAGACTTCAAAAGTTTCTATGAAAATTTGTACGAGGATATGATGTTTTAAACTGTGTCTCCCGTTGAAAAATTTCAAATAATTGATATAGCGAAGAAAATTTGGAACCTGGAGGGGTGATTACACCTTCGTCGAATTTCATTTCGATTTTTTGAAAAAATGATTTGTTTCTCTTGAATATTTGAAATTTTTCCTTTCAAAATGAAAATAGACGAAAATGTTATGACTGTTTCAGATCTTGAGTTTTTTTCATTTCTGGGGTCGGTCGTATTCCTGAAATTTGGCTATGAAATTTATCGAAATTACGAGTTCTGCGCATACTTTTTCCGCAAGAAACGTATGCGCAGAACTCGTATCTTCGATAACTTACATACCCAAATTTCAGGAATACGTACCCTGTATTGATTACGTGGAATTTTGTTGTCGGAAATGCAGTTCTTACGTAAAATTTGAAAAAAATGTTTTGAATATTCGAAAACCACCAATTTGCAAACATTTCTCTGAATCCTTAAGGTTAGAACATCTTGGATTTAAAAACCATCGCACATATTGACCCAGAATCTGAAACTCGACTTATTTTGAGTATTATTGAGGAGGGGGGAGAGGGTAAGCGAAAACGGCCACATCATTTTTTTCAGAACACTGTGTCTAACGGGTCCTGCAAACGACTTGAAATTTACGTAAAGGTACTGAAAATGAAAGAAAACATGCAGAAGTGTTGCATTTGACTCAATGTTCTACTCCAGGGTGTCTACCGGTCGCGAAAGTCGCGAAAATCGCGAAAAAGTCGCGAATTTAGATTTAGGTCGCTGAAGTCGCGAAAAAGTCGCGAAATTGACCCAAAATTCATCAAAAGTCGCGAATTTTTCCGAAATTACTTCCATTTTTTTCGCCTTTTACAAAACAGAAAAAGTAAAGAAATTTCACCTTTTTGAACATTTTTTCTAAAAATTTTCGCCCTCGCTTCGCTCGGGCTCATTAATTTTGAAAACCCATTCTTAAATTATATACCTTTTCGTTTTCTTCCCTTGTATTTCAGACAATTGAATATTTTGAAGCGGAAAAATATGTTCTTGTGGGAGACTAAGTAACGATCACGACGGGGAATTTCAAAGATAATATTGTGTCCATCGTCAGGAAAATCTAAAATAATTGGAGAATTTTGGAATTTTCTAAGGGATGTTTTAAAGGAGAAAACCATTTGGAAATATGTATTTTTTTGCTGTTTCTTAAATAAATTCTTCTAAAAAATTTCGCCCTCGCTTTGCTCGGGCCAAATCTACTAATATTTCAAACTTTCCATGAATTTATTTCTCAATAATCATTTAACAATTTTATCCGTTCTAACATGATTTTTCGTAAAATTTTCACCCTCGCTTCGCTCGGGCAGTAACTACTTTTCTTCTTTACCATAAAATAACTCACTTTTGGAAAATTTTTGTGAAAAATTGTCTTTTTTCAAAATTAAAGACGTATTTTCTTCCGTGTATAAACTTTTTTCTATAATAAATTTGATCTCGTTGATTTTTTGGTGGGGGGGGGGGGGGAATTGAGAGGTAGATACTAGATACCTTAGAAAAAGTCGCGAATTTTGATTTTTTAAAAATTGGTAGACACCCTGTACTCTCTACTCTCTCATTTTGAATTAGTGGAAAAATTACTGAAAAATAGTCAGAATTTCAGCACAGGAAAAATCAGAAAAATTCTTTGATTTTCATCGGATTTTTGCTAATTTTTCAAGAAATTTCACTGATGTTTCGGTGAATCAGTGAATTTCAGAGACTTAACTGACTCCTGTAAATTTTCACTGATTTCCCAGCAGTTTTTTTCACTGTTTCCTTTCTGTGAAGTTTCTCGTTGATTCATTATTGTGCTGCAATTCTGACTCTTTTCCAGTGATTTTCGATAATTTTCACTGATTTATAAATGAGAGAGTACTGGTCATGGTAGTCTTGGAAAAATCGCGAAATTTTGTGAAAAATTCCGAATTTATTTTATTTAAGCACTGTAGAGTACCCATTGTTCATTATTGTCACGAAAATAACCTCGCTCTCTTATTTATGAATCAGTGAAAATTACCGAAAATCACTGGAAAACAGTCCGAATTGCAGCACTGTAATAATTCAGTGAGAAAATTTTACTGAAAGCAAAAAGTGAAAAAAGTGTTGAAAAATCAGTAAAAATTCACTAAAGTCAATATAATTTGTGAAATTCGCTAAAAATCAGTGAAATTTGCTGAAAAACCAGTGAAATTCTGCTGAGAAATCAAAGAATTTCACTGATTTTTCCTGTGCTGCAATTCTGACTATTCATCAGTGACATTTCACTGATTCAAAGTGAGAGAGCGAAGTGAAAAAAATCAAGAATTTTCGAAAGGCTAATCCAGTAGGCACTGTTAAGAATTCAATTTTTTTCAAAAAAAGTTGTAGGTTCTTGAATTTTTTTGAAAAATTTTTAGGATCTTGATGAAAATTTCTCAATAATTTGCGTAGACCTACAAAATATTACTGTCTTGATTGAATCAGTAAAAATTTACTGAAGAAATAACCAGAATTGAGTTACTAAAAAATCAGCGAAATTTCATTTCCAATTTTCAGTAAACATTTTCATTCACTGATTGAATCAGTAATTATGGAAAAAAATTACTGATTTGAAATTTAAAGTTCACCAATTGAGTCAGTAATTTTTCATTGATTTTTGTAGTGACTCAATTCTGGCTATTTGCATCATTAACGAATTTTCACTGATTCAATTTAAAAGAGAAGAATATCTCAATTTTTTGCAAGTGATTTTTCAGAAGGGTGTTTTGTTTTTGAAAATATCTTACCGAAGATCTTGCAGAAATCTGAACGATTCGGATTTCGTTGAATTTTGAAGCCACTTTGAGAAATGACCCTGCTTCGAGGGCTCACAGCATTTCCTTGAGGTTCAACTTTTTTTTTTGGGGGGGGGGGGCTCGTATTCAATTCGGATGAGTTTAAATTCAGAAGATACCGAACATTGCTGATTGATAAATTGCAAAAACGAAATTTTTTCTCACGTCAACGTACCTACAATTATACTACAGATACGATTTAAAAAAAACAGTTAGGTACGTAGTTAGTCGCTCGTTCATGTTTTTCCTTCCAATTCAGTTTCAATGACACTATCAAAAACGCCAACAAACGTTCGTATTATAATTCAATCACCGGGAAAAAATTTAAGAGGAAATGCGTCACATTGGATCATCGACGGACATTGAATTGAAAGCGATTAAGTTGACCGAATCGTTCCAGGCACGCCTTGTTACATCATTGCGTTTTGTTCTTTTAATTTATTTCACAGCAGATAGCACAGGAGACTCAAATGTCGACGTTTAATTTTTTTTCGTTCAGCATCGAGCCCTCGAGGGTGTATCGTATTTTTTTTCATTTTCCTGGAGAGTGCATTTGAACGGAGAACATGACGCAAATTATTACCTTTCGAATCTTCTGGTCTATATTTGTAAATTCACCCTTGAATTTTCAAAATTACGGATCCGTATAATTTGAAAAAAATACCATCTTGGGGATATTGGAATTTTAACGAACGTGTTGATATTTTCATCTGGCGAGATGATCTAAGGCAATTCGTCGGTTGCTTTTCAACCCTCGGTAAATTATAATTCAAAATTTACAACCCTCAATTCTCCGGTCCAATTTCGGTTATTAATTGCACCAGCGTAATTACGTATTGACAACGGAGGCTGTCCTCGATCTACCACCTTTCTCGCCTCTTCGCTTACTTCAGCTCTTTTCGAACTGGTCCTTATACCGACACAACACAATACCAACCTATTCGTTGAAAAGGGGTCGTCGAAAACTAGGCGACGGGCTCGTGCTATATTTTGGTACTCGGTTTTGCTAAAAGACGTGACCAACATACGTAATAATCCGACAAGTCTTACTCGTTGCGTCGTCTTCGTCGGTATTTCATGTGTAAAGCGATATTCCGCTGGAAATAAGCCGTCGTACAATTTCTTATTCGACTCGATCGCGTCGGCTCGGACCACGTGCCCGTATCGGCGCTGATACGGATACGGGACCCTTCTCCATTGTCTGTTTAATACGAAATTCGGACAATTCGTAGCCGTTTTCTTCGGGTTCCTTGTTGGTATTCATAGCCTAATACGCCCAAAGATATTTACGTAAGTTGACACGTCGTCGCCGAAATACAACGTCGCTGCTTTACGTATTTACCCCGATATCGTATGCGTTTCGCTTCGATATTCGTACGAGTATCGTAATCAACCTTATAGGTAGTTAGGTACGTCTTACCCTAATTCCACGTATCGAACTAAGACCATGTGGCTTGGGAAGCGAGTGCGGCAGAAGTAAAACCTCTTTATACGTAAGACGACGTATTGGGGCAATTTTCGCATATCGTATCGTACCCTGTTAAGTATTTTCTCATTCTCTGCGGCGTGGCAATTTGCGTATGTGTGCAGATTATGCAAATTTGCCTCAGATGGTTATTTAGAATGCCCTTTTTTTCCTATCTAAGGTCGATTTTTTCATCATTTCTGGGTATGGAATACTACCTGGTCCACGTGTCTTGTTGTGTCGCGCCTCCATACACACGAATGAAAAAATAACCGTGACGAGAAGTTATTCTATGGAACGTAAATATTTTTTCAATGTAGGTGCTTTGAATGTACTTCTTTAGTCGACGTATTTTTTTAATATCGAAGATGATTTTTTCACGGTGTATGGATTCGCGATCGTATTCCTCATTCGTTAATTATTGCAGCATGTTGTAAATCTGAATTTTATTCGCCGATGGTCGAATTGCAGTTTGAGAAGTTTCGCGTAAATTTTGTTGTATCCAATTTCAGCAGAAAGAGATCATTTCTTACTGTAGAACCGAGTGCATTTGCGAAAGCTACGTCGAATTTATAAGTGAAATTCTGTTTTTCTATGAAACCTTCTTGTTTTTATTCTGATGAAACATTGTTAAATTCGATGATTTTGCATAATTGTATTGTAGGTATGTAGATGTACCTATGTGTATGTTTGGTCGAATCAGACTTGTGTGATGTTTTCATCGCGAAGGCCATCTTATAAATTGAACCTGTATTCAATCCCAAGCCAGCTCTTTGCTCTGTGTCCTTAGAGTGTAAATAATTTCAAATTAATGATCTTTCGTTTTTGATCTTGAAACTCTTAAGAAAAAAAGTAAGATTTTGTAATTAGGCTACAGAATTAGTTCGAAATTTGATGGAGTTTTTCTGGATATGTTCTCTATCGAAACGATATTTTGTGTTTTCACGGTGTCTACCAGGTCAAAAAATAGATGTTCGGCACCAAATTCACCAAAAATTGAGAATTGAGTGTACGAATGAAAGAATGTTGTGTTATGTGTCAACTTGAGTAGAGAAATTTTGTATTGTTCTCTCAATTATAAATCAGTGAAAATTACTGAAAATCACTGAGAAACAGTCAGAATTGCAGCACAGAAAAAAATGAATGAAAAAAATTTTCTGAAAACAAATCAGTGAGAAAAATCGCTGGAAAATTAGTGAAAATTCACTGAAAAGTTGGTGAAATTTTTGAAATTTAATGAAAAATTAGTGAAAATCTTTAAAAAATCAGCGAAAATTCGCTGAAAATCGGTGAATTTCGAATATTTTTCCTGTGCTGCAATTCTGACTATCAGTGACTTTTCATTGATTCAAAATGAGAGAGTGGTTTTTTAATTTTTTTAGTTTTCGTTTTGCTTAGAAAAAGAAAAATATAAACGTCTCGCAATAGTAAAGTTTGATATTTACTTGCAGAGATGAAAAGTTAGCTGACAAGTTGAAGCTAAAAGCCGCAAGCTAAGAACATTTTGGTCAGCTAAAAGCTGAAAGTTTTTGAGCTTTAATAATCGTTAGCCAAAAACTTTATTTTTTGCTGCTCTATTACCTTTCCATTTTGTTTTTATCCAATTCAATGAAAATTTTGAAAAATATGTGCTGAAACATTGAATTCGAAGGCATTAAAAATGGGAATATGAATAAAATTTTTAATTGAAATTTTAAAATCGAAAAGTTGTAAATTTGAAATATTCAAGATTGAAATTTCAATAATTTCCGTTTTGAATTTGTGGAATAGAAAAAAAGTATTTTTATGTAATGTAGTCGAAACCTGGAGGTTAGGAAGCTACGTATATTACGAGCATTATTTAATAAAATGTTCTGAAAATTTAATGTGCTTTGGGACAACATTATCTTTTGAGGTATTTTGATATATTTTCAAAATTTCCCTTCCATCTTTGAAAACAAAGAAATTTTCGAAAAAAATTGGACAAACAACAACAAAACTTTTGGTCCAATTTTTTTGAGAATTCTTTTTTTTTAATTGAAGAAAAATTTTGAAAACATCTCAAAATACCTCATAAGATGAAGTTGTTTTAAAGCACATATAATGAAGCATGTTGTCTGCTGGCAAGAAAAATAAATAAAACCAGGAAATAGCAAGATAAAAGGAAGCTAAAAGCTAGCTATTGAAATCTGAAAAACTAAAAACCTACCTAAAAGTTTTATTTTACTGCTTTTCATCTCTGCTTATTTGAAAAGTTTCGAATGAAAAATGAATTTAAATTTTCATCGATTTTTTTCCTCCTGCGGAATAGTTTTGTTCAGGTGCTCCAAATTTTGTAATAAAAAGCTGAAATTCAGAAATTTTTTAATGTTATTTTTGCGATTGTGTGCGAATGTGATCCATAATTTCACTGTATTTTTTAAGCCAAAGTAGCCAACAATATCAGGAATAGGTATTGTCAGAAATTTCTAAATTGAATATTTTTTCAGAATTGGGAGAGTCCAATTGAACCTAGTATTATTTCACGACAAGAAATTGGAAGTTTAAAAAAAATTCTATGATCTCCTTCCTTTTAGGAAATTTGTAAAAATGTCCTGCAACAGGAAAAATTTTACCCTTCACTCAATACAACCTCTGCACATTTCATCTGGCACCATATCTCATATTTCGACAGGGAATAGGAGTCGACTTCGGAGTCGGAGTCAAACTGACTTCAAATTGACTCAGACTCCGGCTTGATTCCGGAGTTGAGCCGGAGTCAGGAGTCAAGGTCTGAAATTTACTCCGGAGTCGAGGTGGAGTCAGGAGTCAGGTGTGAGTTTGACTTTGGAGTCAAGGTGGAGTTAGGAGTCAAGCCGGAGTTAAGAGTCAACTTTTTGACTGACTCTTAGTCCTTGTATTTCGAACAAGGCAGATTTATCTGCCCTGAAAATATTTTCCAAAAAAATGTGTACACATTTTCTTGATTTTTCAGTGGGGAATGGGGGGGGGAGAGGTCGTAGTGAGTGAGAAATTTTAGTTTTCAGTAGCTAAGAAATCAATTTCTGAATCTTTGCTCTGTTTTTCAAATATATGCTCGTATCAATCACATTGACCTACGATCTTCTGAATTTACCTCATTCGTATCACAATACACTTCAGTGATTCCAAATTGAGGAATCGTGGTTTAATTTGCTCTACCAACGTTGTATTTACACTTTGGCCTAAAAAAAGAACCCTAAACGAACGAGAACGATGCGACGAATCACGATGAAAAAGGATACTCTCCAGACATCGGTAACGCAATTTTGCGGCAGCAGCGGTAAAAGCCCACGCGCGACTATGCGTAATCGAAGCTTTTTTCGACGGCGAAAAAATGGCTATAATTAGAATGTAAAAATTTCGGGTAATTGGTCTCATTAGCGATAAAGCTGCCTGTATATGCGTCGTGTCGTCATGAAAAATAGAAAACGAAGCCCGAGTTCAACTTGGGGTTGCCTTTTTCTCGATTTTTTTGTCTCATCTTTCATCCACCCCTTCTCCCCCTTTCATCTGGAAAAACGGCGAGAAGTGTTGCGTAAATGCGTAGGCATGGGCATCGGTGGAAATTTTAGATTATAAATTTTTATACCGTTCATTCGGAGTTTATGAGTTGTTGAATAACACACTGAATTTTTTTCATCGTGATTTTCTCACTTTTTCAATGAACTGATTAGCTTTCACATATTTTTTCCACGTGTTCGATTCGGCCACACGTGTCAAGTTTGAATTTTTCAAAAGAATACCCGTAATTTTCGATTCGAATTTTTATTTGAATGTGTTTTGATTAGCCAACTTGAATCCTTATAAGCTCGAGAGGGCTTTTTCGAGCTTAATACTCTGCACTTGGTATTTTTTTTCTTTTTATTTCGATCCTATAGACTCTTGCAGTGAAAGCATAGGATTACTTTCCTCTTATTTTGTAAATCTTGCAATTAACTCGAATCTCAATTGCAGTAGCGTATAGGTGGTTTATTTATTTCTCTTATTAATGGATCTGGCTTTTATTGGCTTTTTCCATTTTTCAATCGAAATACTCTCGTTGAAGCGATCTTATTTTCTTTTTTATGTAAACGTTCCCTTCTTTTATGATGGGATTGGCGCGACGCCGAAGCGTGTACCATACTGGATGGGGAAATCCCTCCTCCACTTCTCCACCACACTCGAAACACGGGCACTCGTTAGACGAACGAATATTCCGCTTGCTTTGAAAATCAAATTTGTCTAATTTATTCGTCGAATTAACATTTTTCAATTACCTATTCGGTCGATGAAATTCGAAACCTAATCAGGTACCAGATTTGAAATAAATTTATTAAATCGAAAACTCAGATGGAGACGAGACGAGCCACGCAGAACGACCAAGCTGGGACAGCTCAACCGTCGCCACGCCGCAAAAGGAAAAAAACTTTTTCCATTTTCAGCGTGGTTCGTCTTCCTCCCCATTGCCATCCCCATCGTTCGACACAAACCGTACAGAAATTACTAACAAACGCATCTGCCATCATCTTATACTCGGTTTGTGAATATCTTCGACGAAGTAAATTCGCGTGGAAACGATTCGTTAAATTTTGTCGAACGAAATGTGTCTCGTTTCGAAGATGACGGCGTTTATTTTATTCTTCGTTTCGAGTGTAGTTTTTAAAGTTAGGTATTCTAATAAGGATTACCTCAGATCATTCGTTTGGTCCGATATTCCTGGGTAATTTTTAATGCAGGCATCAAAAAGAGTCACCTTTTTTAGTGACTTGTCCCCTATTTTCGGTCACTAAAAGTCACATTTTTTTCAAAAAGGTCACTATTGATCACTTTTTTTTCAGAAGGTCACTATTGGTCACTTTTTTCATTCTGAAGTTACTTTTTTCAAAAATCCAAAAGAAGGTTCTAATCCAAAAAAGTGTTAACTTTTAGTCTCACGATCTGGTTGACAACAAAGTTTTTCCTTTTTCTTTGAAATTTTTTCTGTTATAAATTCAAGGTCTCAAGTTTTTTTGCCGAGTTAAGAGGGAAGTAGCGTCAAAAATTTTCAAAATTGAATTTAAGTCGTTTTGTGGCCGGAAAGGGAGCATCTAAAAATCTCATAAGAAGTAATGATATTCTTCTGCTCAATTTCATCACGCGAAAAAATCACCCCTTCTGCATCCTTCAGGAATTACATATTTAAAAGGTCTGGAAAACCTGGAAAAGTCAAGGAAAATCATTTCTGAGATATAGTGGACACCCTGTATATGCTTCTGAACAACATTATTTTTTGAGGACTTTTGAGATATTTTCAAAATTTCTCTTCCATTTTTGAAAAAAAAAGGGAATGTTTGGAAAAAATTAGACAAACAACAATAACATTTTTTATCCAAGGTATTTTTGGTGATTTTTGAAAATTCCTTTTTTTAAAATAGAAGAGAATCTGAAATTATTGGTCGTATTTTGGAAAATCTCAATGAGGTAAAAATGTTCAATTTCAATTTTTGAATGCGAATGGGTTTTTTCGCAAAAATTTTCGTCCTATTCGCTCGGGCTCAACACATTAATTAATATATGTTGAGGAAATAATTTATATTTTACTCCCTCATCGATTTTTTATTTACAAGGGCAAGCTGAAAATTGCAATGGCTTGTACGAAATTTCAGATTTTCATATTTATCGATTTCGAGTTGTACGTACATTACTCGAAAATGCTTTATAAATATCATTTCATTACGTAAAGGGTCTATGAATTGCCGAAAAATTGGTCAAAAAAAATAATTATTTTGTTTTAGTTACTTGAAACTTATTCCGAACTCTTAATTTCAAGTGAAGATGTATTAATGAAAAAACAAAAAACCCGATTTTTTTAGAACCATCGCAGAGAGAAATACAGTTATGAAAAAATAATGAGGTGGGGAGGGGGTATGGTTGAGAAAAAATTGAATACTTGATTACGTTTTTCAAAAAATTGAGCACTTTTTACCTGATCATGGTGTCCATTCTCTGGAAAACCGGGAAAACCGGAAAAAGTCAGGGAATTTTGGTGGTCTGGAAAAGTCAGGGAAAAGTCAGGGAATTTTGGAATTTTCTCTGGAATTTTTCGAAAATCCCAAAAAAATGTAAATCACTTAGAAAAATGTTTTTTTTGCTTATTTTATTATAAATTTTTCAAAAAATTTCGCCCTCGCTCCGCTCGAGCCAAATTATTACATCTTTTATCCAATTATCGTCTTATTCATCATTTTTTGTCGGTCGTAATGTACAATAAAATTGATATTTAAAATGCATGTCTTTGTCCATTGAATTATGATCATCTTTTGAAGATCTTTTTTCGCAAAAATTTTCGCCCTCGCTTCGCTCGGGCTCAGCACATTTATATATTTTCATAAAATGATTTATATTTTACCTTCTCATTCACTTTTTCATTTATTGGTACAAACTAAAAAATTGCAAGGGATTGCGTGAATTTATAGATTTGAGACTAGTAAAAATTCGAATTTTTATTCGCTCAATTTGGTAAACACCCTGGCATAATTTTTTTCATTTTTCAAAACTTAATTTTGCATGGGAATACTTGGTTTTTCCTTTTTATTTAAATTTTTTTTGTAGGTAATAAATTCAAATTTTCAAATTTTTGTGGCGAGGGGGAGTTGGATGGGCGGAAAAATTTTCAGAATTGAATTTGAGTATTTTTTTGACCCGAAGAAGGGCATCTAAAGATCTCGTAAAAAGTATCTAGTGATTTTGAAAAAAAAAATCGTAAGCCCCTATGCATTTTATATAATTTTTATACAAAATTTCAAGATGTAAGTACATCATGCGAAAAAATTACACCCCCCCCCCCCCCATTCCTCCCTGGTTTACGAATATCATATTTATAAGATCTGGAAAAATTCGAAAAATTGGTCTGGAAAACCTGGAAAAGTCAGGGAAAATCATTTCTGAAATATAGTGGACACCATGCTGATGAAAAAGTCATTAAAGTCACTATTTTTTTCCAAAAATTTCTGTTTGATGCCTGTTATTGCGATTGCGCCATTATGACCGAGCGGCAGGCTATGAATTTTTTATTCGCCGTATTAATTGGGTTAGTATGTATGGCTATTAAAGTATATAAAAAGTACACATTCGAATCGATATTAATATAGGTAGGTACATCGAATCGGTAACGACGAGCGGTATTTTCGGCTAAGTACCATGGTCATGGGCCAGCCCACCGCTCACCTTGATGTAATTGAGTTGACTCGATGTATGTCTTCATATATGCTCGGTCGAGGGTAAAAATTTCTTCGCGTATGACCGCACCGAGCCCAATATGTGGAAAATTTCCTTCGACGTGGAAAATACCTCGATAACGATACGTGTTTTGCTTACTAGATCACCGCTATTTCTCAAAAGATAAAGGGACCTAATTATCTAGGCAGCTTTTAGCCATTCACCTTGCCCGCAGAAATTACGTAACGCGACTTAGCTCGCACGAATGATAAGGCGAGGAAATCTAAGTCCATCGTCTGTACGACGAAGTTAGGCAACCGGGTAATTACACCGATGGTGGAAGTTCGTCAAAGAGAATTAGTTGAATTTTAACTAACTATTGGTCAGCGGTATTGATGATGGAAGTTTCTCGTCCGTGCTGATGAATCATTGCCGGACTTTTGGGGTAGACGAGAATATATCGTGGTTTTATACTCACCTATTACAGAGGTATAGGTGGACGGACTGCATGTAATTTACCACGGGTTGGTGAGGATCACCCCGTTGTAATCTTTTGTCGTTCGTCTTAACCGCATCACGAGACCGAAGTTTATTTTCCGGTTATGTCGTTGTCGTAATGGAATATTCTCCCTTGCGTCTTTATCTTACGGTTAAAATGTATTTACGTGTTTGACGTCGTCGAAATTATGGAAAATCTTTGAACGGGTATCTCGTGTGATGTTTTAATGAGAAGTTTTGACTGCATTACCTCATCTTTGAATAGCCATTACTCCAAGTTCATGTTTGGTTCGGATTCATTGTGCAATTTTCTGGACCTTTGGTGGAAGGGAAGTACATTCGCTTTATCGAATTTGTGAAAATTTTGAAAAAAAAATGAACGCGTTTTTTGCTTTAAAGCAAAAATCTTAGAACATGGATATGTCAGTAAGATATACCATACTCTCAAATCTAATATAATTCTTCAGGATGTTCATCAACTTATATTCAATATGGGATGTACTTCTTTCAATGCCCTTAAGGTATGGCAGCTTCATTTAGTTACTGTGTTACCGCTATTATACAGGTCTAAAGACACTTTTGATTACCATCAAGGAGAGGGATGCACCATACACTCTGCTTCTAGTGCTGTGCCTCTACCAAACTAGCACATATCTTCCCAACTATTATCTATCAGACGTATCAGACAATCATTTTCCGGCAATCTTTTCCAACTTTCTGTCTGACATTCTGTCTAACTTTCCATCTAACATTCCATCTAACGCTCCATCTAACTTCTTTGAGTCTAACATAATGTCATTATGTCTTGATTTAAAAATGTTACTGTCTAACGCTCCATATAATGCTCCATCTAACTTTCCATCTAATGTTCCATCTAACTTTCCATCTAACTTCTTCCAGTCTAACATAATGTCATTATGTCATAATCTAAAAATGTAACTGTATAAAACTCCATATAATGCTCCGTCTAACATTCCATATAACTTTCCGTCTAATAATCTGTCTAATGTCCGACCGACTTTTCGACCGACTTTTCGACCGACTTTTCGACCGACTTTTCGACCGACTTTTCGACCGACTTTTCGACCGACTTTCCGACCGACTTTCCGACCGACTTTCAGATCGAATTTCCAACTATTTTTCTGATTTTTTGACCAACTTTCAGATTGACTTTCAGATTGACTTTTTGATCAACTTTTCGACTGACTTTTCGACTGACTTTTTGACTGACTTTTTGACTGACTTTTCGACAGCTTTCCAACTATCTTTTCAACTCGACTTTTCATTCAACTTTTTGACAGCTCTCCAAATCTGTCTAATGTCCGACCGACTTTCCGACCAACTTTTCAACCGACTTAATTCAAAAATGTTACACAAAAATATTACGTGAACTACTTAATATAACATATCATCATTTCCTCATCTAAAATAGATTTTTTCAAGTTTTTCAAGTCTAACATAATGTCATTATGTTTGGACCTAAAAACGTTACGTTACGTAACCATCCCAGCGTTACGTAACCATCCTAGCGTTACGTAACACTTTTCAAATTTTACCCCCCCCCCCCCAGCCCTAAGACATATCCATGTCAAAATTGTCAATTGCGATTGAGTCAATTTTGAACGAGGAAACTTCGTGTCGGTTGAATTGAGTTTCCTGCAAATATTGAATTTTTGAGTTAGATGAAAACGATAAAAGGGTTTGGCCGGATTAGAGATGAATTCTGCCCAAGCATCGCCTCCAGACCTCAGATGGTGTCCCTTGATGTAAAATTATTCTGGAAAAATTTTTGACCTTCACCCCCTCCTTTTGGAATTATGGCCTTTAATGCATTATTTTCGAGAATGTGAAGGAAACTTTCTATTCGGTGGCACAGTTACATTTCGTAGATGCAGGGTGTCTAACGGTCAGGATAAGTCAGCATTTTTTCAAAGAGGTCAGTCCAAAGATCGTGCTTTTTTTCAAAAATTCCATTTTCCCTTGATAAATTGAAAAAAAAGAAAAACAAATTCATTCGGTTTATTTTTTGTTTTGGGACCGGCATGGTATTGACTGTGTAGTGACAATTTGTTATCAAAACATGTGTTCTTTCTTCTCGTTTTAATTTATTGTAAATTTTCGTAATGAATTTATTGTAATTAAAACTTTTTTGTTGAACGGGGGATGGGGGAGGAGAGTGTAATACCGGCATACATTTGCTTCAGGCACACAGATGCATAGAATTGTGAGGGGGGGGGAGGCCCTCAGAAAAATCATGCAAAAAGTTATTCCAAAAAGTCAGGATAAGTCGATCTTTTTGCTCAACAAATTTTGTTAAACACCCTGTAAAGGTGTATTTACGATAATTTTTGTCATCAATCTTACGGTAGTGCACTCTCTCACGTTTTTTCGGTCATTTGAAATTTTTAAACGTGAAGGAGTGCATTAAAATTGAAAAAATTATTGTAAATACACTTCTATGAAATGTAACTTGGAGCCATAGAACAGAAAATTTTCTTCACTTCCGTTGAAATGATGAATGATTGAAAATGATGCAATAAAATTACCATAATTCCAAAAGAAAGGGAGCGGAGGATCTAAATTTTTTCCAGAATTTTTTTACCTCAAGGGACACCATCTTAGGGAGTAGGAATGAAAGTCGAAGCAGGGACCAAATTCACCTCTTATTCAATTAGACCCTTTGTCAGGCTTGTCATGAAATAAGGTGTGCTCTCTAAATTTAAAAAAGCGAAATTGGTATCAGGCCTGGTCAACTGCTATCAGTAATGAATTCGTTTGTGAATTTTTGGTGATAAAGTGATGGATTTTGCTGGTTGAAATTCATGTCAGTGGTTCTCCCAAGTTTAGTGATCGGGCATTTCAAGTAGATCTTATTTTCGAAACTTTCTTTGCTGAATAAAAAAACAAAAAATGGGAATTATTTCAAACTGAAAACCGATTATAAACGAGACTTTCCTACTAATTTTGGGTGATCCACTAATCCTGGAACCCTCGGATTTCGCAAATTTGCGAGATAAAAAAAATAATAACATTCAACGAACAATGAAATCCCATTTATAGCATAGTTGATACTCCTTTCTCTTCAAACAATATGAGCTCATCCCTCATTATTCACAAATTATTTAAAAAATTTCAATTTTTTTTAAAATTTGAAATCCAAAATTTTGAAAATTTTGAAAATTGGAATATTTATAAACTAATTGTTGCACATGACAGAGTTTTGGATAAGGATCAAAAATCATAATTTGCCAAATAAAAAATTTGCAGGGTCAAAAATTTACCATAAAATCAAGTTTTCATGAAATTGGTAACACTGCATCCCTCCCTCCACCCTTACCGGATATTTTGAGTGCGGTGTTGACGTGTTGTCCCTCGACAACCTAAATTTAGGCAATCCTTCTTTCAGTCCAGCGTATAGGACAAATGGAAACGATTCGTACAGCAAAAAAAAAAAAGATGGGTTGCAGGACTTTGGGGCCACTCGTTACTACGATTTCGTCGATCAAGCTGGACAAATCTGACAGATATTAGTCAATTTTCGGTTAATTTTCGTAATCAAGCGTGGATTTGTGTGAACTCAATAAATTCGACCTAATTATTAGAATATTTTTAATTAAAACTGATATTGAAAATTTTATCGAACAAATGTAATTTTTTTATAACAATGAAAATAATAAATTCAATTTTATACAAATCCATCGAAGACCTAAAGGATTTTGTAATGAAATTTCTCTCCAAAATGGATTTTAAAAGAGAGCTCAACCTTATCAGAAGCACTTCTGATCAAGAGTGGAGAACGAAAAACTCCATTGCGATAATAATTATGCATTAATAGTTAAATGTCAGCAGAAATATTATCAGTTATTGGTCAACATTTCTCACTTCAATCACATCACCGGCATTGATTCGTATATCAACGTCATCAAATCAAAGAAATCTTTTATTTTGCTTACTTGCAACAACAAAACCAAACCATGTATTATACCTCAGTCATCAAAAGTGACCCTTTCTCTTGGCAATTAACATCTAAAACAATTCTTCGTTAGACACAAAATTGAAACAGAATTTCCGCTGATGTTTGTATCCTCTGAGAAGTGGGCTGCTTGGTGTTCATCTACAGAGTGTCTAACAACTCCTGTTCGTCCTGTTTGTACTGTTTTGGGCTGAGTGGTCCTGTTTGTCCTGTTTTTGTACTGTTTTGGGGCTTTTTCAGTGAAAAGTCCTGTTTTGTAACAATTTTGAAATTCCACCCGCCAAAATAGAAAAAAATTTCAGTAATTGAAAAAAATTTTTAAAAAAATTAAAAAATAGCTAATTTTTTGGAACTTTTTTTTTTATAGTATTACTATTTAATGTTCGTTCTTGTTTTTTATATACAGGATAAGATTTGTTTTTATTCTATCTTCCTTGTCCTTGAATTTTTAAAATAAATTTTTTGCTCATTTCTAACAATTATCTATTGAAAAAATTCGTTTCAATTTTTTTTGCCAGAATAGGATTTTTTTTTTTTAAAGGTCCTGTTGAAGGTCCTGTTTGTCCTGTTTTGGGGTTTTGAAATTTTGTTAGACACCCTGATCTATTTTTCAATTTTTCGATTATTTCACTTAGGTTGGCTATCTAGTATATCAATCGAAAATCTCTAAGCTGGTCCGCCAAACTCAGATAATATAAATTACGACTTTTTATTCAATGCTGTATGATTTGTTGACAACGTACACAGCTACGTGTCTCCGGAGGACTTTGGCACTAATAAAACATTAAACAGAACTGTACGCCTTGCTGGTCTGTACCGATTTTCGAAATAAAACAGACCCGGCGTGAATAAACCAGTCAGAATTAAATATTAATGTCGAAGTGTTTCGAGCCGGAGTAATTAAAAATGAAGGAATTTCAATTTTAAAAAAGAGGGATAATTTTCTTCCGTTCGTTGTACCAAAAAGAAACCCCTTGGAAGATGGGAAAAGATCACGTCGCGTAGTTGTACAACACGGGTAAGAGGGGGAGGCAGGGGTAGAAGAAGTTACGAGAGACAAAAAACCGCCAGAGCCACCTTTTAAAAAGAGCGTTTTAATTTTTAAACTTGAATAAATTTCGTTTATTTTCGCAATGGGACCGATTCTTTACCCCTTTTACGAGGTATTTGCGGATGAGTTAATGCCGGTTGGGGTTTACGTACTTTTTCGACAAATACTTACTCTCCTTGTTCATTTACCTCTTTACATTTTACCTTTGTTCCGGCGGTGACTTTATTTAACGAGCTTTAAAGTGGAATCAATTTATGGGCTCGAATAAGTGATAGAAGTGATAGAAAAAAAGCCAGATGAGAGAGGTAATTATCAGATGAGGAGGGTGTTAGATAGATCTTTAGCGAATTGAATAAGAATCGAGGAATGAGAACTCGTTTACAGCAAATTTCGTATGAATAATTAGTACATTTATGAGATGGACAGTTCGCTTCATGTCACTCTGAGAAATTTTCGTTTGAACTAAATAATCATTAGATACTCGATGGGGTTTTCCATACCCGGATACCGCGTGCTAACGAGCATCTATAGAGGTGGAATAAATAAATATCAAGGTACGCGACGAGTACGTCTACGTATATAGAAGTACGCGTGTATTTTTCATAATGTACCGTTACTCTAGCTCTCTCGCCTGGTTCTCGGTTGTCTCTGGTCGTTCTAAGTGCAGAGGTGGCGCTGGCAATGGCACATCTTCGATTAAATTATGCAACGACGGCGTCGTTAATAGGTGTTGTTTCGTCGGTTTTGTTTTGTTTTTACATTTTTTATTTTCATCGCGGATAAGCACCTATGTGGCACATATAGCTGAGCACTTTCACTTCGCAGGAGCTGCGTGAAGCGATTTATGCATATGCGGTTTAAATCTTCTCTCCGTCTCGAGGCTGATTAATTTCGAATATTGTCGAATGCTAATAATAGCGACGACGAGTTGAAATGTTAAGGTGCCTACGAATACGTGATTCCATTTGTTGGGATTTTAGCGTGTTACTTGCGGTGCGGTTTAGTAATTGCATGGATAGAATTGATTATTTCGAGAAATTGATGAGGATAAGGGTAGAGAGGAAGTTGAATCGCGGTGCAATACGATAATCTCACTTTTCTTCAAACATGAAACCATCATTCATAAAACGGAATCAACCTGAAATTATTTCGATCAGAGAAGAATTTAAAAAAAAAAACAGGATTTCAGGCATCCCACGGGGTTACTTTTTTCAAGCAAAGTCACTATTTGTTACTTTTTGCACTCAAAAGTTACTATTTGTTACTTTTTTTCAAAAATTTCACCAAAAAATAATTTTTGGTATTTTTTGGATAAAAAAAAAAGTTGAAAAAAATCTCGTACACCAGTGGCATTTTAGTATTACGAACCCTCTTTGTATGATTGAGGTGGCGCAAGGGCCGAAAATTGCGAAACCCCGTACAGAAATGTTGTTATTTTAGCAGATTTTTCAAATTTTGAGCGTTCTATATGGAAAGAAATGATCATATGAAAAAACTAATCCCGTATTCGTGTTCAGCAGGTCAAAATACCCCGATAAACACCCTTTTCGCGATCATTTTACTTAGAATCCAAATCTCGAAACTTAATTTTATTGTCATGAAAAATCAATGAAAAAAGTGAATTTCGACATTTAAAGTAAAATGATCGCGAAAAGGGTGTTTATCGGGGTATTTTGACCTGCTTAACACGAATCCGACATTAGTTTTTTCATTTGGCCATTTCTTTCCATATAGAACGCTCAAAATTTGAAAAATCTGCTAAAATAACAACATTTTTTTACGGTTTTTCGCAATTTTTGGCCCTTGCGCCACCTCAATCGCCAAAACTGAATACGTGACGTGAATCTACGTCAAAAACACATTTTTAGGATATTTTGAAAAATTAGTCAAACTTCGCTTTTAAGATCTTTTTTACAGTTGAAAATTTCAAATGTCCAGAACCTCATGAAGGAGTGCACCAAAATTGATGAAAAAATTATCTTGAATAGATCTTTACGAGATGTAACTTTGTGCCAAAGAACAGAAAATTTCATTCTCTTCCATTGGAATTAAAAATTCTTGAAAATGGCGCAATAAAACGACCATAGCTCCGAAAGGGAGGGGGTTGGGGTCAAAATTTTTTCCAGAATTTTTTTTCATCAAGGTACACAATCTGGGAGCATGAGATTAAAAATCGGGGCTGGGGCCAAAACCTCCCCTTATCCGGCTATACCCTTTAGTTTTTTGTTTTTTTTTATTTTGGTTATGCTTATTATGAGAATAAATGGTTTCGGTGTTCCTTATACTGTAATACTAGGTATATGTATTACGTACACAAATAAATATTTTTTGAATTTTTTTACATTTTCTGGGCTAAATAATGAATTAAAAAAAAAAAAGGTTACTTTTTTGAACTTTTTTGGTTACTTTTTCGACTATCAGAAGTCCCTAAAGTTACTTTTTTTCAAATTTTGTGTGGGATGCCTGGGATTTTATTCTTTCACAATCCAAATCAATTATTCTTCCAGTCAAATTGAAAACAAAAAGTCAAATCCTGACAAAATGGTTGCCCGATTTTTTTTCGTTTTTTCAGTTTTTAATGAAGCGTTCGGAGCTTTCTGGGGAGAAGGGTTCGTGTTTGCTGAAAACCGAGTTCTAGCGAACATTTTCTCAAATGAGCCTCAAAATTAGAAAATGGCTAAGCAATAATGTTCACGTGTAATTTCCCAACAAAAAAATGTATTTTTTTTCAAAAACTCCGCGTTGGACAAAAACTAAGGGTGAAAAGGGCTTACATATTTTTCAAACATTTTCAGTATTCTTTGAATAATCGAAAACTACGAAGCTGAAGGTACTCAGACAGGTAGTCACTTTCTGAAAAACCTGGAAAAGTCAGGGAACTTTGAGTCCAGAAAAGTCAGGAAATTTTGAAATTTCCGCTAGAATTTTGTGAAAATCCAAAAGAAAGATAAATCATCTGTGAAGTGTTTTTCTGCTCATTTAATCATGAAAAATTTGAAGCGAATTTTTCTTTGCTTCTATAAAATGTTTAAATATATTTTGTCCATTAAATTCCATTGCATCAACTAATTTTCATTCATTTTGTTGGTTTTGTTTCAGGTGAGTCACGAATTTTCGTCATTAGAATAAGAAAGAAGTACCTAGTACCTACATCTACATGAGTGAGTGATTTTTCATAATTATTCTTGAAAACATTTTATATTGAATCATAGGGATTGAAAAATTTATATGAATGAAAATAGATTTCACTTCCTCTGTGGAATCTTTTCTTTATTTCAAAAGAAACCCATATTTGCTATAATAGAAATTCAGTATGAAAAATTCACGCTTCCGTGACAGAATTTAAAATCCCCTTCCCCTCCCAGTTTCATAAATATCATGTGTGAAAAGGTCTGGAAAACGTGGAAAAGTTATGTCATAGGGAAAATCATTTCTGAAATATTGTGGACGCCCTGCAAAATTTTACCACTGAAATGCCATTTTTTCATACACACTAGTAGGTCATTCTAAAAAAATTCACAACAAAAATTTCAGCCCTTCCGGTTATTTATGAAGGAGGTTATTAAATTTCATTTTTACATTCGAAAAAACACGTGATTAGCTTTATACTAGAAGTAACACAATGTGAATTATTCGATACTAAATGAACTGAACGACGTGATTTACTCACAGTGGAAATATCTCGATATCAGTTACCTCGAATCACTCCCGAAATCGGGCCTGTTGGGGAAATGGAGGTCTCTTGGTAAAATTAAGGGGACACGAACACCTTTGATAAAAATAGATTTTGACTGAAAAGTGAAATTGTGGAGGTTCAAGTTCAGAGATGGACGATTACTATTTTAATCGATTATGATCGATTCTCATCCCTCGATTAAAATAATCAGACCAGCATCGATTAATCGTAAATTAATTTTCAATTTTCTGATTAGTCAAATTATACGCGACGTAAATTTTTTTTTCTAATCAAAATAATTTGAGTTTCTGACGTCACGTATCTCTGGCCAATCAAGAATACTTGAATTTTGTGGACCGATTAATCGATTATTAATCGATGCTTCCAGATTTTTTTTGGGAAACACAATCGATGTAGCATCGATTATAATCGTTCCATCTCTGTTCAAGTTCAGCATCTGCTGGTTCCAATTCGACGAATTTCCAGAATGCGAGTATCTGGAACAGTGTTTTCAAATTAGTTCTCTGGAAATTCATAGAAAAACGTTTCAAGTTTAAAAGCTATCGTTTATTTTTTCATTCAAGTACCTAATACCATTAGTCATTACGTAGAGGCGGTTAGCGCAGCTGATCTACTTTTCATGTACCGGTGAACGACGTCCAGGAGTGTGTAATGAGTATGGCGGATTTTTTGATCCCCATACGTATATGACGACAAATTTAGTATGGATATCAATACGCTCCAGCATTTTTGTGGAGTTCTGAGGTTCGGACACATGGAATATTGCCCAGTGGGGCAATTCCGCTATCATATTCATGAACCTGCTGTAAGCATTCGTCACGCAGGAATTTACGACGGCTACGATCTCGCTGCTGTACACGAACTCTCTTAGCCCCCATTCCATTGATCCCTCCGTCGCACAGTGGGCCAGGAGACCCCCAAAAACGCTCGTTTTGTGCTAAAAAAAATCATCGTGAATTAAGTTGGCAACACTGCTAATGTGTTGTTAGATATCAGGGTAGCACGGAACGAGTAGCGAAATTTTGATTTTCGTCTTCCCCTCCCCTCCAGCCCCCTTCAAAGTTGACGACTCACAGTCTACTAGTTTTAACTTGTTTTTGCGGTATTTGCAAAGTGATATTACTTGGGCTCATGTTGATATTTTTAAGATGTCTATTAGTGCAAAATATTCAGAAAAGTAAGCACTATTTAGCTATGCAATCGGTTTTTAAATTTGAAAAGTAATAATCTGACTATGCTTCCTGAAAGATGCCCATATTTTCGGGAGATTTGAAAAGGTTTTTTGGAGTAAAACTATACTTTCTCAGTCGGCGTCAGTGTCCGCTTGTGGCTTAAGTGGTAGTTTTAAGTGTCTGAAACCGAAATCCGGTGTTATTTTTGCGGAAAACTTGCGAAAACGGTATTGACAGGCAATTTTCGGACAAAAATGCATGAAAAATCGCATTTTTAGCATAGGTAGCTTAACGTTTAAGTCCGCGTCAGTCCCCGTTTGTGGTTTTTAATGTATAGTTTCAAGTGTCCGGAAACCAAATTCGAGGTTGTTTTTTGAATCAAGTTGCATGCATGGTCCACACGGGCAGTTTCCAGCCAAAAATACAAAAGAAATCCTCATTCTTTGGCATAATTCTACCTTTTAGGTATGAAAATTAACTGTTCAATTACCATATAAAATTATACTTGAAAAATATGATCGAAATTTATGTCATCGATGCCGCCGTTTATAATCATCTCAACAATAAAAAAAATATAAATTTCACTTCTTCAGCTTTTAACAATATTTGTTCAAAATTATTCAATTTCTGAATTCATTTTAGGAAAATATGTATCACACAAATTTTGAAAAAATATTTCACATTTAGAAAGAAATGATTCAATTCTTGAAAAAAGGGTCTTATTTTATAAAAAAAATGTAATTTTGGTAAAAATTGTTGCATTTAGAAAAAAAAATTGGGAAAAAAAGTACACAAAAATTTCGACAAATTAATTCATTTCAGAAAGAATTTATGCAATTTTTGAGAAAACGGCCTTATTTCAGAAGAAAAAATCGTTTTGAAAAAAAATTATTAAATTTTCTAAGAAAATACTCATTTACTTTGGGAAAAATTGATTTTGACCCTCTCTCCTGCCCCACCCTCCACTCCAAAAAATTTTTGAGTACGAAATTCGTAATCTACGACCTCGAAAACATATATTTTGACATATTACACGATACTGAAGTGAAACTTTGATTTTGACCCCCCTCTCCTGCCCCACCCCTCACTCAAAAAAATTTTCTCCTCAAAATTTGAAATCTACGACCTTAAAAACATAAGGTAACCACTTTTTGAACGACTTTCAGGGCTTTTGTGCAAAACGAGCGTTTTGGAGGGTCTCCTGGCCCACTGTGCGTCGCCTCTGTGCACAGAATACGCTTCACCGGCTTTTGCACCCGCCTTCTCATCGTCAGTTGACGAGGACCGTTTACCAAAGTTTTAAATTTTTTGATAATCGGTGAACGAATTAATTCTATTTTTGAACTATAATTTCATTAAAAATGATTTTTATGAATTTATACATATCTATACCTATTTAGATAACTTATTTATTTAAAAAATTGTATTCAACGCTACGTATAAATACAACGAAATAGTGTTGGAATTTATACGAGGGCTGTTCAAAAAGTAATGATGAAGAATTTTTTTAGAGGTCACAGAAAGTTGAAATGGGTAATCTAGCACATCATCGAAAAGCTCATTCTTTTGGCTATTTATGGGTAAAATTTCATCGCAAAATATTGAACCCTTCAGCTTACATAAAATTTTTTGTGAACACTAGTTTATTGTATTTCGCCTCCGTATGAAAAAAGGTTGATGAATTGAAGTCCCAAATTTTTGCTCTTTAGACCCCCTTTCAGTTTTGAGAATGGCCAAAAGTTAAACTTGACCAAATTTGAGCTGTACAGTTTAGTGGGGAGCACGTTTGACCTTCTTGTGATGAATCGCTTCAGCTGTGTTCACTGCTTAAGATCTGTATTGTTTTATAGATTTTTTTCGTAATGAAGGCGAAACGCAACTAGTGTTCACCAAATTTTTACGTACGCTAATGCCTTCAATATTTCGCGATGAAATTTTTACCATAGATCGGCGAAAGAATGAGCTTTCAACGATGTGCTTAGTTACCTATTTCAACCTTTTGTGGCCTCCAAAAAAATTCTTATCATTTACTTTTTTGAACAGCCCTCGTATAATCCAGTCATTTTGAAATTAAATACCGAAAAATGACAAAACGTTCTATTCTAATCGATGATGAATCAAAACTGTCGCCCGATTTGATAACTCAATGAAAAAATAGTGGAAAAAAAACGAAACGATTAGATGAAGGATTGTGTACAAATTGAAGGACTGAGCATTCGATTTTGGAACCTGTATGATGCGAATAAATATTGTAAATTTCCCACTAGAATTGATATTATTATATTTCGAAACCTTCAATTTTTTAAAATTACCCTAATAAAAATAATAATTACCATCCATTTTCTCTGTGTCTCAGTTTCAATTCATAAAGCACCATCTGAAATAATTGAAATAAAATCCAAGATATCCAACATACTGGATTTCGATTGTAAAAAACAACCGCCATCAGGTAAATTTTCCTAATATTCTTGCCCTCGTAGAAGCCCTTCCCCGGGCTCATCCCTTCAAATCATGGCAATCCAGCTTTTGTACCACAACACAAAACCCGCATCAGCGTCGGGTTGATTTCCTTCCGGTTTTTTGGCGGCGCGAGAAACTCTATTTATTGCTGCCATGTGTGTTAATGTGTTTAGGTATAACGCGTCGCGGCGTCGTCGTCGGTCGTGCTCCACGCAGTACCTTCGGAATACAGCAGCCTGGCCGAATTTATCCCGCGTCTAAATGCGGTGATATAATATACGCGTGATAAGAAGGCGGCGGTACGAAGCTGCTGGCCGGATGTGGGTCTGATTTTATGAGCGAGGGGTTTGCTGCGAATATGTATCCCCGTCGGCCACCCTACCCCCCGAAAAGGGTATTGATATAGGTATGTACGCGTAAGGCCGCCCTCTTCACTCCTTCTGTCTTTTTTCCGCGGCGATAGAAGAGATATATAGGTATAAGATCTGTACCGAACGCCGAACAACAGATAGGAAAGAGGTCGTGGCCGAATTCACAGGTGGCTGTTTGCAGAAGAATACCGTGCGGTGAAGCTGGTTAGGTGAGAGAGTCGTAGTAGTGTAGAGATATTTTAGCCGGCTCGAGATGAGTAGCTGTGTACTCACGGTGATTTACCAAGTTGTTGCAATGAGTAATAAATAAAAATTAAATGTATGACGTTGCGTAATCGTACAGTACGTAGGTATGCTAAGATACCGGGAGTATTATTCTTCCAAGATTTTTTTTCTAATTAACGTTTTATCAGCTTCATAAATTGTCTTGTAGTCATCTATCCGTGTTGTGAAATCAAGTACGACGCCGATGTACGGAGACATACGACGAAAGTGTTGCGTAATCCTGCGAGGCCGTAGTCTTATCTTCGTGTTGGTTGACGATGAGATTTTAGAGTAATTTGAATTATTTGTTTGGATTTTTTTTCAAAAGTTGAAAAACAAGATAAGAGGATGAGAAGCATCAGCGTGCAAAATGACAGTAAGTAAATGTACCGTGATACGACACCTTAAAATAAAAATTTTCAATTTTTCCCATTTTTCGATTGAAATTCGCAGTTTGTAGGTAGTAGGTACCTACTTGAATGAGATTTACCTTCATCTATCCGGCTAATTAGGTTAAAACGAGTCGCTCGAACGCGATCGCTGAACTCGAGTCGAAAATGAAATCTCGAAATTCGCTACACCGAGCGAGCAATAACTTCAAGAGATGTTTGCACATCACGATACGCCCCGTAATACCGCAAAATAGCCTTAATTATCTTCGTCGTCGTCCTGTGCGGACCACCGTCGCATCGGATTCTGCGAAAAAATTCACCTCGATTTACACCCTACCTCCGTTTCTTACTCGATCTGTACTCGTCTCCTCGATCCGTTTAATTCACCATACAACGACCAAAACTCGTTCGGGTAAGGTACCTAAATTGAAAAAAAAGGGATGCACAAAAATACCAGCACAGATACCGTCATCGTTACTTGTTGTAGTTGTGGTCTGGAGCGAAACTTTCAACGTATCTGAAGATAATTACATCTTCGTACCCTTTTCTCGTACGCCTTACGTAGTCTAAAAATTCACCATGTAAATCTGTCCCAATCACGAGAACCGACCGGTGAAAAAAAACGCTCGTTTAATTTTAGGAAAATTTCGCCATCTGTGGAACACCCTCGTCCTCTTCTCCGTCTAGCTCAGTTTTATTTTGCGTTCGCCTTCTGGAAAAAGAAAAAAGTAATTAACCCATTTTATGGTGCGTTATTGAGTCGAAAGTGAACCAATGAGACTTTGGCTATTCATGATCGACTGATTTTTTCTTTCATAATTTTTGTAAATCATTGTTTTTGTCATTTTTCTACCCGAGAAAAACTAAATCCTAAGAAAAAAAACTAATTGAACTCTACAGAAGGAAATTTTACGCTCTACAATTTATGTTCTATTCATTTTTTTCGTAGGATCCTTTTCTTTCGCCAGAAAATCGACTTCAAGGTCAAAATTTACATAAAAAAATGTAAAACGAATTTTCAACAAAAGAGTCGAGGCAGTTGAATAAAAGGGAAGAAGGGGGATCATTTCAAGCTTTTAGTACAAAAGCAGATAAACGTCCATTTTGTATTTTTTTTAAATGGGGGGGGGGGGGTATTTGATAGGTAATATTGTAAGATTTCGTGTGAGAAAGTATAGTAAATGGTTATTTGATGCCCAATTCTATTTAAGGCACTAATTCTCTATTGTATTTTTGGTTCAAGATTTTCGGGGTTTTACCAAAAAATGCATTGTATTCTTGACTATTTTAGTTAGGTAGGTAACGTATAAAAAGAGATGTAGGTAATCGTCATCGCGAAGTGTGATGAATATTTTACATTGGTTAAATGGGAAATGATTGAAATATTTACTTCAAATGTGTACGTTTATGTTATAATTTGATTTAAAAAAAAACCCCTTAATGATAAGAAATTTATTGAAGCCATGAAGATCTACTGCTAATTCAAGCTTCTTTGTTCTATATCGAAATCCACTTAATCCATCAACAAGAGACTCTCTCATCCAAGACTGTTATATCTTTACATCTCGAATAATAACAAAACAAATTAATTATATTTGCAATATTAGAAATTACATGAGGAACACATGTACGTAGTAAATTATCAGTTCTTGGAAAAAAGTAAACATAGAGACTATATAAGTAAAACTGGATAGATAACCAATACTATCACTAATCATAGACCTAAGAATAAGGACGTCTATGACAATCTCCCCCCCCCTAGGGGAAAAACGACGTGGAGCCCTGCGATTCCGACCAGAACGACGTTGAGCCTCAATTTGCGGTGGGGGCTCCGGCTGATGCACCTCAGCGATCTCCGGTTGACGAATAACATGCCGATCCACTTCTGGATTTACTATAGGCTGCTGAGGCTCTGGGTTCAAGATCGGTAGCAGGGGTTGATCTTTTCAGTTAATGTATCATAGGAATCTGAAAATCCAGTTTTGAATTGAAAAATTTCACCGACTGGGTAAAATTCCTTCACTTGGCAAATATTTGTCCTATTTTGTCAACTGTATGAAATTTTTGAAATTCATTATAATAAGATCGAGAAATTTTATCAAGCGAAAGAAATACAAATTCAGATTACTTTTGGGGAGGTTCTGCGCCAGGAGCATCATTTTTGTGACCAATTTTACATGTTATTGTTAAAAGAGAGGTTCACAATTTGGTAAAGGAGGGCTTATACTTACAGGATTAGATTCGTACGCAAACATATTCGGGTTGCGTTACCATGAATAGTAACGTGGACTATTTTTTTA
Source organism: Pseudococcus viburni (assembly GCA_033439095.1). NCBI lineage: Eukaryota > Metazoa > Arthropoda > Insecta > Hemiptera > Pseudococcidae > Pseudococcus > Pseudococcus viburni. The sequence continues at coordinate 818,264 of JAVBJF010000090.1, forward strand.
AAGCGAAATTCTTTTACGAAGTCCCCACTCGAATAAGTTGGCGAAAAAGAATCCTCGCGATGTCGATATCGAAAGGGAACAGCTAGTATGCGTCGAACGTGCACATGAAAAGAATGTGCGTACCCCAATAATGACATTCTTTTCACGAGTTTTGTTATCTCCACTTCCCCCTAGTTACCCTTTTGCGGGTCAATCCAGCTGGACTTTTAATAACACAAGTGTTGGGCGTAAAATTCATAAGTTCGCAGAATTATTAGAAACATGTACACGCCTTGAAAAGAAATATTTTCGTTGGTCGGTGCGTGCAGCCTGGAGTATTTTTTGACATCGTGTCGAAAAGATGGTCTTATCTAGAAAACGATTAGTTTTGAAGTTAGTTTGCTTACTTACGAGTTTTTATTTCCTTGACGGTTATTCAATTGTCAGCTCGATGCCCAATACGAGGTCTGTCCGGAAACTATCCGACCTTAGTCTGTAAAATTAATCTAATCGTCGAGTCGGTCTTGGAACCGCGTGCATCCTTCGAAGTACTCCCTACTCCCCTTTAGACTCAATAAGCCTCTCCCAACGTTTTTTCCACTTTTCGAAGCACTTCAGGGGCTACGGCTTCGTCAGTGAAATATTTATCATGAAATACCATCGCTTAAATAATTCTGGCGTTCATCGCAAAGCTGTTGAGAATTCGAATTCTTTGTTACATTGCTCGAAAATTTTTGAGTCATATTTTCAAAGTGAAATTCTGATTCGATTGTCCTGAATTTGTAGCACTACCACCAGCATCGTTTGGTTTCGATACATTTACATCATCGAAGTTTGAAAATCGTTGTACACAGTCCATTGAAAAATCGACTTTGGAGTAGGATGCTGGAAGAATTTCTTCTTGTTTCTTGATTTCAATAAACTCATCGATTACATCGAAATTACGGCAACGCACATCTAAAAGAGCTCCTCAAACATACATTTCATCCAAAGGGAAACGTTTTTCAAAAGCAGCCAGCATTGATGTTCTTAGAGACTTCATGGCACCTACTTCTTTTTCCGGAATGGTTGATAGTTGGTCATAAATAAGATTAAGAAATGATAAAGCCATATTAATAGTAGGACGACTATCATAAGAAAAAACGTTGATAGCTTCATAAAATGGTTTGAGAAAGTTGTTCAGTTTACTCAGTTTTCTCCAATCGTTACTATCCAAAATAGACGCGATCCCAGCGATATTCAATAACTTTGTAACTGAATTCTGTCTTTCTAGCAAAATAGAAATCATGAGGTATGTGCTATTCCACCTAGTAGCCTAATCAGTTTTCAAAGTTTTAGCACATTAAACTGGTTTTCGAACATTAACAGTAGCAGGATCGTCTGGTTCAATGTCATCGTGGTCATTAAGATCAGAATCCAAATCTATATCAATAACATTGAATTATTCTGCCCCTTCCAAATCGTCTATAAATTTCTCTACAGGAACATCTTCAGTTTCGATTTCATCAAGCTCTGATATCTTTAAAAAAAACAAAGGAAACGGAAAAAATGTAAATTAACTAATTGTGGATATTGATGAATCACTAACAAGGTAGGAATCCAAACTCACTAAGTTAAATTTTGTACTCAAACAAAAATAAACCGAAAGTGCATCATAACCGAACCCCAAATCCAAAATTTCAGGCGTTAAAAGTTCATTTTTTGAGTTTTGGTAAATTTTGAAATTTTTGTTTGAGCTTAAAATTTAATTTTCAAGTAGGGATACTTTTCTTTAAAAAATTTTAGACTTTTCGATTTTTGTACTTGAAAAAAAAATCTCACAAAACCCACAAGTATCGAAAATATTTTGAAATTGAAGATATTTAAAACAACCACAGCAGTGACATATGATAGAGTCTTTCCAGTAATAAATATCTTGGATAAAGGATCAAAATATCATTAACTTATGATAGTAAATAGTCTGCCTACATTGTCCGAAAATTAAGCGAGGACACACCATACACACATTACAAAACCATACATCAATAACGATTTACGTGTAAGAATAGAGCCACACCTACGAGCTGTCACGCACCACTATCTCACACTATCAAAATTTCAAGAATGATGCCAACTTCAGTGAGTACACACACAGTCGTTCGACCGTTGTCACTTGCGAACACTACATGGCGTACCGAGCCTCCAAACCCCGTTCGTATCAGACAACACAACAGCTAAAGCGACACCCCCAATGTAGGGAAGCGATTTGTGGCCACTACTACATAATGGCCGCACAAACCACAAAAAACACAGTCCCGCGTTCCTGAACATATTAGTGACACAAAATTTGTGTAACCCAACCGGTTTTTTTGATATTTAATGAGGAATCGTTCCGCATTGTGTTACATTGGCTTGACCGAAGGGTTGTCTACATGTAGGTCGTCAAGGAATGAAATCAACGCTGCACTCGGGATATCTGGAAACGGTCCAGTTGGGAGATACAGTGTTGCCAATTTCATAATAACTTGATTTTTTGTAAATTTTTGCTCCTTCAAGTTTTTGATTAGGCAAAATCTGCATTCAATAATTTTTGATCCTTATCCAAAACTCTATTGTGTGCAGTAATTAGTTTTTAAATATGTCAATTTTTAAAAATGTTGGAAATTTTGGATTTTGAATTTTTTTTGTTTTTCAATGCGAAAATCGGGAAAAATCGAAATATTTTCAATGATTTGTCAGTAATGACTAATGAGGGATAAAGTCATATTGTTTGAAGAGAAAGTAGTGTCAACTGTGTTATAAATGGGATTTCATTACTCGTTGGATGTTATTTTTTTTTTCGAAATAATTTTTTGGTTGCACAAATTTAGGGTCACTCGGTAGTCGGTACAACATCTTCCTCCTTAAAATAAAAATGAAAATAATGAGATAAAATAAAGTTACAATAAAACGTATTCTCGGAAACGAGCTGGCGATCTTCTTGCTCGTTGTTCTCTGATTGGCTCACGCTGGGGTGAAGCCGGAGCCGGGTTCGGAGCGATTGGCACCTCAGCCTGAGCCTAAGGGTTCTCATTATGGTGTTGTCTGACCCTGGATGGCATACTTGCCGTCGCCGGCGGATTTGATGATGGTCTTGAGAAAATTGAGTTTCATCATAATTTAGATGTTCCGGTTGGTATGTAGTATGATCGAGGTTCCTCCGCTTCACTAGCAATACGCGCAGGATCCCATTTTCCTCCATTTTGAACCGTTTGATATTAAGTTGACGAAGATATACACAGATGTTTGTATGTGTGAGTACGCATATCCGTGAAGAGAAATTGTACCTCACAGATACACATACGTATTAGCACCTTTAATTAAACGTCGCGCTGCGCATTTTAGCGACGCGTCCTAGCATCTTTCCACATATACCTACGAATATAGCATATGGTACATCTCCTGTACGCTTCCAGTCGTCAGTTGTACCGAAAATTAAATCCGTTGTTACGGTTTTAATTGAAAAATAAACACGTGTACGTCGACGTACTGTTTCGCGATTATTGTCGTCGCAAAAGCGAGCTTTTCATTGTCGCGAAGTGTTTTGATCGTTTTGAGGTTCAATCCCCTTCGCCTCGCCCAGTCATCGTAGCTCCATTGTCGCCCAAAATGATGGGTAAATATACTTAAGCGCCCGAGCTGACAAAAGACAAAAGCCATCTTTGTGCGAAATGCGGTAAACAACGCGATGGGTTTTTTGCTTCCTCCTTCCTATCGATACTTACGCATATGCCTCGGTTGCGTCTACCTATTTCGGCAAACAGTATAGAACAAGAATAGAAATAAGATGTGAAAAGTGAAGAGAAAACTTACGTGAAACTAGGCGACTTGGCGAGGAGGTGTGCAAAAGCTAACAACGATGATGGCAGCCGCTATAGCAGTGTACCAACTCGGCACATATAATGTTTCTTCTTTTTGCTGTATACGTTGATCCCTCGGGTAACGAATTTCCAAAGTTAAAGTTTCCTGGTAAATAGTCGGAAAATTCGAAACTTTATTTAATTTCGCCAATCGCGAATTTCGCAACTTTTTCCATTTATTTATATTTTTTTTCGACCGTTGCGTTGTAAGGATGCGGAGTCACCCTAGTATGTCGTCTAAGGTGCGTGAGTCGACAGTGTTGACAAACGTGGGTCGTAGGATGTTCCTGGAGGGTGACCGAATCTCAAGTCCATCTTCGTAATTTTTCCTTTTTTTTTGATGTGATGTGAGATCATATTTTTTCTGCGGTTGATTATGTTGGAAAGTACGTTGTAGGTGTGCTCTACTTGATGTTATTAAATTTCCAGACGAAGTTTGTTATTTAATGAGAAATTATCAATTATTCTCACCGAATTATGATAAATGTGATCATATTACTGAAAGTTGATACCGAAATGGCTCTGCAGAGGTGCCAAAAATAACTGCCCAACACAATCTTAGAAATGAAAAAAACGGAGAGAAAAATTCTCACGTTTTACATTTGGCCATCCTGCATTTCGCCAAGTCCTCGGGCGACATCGAAAATTGGAGAGTCCTCAGGACTCTTCACCATCAGAAAAAACAACACCGTTACACAGACGGTCCTCTTCGGCATCCGACAAGCCCCCTTCCTCGCGTCAAGGCTTCATATGGTCCGTTGCTACCATATTCTCATACCTCTTCGACCTCGTAATCCGTTGACTTCCCGACATGTCCCCAACTTTATACCTGTCGTTGCCGAGGACCTCCACAACCTCCATGAGCCCTTGGTATGGGCAATAGCTTTTTCAGGACCCAGGGGTGGGAGCTGTTTGCTTTTCAATTAGAACAAAGTCACCGACCTTTCGCATCTGTGATGCGAACGTTATGTCATGTCTAGTTGCAAATGCATCGTTTATTTGTTTTGATGATGTGTTTGTTTCCGGGTTGGGTATTATTGTCAGTTTTTCTATCTTTTTACTTTTTATGGCTCTTATTAAGTTCGTAATATCTTGGTCTATTTTGAGAGTCGGTTGGAGACCTGTTGATAATATTACGTTTTTCTGTATTAATGGTAATTCTAGTATTAGTTTTGTGGTGGTTGTTATTGATTCAGTTTCCTTATAGTATTTCGTTTGTTTAATATCCTGTACACCGTATTTTTTGTTGAATATGTTCGCCATTGCTGTGCTCACATATCCGTTGCCTATAATTATCGTTATTAGTGGGTGTTCGTTATGCCAGTGTAATCTCGCACCTTTTGGACAATATTTTGTCGTTATGAACACCACAAGAAAAAGCAACGAACGAAAACAACGCACTGGCGTGAGAAACGTAAATGCTCCAGTTCGCGGTCCGCAGGGATCGCGAGGCCAGAGCATTACGTTCTGCCAGTGGAGAAACCGAGGGGGAGGGGTGAGAGGATCAGTTCCGATCCCCCGAACGGGAATGGAAACCGCCCTGAAGAAATGTATGTCTTTGACTCTGGGAGGGCAGAGTCAAAGTCGGAAATGCACTGTCCGCGCGAACGATTCGTCACTCACCACTGAGCCAATTGAGTCGTTCGCCCAGACAGTGAAATTTTCGACAGTGTTTGATAAAATTCTGGTGACAGAAGCGTTTGAATCTTTTTGACGTGTAACATGACCCCTGTTTGGAAACAATAGTCTTTAGAGTTCTGTAGGTCGGTAAAATATCTCGAAGATAATCAATCACATATTCAACTTTCGTCGACTTAACTGCTCTTAAGAAGGAAAATTTTGTAAATCCGTCTATTGCGGCGAAAATATGCAAATTGCCATGCTTAGACTTAGGAAAGGGGCCCAGATAGTCCACATGGATTATCTGCAACGGCTCCTTCCCCTTTGGGATAGGATGCAGGAATCCCTCCGGCTTACCACCTTTCCTCTTAACATACAGACAAGATATACAACATTTTAAATGAAATAATTTTATATTATTTAATATATAAAAATTACTAAAATTAAAATATAATAAATTTAATTACAGATTTATATAAAGTTGAAATAAAAATAATAATCATATGTTTAATTTAAAAAAAAAAATTATAAATGAAAGTATGAACTTTTCGATGTACTGACGCATACTTGGAAACCAATAAACTTAGCTGAGTTTCTGTAATGTTTTCTCAACAGCAGAATGTCCTACTTTCTTGTGGGCGATACGAACAATTTTGTGACGCGTGCCTGTGGGAACCAGCTCCGTTTGATCCGACTGCACTTTCGTCGAGCTCGACTATTTCTTCCGCCTCGCTCTCATCCGAGCTATGGGGGAGGGGGGAGGACGGAAGACTGGGAGCTTTATCATAGCAGGCCCTTGCCGGTAATACGGTAAAATTCTTATGAACATGACGTTCATATGACGTGGTCGGAGTTTTTGACAAAATTTGGTGAATATCCTTCAGTGGGGCATCGGTCATTTGACCTGTTACGATTTGCCTAAAAGAAGAACCAAGGAAAACTGAAGCCAGCCCAAGGTAAAAGTTACGACTAAAAATCGAGATTTCCTTACGAAATATCCACTTGGTGGAGCTGGTATATTTTATACATCCTGATACAAGAATCGAGACTAACAAATCAGATAAAATACAGCGAGCTCTTTCACAAATTGTACGATTCATACGTTCACTCACGCCATTTTGCCTTGGTTTATACAATGAAGTAAATTCCATAAAAATACGCTTATCTCGACAAGAATCCTTGAAATCATCCGACGTGTACTCGCCTCCATTATCACACCTCAACTTGCTTGGGTACCTGCCAAACTGGTTTAACACTGTCGCCAAAAATTCCTCAAACTTACTCACAACCCTTCAGCATAACTCGCAACGGCAAATTACTGCTTCATTAAAGAACCGATTCCTTCAGATATTTTTTATATGCATTATTTTAGTTCCACAGCTTTAATTTTGATTACCTTAAATAAGAAACCATTAATTTTGACAATTTTCATTTTTCATTGGTTGTAAATATCAGTCGAGTCATTTTTATAAAAGGTACCGTCATTCGAAAAAAGTTTTTTTTTTTGAAGGAGGTTAAAATTTATCCTCCGATAAGTTCGAGCTTAGTGGATAGTGGTAATCGACACAGACCATTTTTGACCGACGATTTTTCGAATTTCCACATCGGTAACATAGCCCTCCTGATTCGTCTGTATCAACTTCGGCTTCTTCGGGATCTTCAGGTCGTTTCGGAAAAATTTGCCTTTTGCGATCTTTTGTATCCAGTCGCACCTGCTGTATATTCAGACGAATGAAATTAGTGCCCTGAAAGTTGCGACTTGGGAGGTTTCCTTCTGTAAGCGACCTATCCGAAGGAAACTTTCATGGTGCGACCTTTCTGAAGGCTTTCTTAATGGTGCGAGTGCTGCAGGGGTTAAACTACCTTACCTTAGGTTTTAAGTAATTTATGTAACAAGTTGATATAATATTTATGTTCTTCAGTTCTTAATTTTAATACATATTATTTTTATCCAATAAGATACCGTAGAATTTGGATATACATATTTAATTTCAATAATTTTGTCGTCAATCATATCTTTCATAAAGTGATATCGAATATCAATATGATTAGACCTTTCACTTCCTCCATTTTTTAAAATTTTTTCGAAAATTTGAATTTTTGAGTTTTATTTTTTCAAAAAGTCTACAATTTTTTAACCCATAGAACTTCTTTGCAGCTTTCTGCCATAGCTATCACCTCCGCTTTCGTAGATGATAGAGCTACAAGTTTTTACTTACGACTCTCTCAGCTTATCAAATTTTTCCCAGAGAAGATACAGTAACTGGAAATGAATTTTCTAGATTCTAAGCAATTCGCCCAATCTGCATCAACGTACATATATTTATTTCGGAAATATCTCCATATAATTTTAATTTTTTATTTTTGGTAGAAACCAAATATTTTAAGACCCTTACTAAATAACTGAAATGTTTTGCCTGAAATTGGCTGAGAATACTAATACGAAAAGCTATTGTTATCAGAATAGAAAAAGATTTTTACGAAACAAAATCAAGTGAATTTGAAATATTTTCATGAAGGTGATAATTTTCTTATTTCAAATTAGTGCCCATGCGAGAAGGTTATTCTCCAAACAGTCACACGAACGAGGATCCTGTCCCTGCGGGCACGGCAAGGCACTCTTGCTCCTCGAGTTCCAACATTTGGAGCCTTGGGAGATTAAGGGAATGTGTAATGGAGGTATTGCTGTCTCATTATCACGCCACTAAATTCCAAAAAAAAAAATTTAGTATAATAAAATAGATTGAACAAGAACTAGACAGAACCTCAAACGATCTAGACCGAATGTGATTGGCATGCCGTTTCTCGATAATACCGTTATTTTTTATTAAATATATAACATTTCCTATTCTTTTCGAGATTGCACTACTCTCTAAATTTGAGTCAGTCAAATTGACTGATTTAAATCGACGCAATCATGTCACTGTAAAATCAGTAAAAAAAATTACTGATTCAATCAGTGAATTTTCATTGTTGAATCAGTAAAAATGAAAATTCACTGTTTGAATCAGTAATTAATTACTGATTGAATCAGTGAATTTTTATTCTTACTGATTCAACAATGAAAATTTATTGATTGAATCAGTAAATTTTTCAAATAATTTTTACCGATTCAATAATGAAAATTCACTAATTGAATCGGTAATTTTTCACCGATTGGCAGTAGAATGTCACTGATTTACTGGGGAATCAGTGGAATTTGACTGATAATTAGTGACATGATCCAGACTATTTCATCAGTCAATTTTGGCATTTTTGACTGATTCAGATTTAGAGAGTGCCCTTCGAATCACACCCCACGATTTCATTAAAATAAACTTCCAAGACATTTTATTCCTTAGAAGTAGACGATTTGTTTGCAAAAAATGAGGAAAATTATACGGTGGTGAAAAATCAAGTAGAATTTTTTTCACCCTTCAATTCGTCATAGGCGGTTTACTCGCCACACCACAGCTTGACCCGGCACCCAGCCCATAAACTTACATTATGCTAATGCATTAACTTTAACTAACGTGTACACGAGCAATTTTTCCACTCTACGTAAACGAAGGGTCTAGATGGGGGAGGGAATCATGAAAGCATACAAACTACAAAGTGTTCGATATGTGTGCGTAGATTTTACGTACGTATACATTTCTAATACACATCCACTGAGTACAGTATATTTATAATTTCTTGTATAAAGCCGGAATGAATGCAACCTGATGTAGGGAAAGAGAAGCCAGGGAGGTTGGCCAGCGAGCGTGTAAAATGTAAAATGATTTAATCGGACGTATGGTGTATTGTATATATGTATAATGTGTACGGGTTAAAAGAAAAACAGCGACGCGACGTGCAGAAGGTAAACGGTAATATCCATTAATTTCGTTTTAATTTTGGATTACGTAATAGGTGATTGTAGGCGGGGGTGAGCATGGGCCAGCAGGCGAACGCAAGTAGACTGGCAGACGAGCAGGAGGCGACGATACCGAGTAATGCTTTTTTAATCGAGCTCTCTTTTCATCTATTCCACCTCTGCGATTCACCTATTTTTAAAATATTATAAACGTATACCATACGTATGTATACGTGTACAGACATCATACGTGCATACATTTTCATGCGAGAATGCTTAAATGTGTGGCCCGAATATGAGTTGAAAAATTTACGTACGTAATGGGTTTGTAATCGAGCATCGTCGTTTACTATGCGAACGATGATGCCAATGGATGCGTCGGCGTGAGCACGTTTTCGCAACGATGAATGGTAATTCACTATCGAGTTTTCTCTACTCGGAGTATTGTAATATTAAAAATAGTAAAAAGGAGATACAAAAACATGAGCAAAACGTAAAATTTCAGCGTTTTAAACTCTTAATTATAAATCAGTGAAAATTATCGAAAAACACTGAGCAACAGTCAGAATTGCAGCACAGGAGAAAATCAGTAAACATTTTTTTACTGAAATCAGATAAGTGAGAAAAATCACTGGAAAATCAGTGAAAATTCATTAAAAAATCAGTGAAATCTATGAAATTTGCTGAAAAATTTGTGAAATTCTTTGAATAATCAGTGAAAAATCACTAAAAATGAGTGAATTTCACTGATTTTTCCTGTGCTGCAATTCTGACTATTTATCAGTGACTTTTTACTGATTCAGAATGAGAGAAGATACTACTCTTTCATTCGAATCAGTAAAAAGTCACTGATAAATAGTCAGAATTGCAGCACAGGAAAAATCAGTGAAATTCACTCATTTTTAGTGATTTTTCACTGATTATTCAAAGAATTTCACAGATTTTTCAGTGAATTTTCACCGATTTCCAGCGATTTTCTTTCACCGACTTGCTTTCAGTGAAAAATTTTTCACTGATTTATTACTCTGCTGCAATTCTGACTGTTTTCCAGTGATTTTTGATTAATTTCATTGATTCAGAAATGAAAGAGTATGAATCGAGGTAGCGACAATTGGCACAATAATGAATTGGAATCTCATAAATTCACCATTCGTAATCCTCTTCTGCACCTTGCAAAAATCAATTTCAATACAATAGTTTTTTTCTCATTAGACATGCCCTGCTGAAAATTTGAAAACCAAGCAGAAAGTCAATTCGACTCAGAATTTCTTTATTCCATCAATGACTCAAGAATACGAATTTGTGAAAACACCAGAAGGGCAGGGATTAAAGATATCTTCGGATTTTGAAATTTTTCAACCTTGGGCGAACAATTTCCACCTGCGAGTTATTAAAAACCATTATCAACACCAGAACGCATGGTTCGCAATACTAACCGAGTTGAATTGGTAATTTGGAAAATGACGAACGAAACTATGAAATCAAACGTACCGAATTACGTTTCCATAATTAAGACTACTATTTCCAAAACTTATCGAGTTTCTTTCAGGAAAGTACGTCGAATATTCAAATCGCACCACTTGCTACTTCTCAACAACTGATTGAAATTTTCTTATTCAAAACTCACGAGTAAAAATCACACAAGAAGCAGAAGGATATGAAAGAAGGGAAACAATGGTGAAAGGAGGGGGAGGAAAATCCGGTACAGATATTATCGTCATCGACATACGCACGTAAAATTGGAACTTCGAAGTTCGAAGAATTCGAGTGTCACGTCGCCAATTCATTTCATACTGGGCCAAAAAAAATCAATAGAAATAAATCTTACTTTCGAAATTTTAGCCTTGAATAGTGTAAGTATTACGCGTATATCCCTGAGTAAAAAAAAATACACTTCGAGAAAATATTTCGAAATGTGTGGTGGATTGAGAGGAAAATTTTCTCCCAATCTTACAAATTTTTCATTTCTGTAGTATATTTGGATGAGTCCTATTTTTCGAATTGTGATGGACCCAAGCAAAAAATTGTTGAAAAATGAACTCGGAAAGACGTGGTAAAATTATGAAATTTTTGGTCAATGGTCAATCTCCCCCCCCCCCCCCCCGCAATGAACACTCAAATTTCGAAAATATTCAATTTTTGCTTTTTTATTGGTAATAATTGGTCATCGTGTTAAAGTTCACAATTTCACCAAATCGTTTAGAGGTCACTGGACCTCAATATTTTGCTAGGATCAATCTTGATTCGAAAACCACTTTCGCTCTTTATCTGCTCTCTGGGGTGCATTCACTTTGGGGTCTTTTAACGGATTTCTATTGAATCTTGATGATGAATTGTAAAACTGCTAATCTACTGATTTTGTATGTCCAGCGATACATATTCCAGATTTACTTCAATTTTTCCAAATTTTTCAATGAACCCATTTCTAAAAATTTAATTGGCTTATTTTCGGTGGGGTGTTTGATACTTCGTATGTGTAAAATACCAATTTTTTCAGGAGAGGCAAAAATTCACCAAAACTTTATTACGATTTTGGTAGTTACATCAATCGAAAATAAAAATCATCGTTCTGAATCGAGTACGACGACGTGTGAAATAGTCGGCGAGACACGAAACAAATTTATGGGCTGATGCACCACCGCTTGATTCATGCCAAACATACAATTCAACGTGACCAATATTTTTTTCATAAATGTTGAAATTGTGAAGTTGTAATTTTTGTTTATAGTAGGCATAGCTGGCAGTCAGTTTTTGACAGTAATCGGCAACAAAACGTATATTGTTTTTGGTATTGGTGTTGGTTTTGGTTTTGGTTTTTGTTTTGGGGTTTCAAACGTTTTGTTTTTTGTTTTTTTGTTTTTTTGTTTTTTTGATACATGTGTGAAAAGTATGGCAATTATTTAGTTGAAAAAAATTAAAAAATTGGCAGTTTAATTTTTCAACTGCTCCGGCTTCAGCTCGAACAAGTACTCCATCACTCTCAAATTCAATCGAACACTAAGGATGGCATTGACTGATTCTTTTTTCAGCTGGAACCGACGATCACTCAGAATAAGTTTTAGGGCACTAAAAAGCCGCTCTACACTGCATTGAGTGCTAGGCACCGAAAATATTACGGTGGACACTCTGTAAAGAATGGGATACTTCTCTTTGTTTGTGCTCCAAAATTTCAGTACACTGAAATAAGAAATATTAAATAAATGACGTAGGTTCATTTTAGTACTACTATTTAAATTATGCTTGTACAAGCATACCTCATATCACTAGGCAGTGATTTTGACGATTTTTGTTTTTCTCATTGAATTTTAATTTTGGGTTTTACCGAGATTTCGCTCAACTTTTTTTGGATGAAAATTGTTGGCTTTACGCATGATTACACACGGCTAATATGGTAATTCAAGCGGCTGAACACGATAACGCACAAAAGCGATAATCAAACAAAACAAAATGACATCAGACATGGACGCGACGACCCGAGGAGCGAGGACGCCAAAACCAAAACAAATTTTGATTTGGTTTTGGTTTTTTTGAACATTTTGGTTTTGGTGTTTTGTTTTTTTTTCTGTTTTTTTCCGGTTTTGTTTTGTTGCCGATGATTGGTTTTGGACACAATAACACGCTTTGCAAATCCGTTAGCGAATATGAAGTTGCGAATCATCCTCGAGTCCGCCCAATTTGGCTCCCAGGTGGTTTGGCGAGGCTTCGGCTGACTCGTCGGGAGCTCATAGAACCCACTCATGTGGTGGTGCGCGATTTCGTCCATCGGCTGGTAGTCTTGCAGGACCTGGTTCAATCTTCTGGCTGGGTGTCGCCTTGTATTTCCCCCCTGAAAAATCGATAAATACTCGGTCAAAAAAATCACGAAATTCGACTGATTTAATTTTGAGGGTATTTTTTCTTTTTTTCGCCTTCAAGTTCGAAGTACCATTCCGATTTCTGTATTGGCATTTTAATCACCACAGTCAAACAGACTTTTTTATTTTTGAAAGTATACAAAAAACTGGTGTCAATTCGACGACGAACCAAGGAATGTATTCTCTCAATTATAAATCAGTGAAAATTATCGAAAATCATTGAGAAACAGACAGAATTGCAGCACAGGAGGAAATCAGTGAAATTTTTTTTACTGTAAACAAATTAGTGAGAAAAATCACTGGAAAAGCAGCAAATATTCAGTAAAAAGTCTAAAATTTACGAAATTCGCTTAAAACCAGTGAATTTTGCTGATTTTTCCTGTGCTGCAATTCTGACTATTTCTCAGTGACTTTTCACTGATTCGGAGTGAGAGAGTAAAGTAATGGCGATTCATCTTCTTGTGAAACAAATCTAATTTCAGAAACAACACGATCGTTTTGGAAAAAATGATGAAAAGCTTGTGAACTCGATGGCTATCATAATCACTCGTAATCATTTAAATTCACTTATTTCCATTTCGACGGCTTAAATTGTCGAATGGACGAATTTGCTCTTGAGGAGGGCACCACCGCATCAATGCGGTTATGTCGGCTTATCGAGAGAAAACCCATAAAGATAGGTGTACCGAAAAACGTTCAAGAACACGCCGCATCCTACCTGCTACCTCACAATTGCTCCTGGATAGAGCCGTATAGGCACGTATGTCTCCTTGGGGAATTTACCTCTAGTTCTACCTACGTTGTTGAGCGAGTTGGTTGAATTGTTGTTCGTCTAAAGCGCGCACCACGAACCATACTCGCGGAGCAAAACTCGGCGATACATTTGTGAAATAATTGCTATAGCGTGGAACGCTGCAGCGTCCGCCAAACCGTTGCAAAAGTCAAAGGTATATTTGCGATAATGTTTTGTCGGATAGTTTTTTATTACCGTGGGGAATACGAATACGATATTTTTTATGACCGTGTCTGTCTCTCTTTGCCTTTTCCATTCTATGGTACTATTATTTCGTTAGTAGATACTGGTACAACTTTTATGCTGTACGATTTCTATGTAGGCAGTGTTTGCCCGGAAAAACACATATGCTTTGTGTAAAGTTGTGTTTAGGATTTGGTATGTGTATTTCTACATGTTGCTTTTGAGTGGTTAATTTGAGAGAGAGAGATGAAAGCAAGGAGGATTGTTTCATGTATGAGAAATTCAATTGTATTCTCAATAGCTTGCTAAAGTATTTGGTGGTGTGCAAGGGCTCTAATCCAAAATGCCTCTAGCCTGAGTTGCTGTGAATAGCGTTGAAAAAAATTGAAGTTTACTTACTGTAACTGTAACACAGATTAATAGTATAAATTATGTAACAGCAGCGGAAAGTAATTGATTAACGAGTGCGAAAGTTTAAGGAGCGAGGCGAAGCCGAGTGACTTGAATCGTACGAGTTGATCGTGTTACTTACCAATCCTGTTAGTATGCTATTTTAATTTTATACAAGAGGAAAATAAATTTAAAAAATTGGCAAAAAAATTGTGATTCATAACCATTAGCGGCCATGAATTTGTCATTGCAGGGGGCGGAAAATAATTGTTTTCCGGTTGTTTACATTTGTTTTCCACCCGTTGAGTTAAAATCTCATTTTCCAAAACAAAAACATTGTAGGAAAGGCCTCATTTTCCGATCGTATAAAATTAAAATATATAAATCCCCGATTTACAATTATGTTTCTTCCAGCGACTGGGATGGCGATGATGACGTGATTCAACTTTTTCACTCTTATCCCAAATATTCAAACATTTGATTATGCATCTTGGCGTGATAAACTGATAACCCTCGAATTTATTTAAAAATATTACAATTACCTAAACTTGGATTAATAATTTTAATTCTCTCGTATGCAGTATAAAACTAATAAAAAAGACTATCAATTGCATTGAATCAGAGATTGTGGCATGATCCAAAAATCACAAATCAAGAATAAAAAGTTTGAATTGAATAATTGAAACACGATAAAAATTTTATTACTCAAAACATTCTTAATTAACTTACTGTTTCATAAGTTTAACCTCGTACCTATATTCTTTCGAATTTAGTGCTTTCGGATTCGTTTTGGAGGAGGTGCTCCGCTTTCTTCATCTGCATTTTAAGGGAATGGATAGTAGGATGGGCCGAAAAACCAAAAATTTTGATTTTTAAAAAGTTACCCCTGAAAAAGTTGTTGACTGGATAGACTAGAAAAATAAAATGAAAAATTCTAAAATCGATTCATATCTTCCGATCGCGCAAGAGCCTTCAAATTCTTCGAAGATTGTCAAAAATTCAACATTTTTAGTAAGTTTTTACAAATTTAAAAATGAATCAAAATAAATTTTAAAGCTTATTTAAGGCCTATTTAAAGCAAAAAGCACAACTTTTTTGAAAAAATCCATGTTTTATAGTTTTTTTAAATTTCTCATATTTCTTCACCTCTGAAAAAAATTGAAAAATGTTATAAAACACTGATTTTTTCAAGAAAATGGGGTTTTTAGTCTAGATAGTCACTACAGAAGATCTAAAATTAATTTTTGTCAATTTTAAATTTTTTCGAATTTTTTGAAATTTGGAATTTTTGGCAATTTTTGAAGAATTGAAGGCTCTTGCGCGATCGGAAGATATGAATAGTGTTTTTGGACTAATTCGGGGTCGCTGATTCCGAATCTGGCGTCCGTTTGGCGCGATCGGCGCTCGTTTGCGAGAAAATCGCGTTTTTTGAGGTGAAAATTGAAATGTTCTCAAAAACTTGCGAAAAGAGTGTTTTTGGACTAATTCGGGGTCGCTGATTCCGAATCTGGCGTCCGTTTGGTGCGATCGGCGCTCGTTTGCGAGAAAATCGCGTTTTTTGAGGTGAAAATTGAAATATTCTCAAAAACTTGCGAAAAGAGTGTTTTTGGACTAATTCGGGGTCGCTGATTCCGAATCTGGCGTCCGTTTGGCGCGATCGGCGCTCGTTTGCCCAAAAATCGCGTTTTTGAGGCGAAAATTGAAATATTCCCAAAAACTTGCGAAAAGAGTGTTTTTGGACTAATTCGGGGTCGCTGATTCCGAATCTGGCGTCCGTTTGGCGCGATCGGCGCTCGTTTGCGAGAAAATCGCGTTTTTTGAGGTGAAAATTGAAATGTTCTCAAAAACTTGCGAAAAGAGTGTTTTTGGACTAATTCGGGGTCGCTGATTCCGAATCCGGCGTTCGTTTGGCGCGATCGGCGCTCGTTTGCGAGAAAATCGCGTTTTTTGAGGTGAAAATTGAAATGTTCTCAAAAACTTGCGAAAAGAGTGTTTTAGGACTAATTCGGGGTCGCTGATTCCGAATCAGGCGTCCGTTTGGCGCGATCGGCGCTCGTTTGCGAGAAAATCGCGTTTTTTGAGGTGAAAATGGAAATGTTCTCAAAAACTTGCGAAAAGAGTGTTTTAGGACTAATTCGGGGTCGCTGATTACGAATCCGGCGTTCGTTTGGCGCGATCGGCGCTGGTTAGCGAGAAAATCGCGTTTTTTGAGGTGAAAATTGAAATGTTCTCAAAAACTTGCGAAAAGAGTGTTTTTGGACTAATTCGGGGTCGCTGATTCCGAATCTGGCGTCCGTTTGGCGCGATCGGCGCTCGTTTGCGAGAAAATCGCGTTTTTTGAGGTGAAAATGGAAATGTTCTCAAAAACTTGCGAAAATAGTGTTTTAGGACTAATTCGGGGTCGCTGATTACTAGGGCTGAGATTTTTATGATATCGCATATTTGATAGCGTGATAGTAGATACCGCATACCATGGTTTCTTTTGCGATTCATGCATTTCTACGCCGAATTATGCAGTTTGATATCGCATATTTTTGCTTATTTCGACGTAATTGCTTGAAAATGCTTATTTTAGCCAAAAAAAGGCCCTAACCGCTATTTACGCTTTTCGACCTCTGCATTTTGGAAAAAATCACTAAAAAACAGCATAAGTGAATTTAGCTTAAAAAATAACTCTTCAAATAAAAAAAAAAGTCCTGATTTGTTTTTACGCCGAAAAATTTTTTTTAAAATAAAAACTTGCGAGTGTTTTTTCTTCGGGTCGTATTCTAATTGTTTAAAACGTTCGACTTTTTTCTTCTCATAAATTCATAATTTTTAAAATTCGATGATTTTGCTCACTTTCTTTTTCCTTATTCGCTAATTTAGTATTTTTGAAAGCAAATTGAATATTAAAAATACCGAAAAGATGTTTTGATAAATTCGGCGCTGATGTGCGTCGTTTGATCGCGCCTTAGAAAATGCTTTTTTAGGCAATTGAAATGTTTTTAAAACGCAAAATAGTGTTTTAGCGCATAATTCGGGGCGCTATTCATAAGCATCTATTTCTGCATCGCGAGAAGCTTTATCAAATTTCGCCTTCAAATCGTATAAATCTTCAAGTTGGGCGTCCGCGATTAGATAGTCTAATCAAGAATAACACGCCAGAATTTCTTATAAAATATGACGAGACAATTAGGCAGCAGTTTGCTGATATGCACATTGAAATTGCACCTAAGGACACCCGTGGTTCCACGGTGGTGCATTATTTGCCTCATAGAGGAATTTTGAAATCATCTGTCTTTCATTCACCTCGTGGACCAACGAGCGAAATACGTCCCACCATTCAGATTCTGCCCCTTCATATTGTGTAATTTTTTATAAAAAGTGGTCCATTTTTACCACGACACAATTTTCATTGCTAAAATAAATTCTCTCGCAGCAGTCTTTAATTTATTTTAGCGTTATAATATTTAATTTGTACCATAAATTCTGACAATTTACTTTAACTGAACGAGTACATTTACAGTTCGAATACATTAACAATTCTTTTACGTTATAGGGGTGCGTGTTAAGTGTCTCTCTGAGAACGATTATCGCTGCTTAGGAGAAAAACTATTAATCATTGAACTTCAGTTGAAATATCCTGAAGAATGTAAAATATTACGAAAAGGCGGCAAAGTTTCGAATGAACTTCTTCTAAAACTTGATAATTCAAATATTATATGATGTCATGGTCGGCTTATGTACGCTGGCTTTCCATATGACATGGTAAATCCTATCTTACTTCCTCGAAACAGCAAAGCAACTTATGATTATGTGAAAGAATTACATGTTAAAAATATGCACATTGGTGCATCTCATACATTAGCAAAAATTAAAGACCACATAGGCCAACTTACCACTTTTCGGTTTGTTGTCAGTGCGTCTTTTAATACACATCGCCGTGTTATGTGCACCGCTGCACCATTTACATTTCGCTGCGTCCCGCCTGCAGTCCTTTGAAAAATGAAATTGGGCCAAACAGTTGTGGCATCTTTTTTGCGCATCGAGTTGCCCCTTACGCGTTGCGATTGTGGAATATTTCCTGCAATCGGCATTTAGATGTTCTTCTTGGCAAAAAATGCAAGAGTAATTTGAATTTTCCTCTCTGGGTCTTTTTATCCCAGCGTGGAACACCCCGATCGCACGTGAGAAGAGAAGAAAGGTATATTTAAAGGTAAATTTCATACAAAACATTTTAAACAAAATTCCCCTGCTTATGCGCAGAGCGCGAGCAGCAGGGAATTCGCAATACATTAATAATACATTGAACACATAACGTTGCCAGGAAGTTGTTGAAGTCTGCTCTTAACGGTAGAATTTCTTTATAATGGATATGCGGCAGAACGTAGATGAATCTTGCGATTCTCAGGTAGAGCTTCTCCACGAGGCGCCGGAAACGATCTTTTATATAATTTATTGAGAGTCCCTGGATCCGCGATTCCCTGCCTCCAACCGAGATGGTGAGTCTCGGAGGGAGGTAGGGAAACCGATCCAGGTTCTCCCCTATATCTTAATAATTAATCAGTTTTGAAAGATACTCTCTATAACAAACAAATCAGAAAATATACAAAATAAAACAAAAATAAAATAAAAATATTGATACGACATACATCCACAACCTGATAAAACTGACATTAAAGTACCAGTGGAGGGTCCAGCTGAGCCAGAGGGAATACTTTGTTGGTTCGTTTTCGAATCCTTATCGTTCATTTTCGCGATGTAGTGCACCATTTCACCGTCTGAATCGAGATTTTCATCCATATTTATGGGTCGTAGGTCTGCTAAGGTCGATGTTGGTGGTTTTGGTTCCACATTGGCATCAGATCTTCCGAAGCTGAGGAAACTGATGATTTGGTATTGGAAAAGTTTAAAGAAACAGTTGACTTTAGAGATGGTAGGTACGTTGTGCGATGGCCTTGGAAGAGTGCGTCTCCCAAGATCCCATCAAATTTTGCTATGTGTATGTACCTAAAGTCAGGTAAAAAACCAGTTGCAACCCTAATCCTGCCGATCCTGCGCGAGTGGATCATCCCCTCTTGCAAGGATTCGGTTTTAGGCGCGACAAAATAAGTATTGACGAACAAAGTGTCGTCAAGAATATTACAAGGAAGTTCCCGGATGACGTGTTAAGGTGGGCCATTATTGGGTACATTCTGCCACAGCATCCGGACCTCCAATTCACTCCAGCGGAGTATGTCTCTGCTCTGGAAACTGTTATGTACGTCGACCACTTCTAATTTCTACCGTATTTAAATCCATTGTTGGTCGAATCGGCGAAACGCTTCAAGTCTTGAGTGATGATTGTAGAGGACCTTATGAGATGTCTTGTTGAATCTCCTGTTGAATGTGGGTCGATTTTAGTCTCATCATTTTGTTCGTGGTTATTAGTAGACTCAGTGGTGTCCATCATGGACATCATTGGCATGGTTGATTCGGTCATTATTTTACTGTATCCGGCCGAGAGGACCAAAACTTGGTAAAAAAGTGGAGATAGCGGGTTGTATTTTATTATAGATCTTTACTAGTCAAGAATATCATATACGGACGCACGTTACTGACTGATATTCACTAAATCGCGAACGGTAACAGGTACGGAGTTCTAACTTGGACCAATAGAATCCTCTGAAAAACATCATCCTCAGAAAAATCCAAAAAGTTCGAAATTTTAAGTAGGCGATCCACAAGAGCGAGTTGAAAGTTTGAGGAATTTTGGCGCGAGTTTTATAGCGACGTTTTTTCCGCTGCATCAGCAGTATTCATCTTATTCGAGGAACTGATAAGATGGTTTGGAAGAAATGAATACGTATAGAATGTGTATTTTTGTCAAAGCTTATAACCTTGATCAGTTACATATCCTACCACGATTAAATTGGTAGGTCCAAAATACTTACAATTAGATAGGTCCAGATGAAATTAAACACACATGTAAGCGATGAAGAAATCCACGTAGTCATTCATTTTTTCCCATAGGTATGCTTCAGGGTTTTTTTGAAAAATCATTACTCCTTACTTTATTAAAAACTAAAGTTACTGAAAATTCAATAATGGGTACCTATTCAGTATCATGAATAATTTAAATTTAATCCATCAAGACGTATTTTCAATTTTTATGAAGGAATGGTTGAATATTTTTATATTTTTTGATGTGGTCAATTTCAAAAAATATTTTAATCATTCATGAAAATGGGAATACGTTTTGATGGAAAAAGTGTATCAAGTGGGCAACCCCTTCGCAAAATTTGGTGTAAAGTCGTGAAATGTGAATTTATAAATTTTGTGAAATGTGAGTTTTATAACTTTTTAAGTAACATATCGATTACTTCTTACTTTATTAAAAACTAAAGTTACTGAACATTCAATAATGGGTACCTATACCTATTGAATATCATGAATAATCCATCAAGACGTACATATTTTCAATTTTTATGAATGGTTTAATATTTTTTGATGTAGTTCTCCTCTACAATTTCAAAAAATATTTTTACCATTCATGAAAATGGAACATACGTTTTGATGGAAAAAATGTATCAAGTGGGCAACCCTTTCGCCAAATTTGCTGTAAAGTCGTGAAATGTGAATTTATAAATTTTGTGAAATGTGGGTTTTATAACTTTTGAAAATTGATGAACGTTTAATAGGTATAGGGTATCATCAATATAGCTCTAAAAGGAAATGGATTTGGCGAAAATTTCTATAACAGGGTCTTTTGCTGAAAATGGTCTAGGCGCATACTCTAAGCAACATATAAAAATCCGGTCATGCCAGACCTGTTGTTTCTCCCCCCCCCCCCCACGATGGATCAAAGTCCAATTCCTTATAAATTGAGATTGTTGAACACAAATGTTACGTTATTTCCAAGTTTCTCCTCACTAACTCCTAAATATAGTACCTAACTTTAAATGATCATAGGTACGCCACCTTGACGCCAAAAAATTGTGAAATTTTTTTTAAAAAACTGATGAATAAAAATTTAATTTTTCCAAAACTTTTGAATAAATTGTATATGTAGGTAGTATGTACTTTCAAAAAATATTCTTTAATGAAAATGTTTCAAAAGAATTGACCAAAATTTCAAGTAATACCTTTTTGCAAGTCAGGGGTCTGACAACAATTCCGCAAAATTGCTCCGAGTTATTGGTTTAAAAAACGTCTCGAGTTCAGTTGTACTTGGGGGAAAACTGGACAACTAAATTTTTCGATCTGACCCCTCCCCGCTCTTCAATCGACCCTATTACAAGATTACAAAAAAAAATTAAGAGAGGGGTCAGGGTGGGTATAGGGCTTTGATCGGAAAGTAAGTCGATATTCGAACTTGGTGATTTCAAATTAAAGAGAATCCATGTACCACATGTTTTTTTCAAAATTGGATGTCGAAGGGGTTACTGAAGGACCAAATCAAAAAAATAAGAAAATATTCAAACTTAGTGTCCTCAAAAACCTAACAAACAACACGCCACACATCGTTTTTCATTTTTTCCATTTTTGACTTCATCGTTCATCAAGGGGCTGATAGGGGGTTCAGAGGAAAGTATTCGAATTCAGGGCCTTCGAATTAGTAGAAATCGATATGTTACTTCACTTTTTCCATTTCTTTTTTAAATTTTGACCAAAATTGAGGACCATTGTGCCCCCTAGAGAGGGCTGAGATCCGATCTTGAAAATTTGTTGGTTAGAAAAAGAAGGTGAATAGCTCTCAATTATTGTAATTTTTCAAATTTTTAAATGGTAGCGCTCATCTTTTGTACTTATCATGAAAGTTGAGCGTTCACCGCAAAAATTCAACTTTACTGTGAGCTTTTCAAAATGTGAGAATCGTTTTTTGAATCTCCTATCAATTCTTTTTCAAACCCCGCAAATAGTTTTTCCTCATGTACAACCGATCTCAAAACTTGGGTAATTTGGCAAAAAAATCGCGATTGCATGAAAAGTAAGGAACCCAAGGGAAATCATGGTGATTATGTGAATATATAATTATACGATTGACAGGAACTTGTGAAAAAAAATTGAGAGAGATCCCAAGAGCTGACTTCATTTTTGGTAAGTTTATGGCAGTACGCAGCACTGTACAAAAATACTCTATAATGTTGTATTGAATTTTTAACAAAATTTTGAAAAAATGCTTAGAAAGTGATATTTAACAATTTTTTGAAAATTTCGATAATTGCATGTTCTAGATTTTGTCATCACAAGTTTTCAAAACTTTAATGTAATATTTCGAAATTTTTTGGCTCATATTATTCTTTTCTTCAGTCTTCACACCTTTCAATTTTACGAAAAATGAAAAATTTTGTGCATAAATATGGTAACATAACTAAATTTGAACAAAATGTTGAAAAAAATTGGCGTTAAAAAAATGCTGGGAAAGTAATTTTTAAACAAAATTTTGAAAAATTAAATGACCAAAAATTCTTAATCTGTCAACTGAAATTTTCAAAATTTCAAACTAATATTATTTTTAAAAATTTTAGATTCATATTTTCTCTACTTCAGTCTTCACACTTTTCAATTTTTGAAAAATGAAAAAAAAAAATTCTATCAACATTTTACAGGACAGGAAGATTAGCTTGGAAAACAGAATTTCACTTCCACCAAATTTTTAATTAAAAAAAAAACTAAATTTATTTCTTCGAAACTTAGATATTTCTTTCAGTTTAACTTTTTTCATGTAGTTACTGATAGTCTAAAATAAAATTGATTTGTAGACATGGTTATGTACCTACAGTTTAAACAGTACTGGAGAGGAGGGGGTTGGGCCGCGAAGCGGCCAGGGGGCTAAGCCCCCTAGTATAACTATACAAAGAGTATTCAGCGTTTACATCTTAGATTATAATATTTAAAATTGCTTAAAAATATAACTGTAACAGTAGATAGAGAGGGAAAGAGAGAGAGGTTTCGTGATTTCTCACAATCTATCTCTTCTTTCCATTCAGTTGGGATACTTGTTGTTTCTTCTCCTTTATTTATGACAAAACGACAGCCTTTAGATGTGAACCATTTCAATGCTATGAATTTATACGCGAATGCGTTTGTGGGGCGCGCATTAATGACAAAACGACAGCCTTTGAATGTAAACAATTTCAATTTTTAGGACTACACATTTATACGCTAATGCGTTTGAGGGGCGCGATTTTAATTTTAAACGATTTTCAACCAAGGGGCTACGGGTCATTCAAAATAGTGGGCTTCAATTTTTTTTGAATTTTCTTAATTTGAAATGACCCGTAGCCCCTTCATTTTTGATGTTAGGCAAACAGTCTTTGGAACAAAATTTGTTCATTTTTCAACGTGCTATCTATTCCCTTGGTCTATTTTCTTGGATTTTCTTTTTTAAATTTTCTTTGTTGTCCCTTCAATCTTGAAGTTATGCAAAAATTCATAGATAAAAATTTGTTCATTTTAGAAAAGTACTATCCAAATGAGTAAAAAGATCTATAAGTAAAAAACAAGTAGATTTTTGAAATGAGCTTTTCATTGTCATACCAATTTTCTATATTTCTTTTTCTCTTCAACGAATTCAATTTCAGCATTCAATTCCAATGTAGATTTGTTTTTTTTTTTATCATGTTGTTCTTTCTGTCTATGAATGACGAGATGATGCTTAAAATAGTCTTGACTTTTTCAACTTACGATTAGTTTCTTGAAATTGGAAATAACTAATTGACTCTCGAACTGGTTCAAATTATCCAAGCAATATGTAAGGTCATCAATTTCAGAAATGTTATCACTCCGGCTACAATGAATCAAAGTTCTTCACAAAATGATGACGAACAAAATATAAATTATTTTTCGTTACCATAACAAAAGTTCGTAATGCCGGTCCCAGCCCAAGTATACAAACATATCGCTATTTTTTTTTCAAATTTGTAGTATTGAATATGTGGTTCAATTTTTTTCGAAAATTCTTGAAATCTTCCCAATGTTGAATATGTACAATTGTACACGCTGGATTCGTAACGTTGGTTGATTTTGGAAGCGAAGTCGCAGAATCCAAGTTGAAAAAATTGACGTAATAAATTATGCACCGCGATTTATGTTGCGTTGTTTGGAAAATGATGCGAATTTGGCAGTAAAGATGGCTGTGCCAGTGTAAATTTTGGCAATGAAACGAAACGACGTCGACCGCGTACACTCCGGGTACCTATGCTACGTCGCGTCTCGTCTTATCTACGTAATTCACATTGATTAACCCTTCTGGTACCCTTTGCCCAAATCATCTCGCGCCGGAACTGTTTCGAAGGCTCGCAACATGATAGAACGCAGAGAGAGAAGTTTCATCCGCTCAGCACGCGGAGACGATGATGATTACATTACGTAATATGCCTACTAACGTATGATACGTATGTCTATGAATACGCGAAGCGACGCGACGCAAGAAGGACGAGTCGCGTGCTCGAAATATTTTCGGATCGTAATTCTTCGCGATGTTGGTCCATGTGATCCGGACGTCTAATTTGCGAGCGAATATAAAGAAAGTTGGGATTAAAAGAAACACGAACGTAGGCGACGAATTTGATGAAGGAAGATGGGAATTTTTAACGATTTATCGATCAGTGTTGAAGTTTCGCGAATAAATTTCTGGTCCAGCCATTTCAGGTGTAAACTTGGGAAAAATTCTTAGAAAGCTGAATCACATTTTTGATGTAGAATGACCTTTTAAACAACATTCTAAAACTTGCATCTTCTCCCCCTCGCGATCGATGTTAATCGAATCGATGCCGCGATGAATAGGAGATTGGGAGGTGACTTTATTATAAATGAATGCATTGTTTGTCTGGTTCCTTACAGTTGTTTTTTTTCTTTTCTATTCGAGATTTAAAGGTTGTACTGCGAGCACGGTCGAAAAAGAAGAGTTTTCGTTTTCGACCGCCTTCGCCTTCTTCTTCAAGTTGCGGTTTCTAATCTTGACGGATTTAATGGTTTTTATCCGAGAAATCTCGACCATGTTAAAAGTTTATAGCTGCTTTTTCGCCGGCGAACGAACGGACGACGTTAATCTCCTTAGGACGCGATATGAAATTCGGCTGAGATGGTAGGAGGTGAGCTAAGAGTAGGAAAACTTTTTTTCAGTTTGAAAATGGGAATTGAAGGAATAAAAGAAAGGTAGAGCAGAGGAGATTAAGATTTAGATGTGCGGATATATTACAACAGGACGCTAAAGGTGCCTATTTCGTGGTTTAAGTCGTTCAATCGTTTTGAACTATCAACAAATCACTTCGTAACAATAGCTCAATCCTACGTACGAGAAATTAAACAACTTCATTTTCAAGCCGTCTTTTAAACGGCGCCTTGTTGTATATGAAGATTTAAGAACTATTTGTGAGTGGATAAATTTGAAGAAATGTGCACAAAAGAAATTCAAAAAAGAATAACTGAAATTTAAAAAGTTGAGAGGTAAAGCTACTATGTAGTAGTACATACTAATATTATGGGTCGCTATACTGAAACCAACGCATATGGGCGAGATTTGTTGTGATGCGAATTGTGACGTTTTCTTGAACTAGAATGATGAGTAATCGATTTAGACGTATTGAAATCTTGAGATTCATCGTGATGAAATATTTGGTGACATTTTCATAAACTTGAACTATCAAGTTTTAATTATTTTGAACAGAATTTTCATCGTTTTCGTTTCGATGAGCATTTTCATCAGTATTCGAAGTTTTCGAATTATTTTGCACCATCTTGCAGTGACGATGTTGTTATCATACTCGAGAAAAAAAGTTGGCTCTAATCACTGATTCTGCATTCACTATGGTTTTTATACGGCGAAAAACATCTTTGCCTTTTTTTCAGTGTTGTAAGAACCGAATTATTTGGTTTCCGTTCGGTTCTGTTCTGAAAGAAAATTTTGTTCTCTGTTTCAGTTCTTGGGTTTCGTTCTTGGCATTTTCGTTCCTGTTTTTGGTTTCGGTTCTGTTCTTTTGTTTTTGGGATCTTTGTTTCGGTTCTGTTTCGGTTCTCCATTTTTTTTGGTTCTTGGTTTCCGTTCCCTAACCGTTCTTTTCTGTTCTGTTCTTTTCGTTTTTCAAATTTTTTTTCCTCATTCAATTCACCATTTTTTGGTTAGGTAGTTGTTTTTTCAAATTTGTATGGTCACCAAAATTAAATAAAAATTGTAAGAATATAAGAATAATAATGATGAATGAATGTGGTAAGTGCGATCACAAAACAGAGGTGAACGAAAAATTTTTCAACAAAATCTTCAAACCTATAATTTTAATTTGTTTTAAAAATTGAAAAATGTTTGTCATACCATCAACGGGGGTCGAAACAACAACTCATTAATTGATGAATTTTTTGAATGAATTTTGATGGGCCCCATTCCCAACGAAAAATGTCACAAAATGAGGCGAAAAAAATTGAAAATTGAATTTTTTTTCAAAAGTGCCAAAAAAAGTTTCCATTTTCCATTATAGTCCAGGCAAATAAGAGAAAAAAATAAATGTACCAAACTCCAAAAAAATTCATCCCCGATTTTTTTTTGTAAAAACTGTTCATAATGGTCCATTAAACAGCATACTAAAATGTCACTAACTTTTTTTTCAAAAACCCTCACTTTGGAGGCTAAAAATCAATGGTCGCCTATTTTTCAAGTATTTCCAGTTTTTTTCGAAATAATCTAAAATACGAAGTAATTTTTTACAGTGAAAATATTTCGATGTCAGCTACTAAGGGGTGGAATAGTCGCTGAGTTCCACGAATAGTCGTGGTGGAGGGGAGGGATTTACCTAGGTACTCGAAAAAAACGTCTAAGTAATCGAGCTTATGGAAAGAATAGATGATTGAAACGAAGTGTTAATAATTATGATGGGTGATACAGAACATTTTTTCGCATCATACGGATTCAAAATTGCATAGGTAATCACGTAATCAGTCGTAATTTCGATTATTTCAAAAAATACTAGAAATATTTGAAAAATAGGCGTTTTTTCACCCTCATTGCATTTTTTTTGGGGTTCAGTATTTCTTCACGTCAATGTCATAATTTGAAAAGAACTGAAAAGAACAAAAAAGAACAGAACTTAATTTGGTTCCCGTTCTGTTCCCAGTGTTCTCACACTATGGTTTTTTGTTCCCGTTCAGAACCTAAGGAACAGAATTTTTGGTTCCGAGTTTTTGGTTCTGATTTCGTTCTTTCATTTTTAGGTTTCGGTTTTTGTTCGGATTTCGTTCATCCTAAAAATAGCGTTAATTTCGTTTTTTGGTTTCCGTTTCCGTTCCCGTTCTTTTCGTTCTAACAACACTGCTTTTTTTTCAATTTTTAAAAATTTTTAAAGGGTATAGCCGGGTTTTAGGTGAATTTGGCCCCGCTCCGATTTTCGATCTAACCACCTCAGATGGTGTACCTTGATGTAAAAAAAATTAGAACAATTTTTGACCCCCCAACCCCCTCCTATTCGAAGTTATAGCCATTTTATTGCATTATTTTCAAAAATTTTAAATTTCAATGGAAGTGAAGGAAATTTTCTGTTCTTTGGCACTAAGTTACATCTCATAGAGATGTGTATACGATAATTTTTTCAACAATTTTGGTGCGCTCCTTCACGTTGATTCGGCTATTTGAAGTTTTCAATCGTAAAAAACACCATATAAGCGAAGAGCGACCACTTTTTGAAAATATCCCAAAAACGTGTTTTTCAACAGATTTTCAAATTTTGAGCGTTTTGTGTGGAAAAAAATGACTGAACGAAGAAACTAACGTCGGATTCGTGTTTAGCGGGTCAAAGTACTCCGATAAACAACGTTTTCGCGATCGTTTTATTTGAAGACTCGAAATTCGCTATTTTTGGCATGAAAAATCAGTGATAAAGGTGAATTTTGTAACTTTGAGCAAAACGATCGCAAAAAGAGTGTTTATTGGGGTATTTTGACCCGCTAATCACAAATCCGACGTTAGTTTCATTATTTGGCGATTTTTTCCGTGTAAAACACTCAAAATTTTAAAATTTTGCTAAAACAACAATATTTTTGCATGGGGTTTCGCGATTTTTGGACCTTACTTGTGCCAAAGAACAGAAAATTTCCTTCACTTCCATTGAAATTGAAAATTCTTTAAAATTATGCAATAAAATGGCCATTCTCCGAATGGGAGGGGGGGGGGGGTCAAAAATTTTTCTAAATTTTTTTACATTAAAATTTGAGAAACTAATATACATTTTTAAAATTTTGATTCGAAATTTAGTTTGAAAATTAAATCAAAATAATTAAACTGATACGTGGTGAAGAGAAATGGGAAGGTGTTATCTTTCATTACTTTTTTTAATCCTTTTAATGCTTGAATTTAAAATTTTGCTGGAAAGTTATGTTGAAATATAATTACTTGGGCATCATAGGTCTGATTTTTCATTGATGCTTTGATGTTACCAGAAACATAACGAAATTTACCATTATTTTATAATTTAAATTACATACTCGATCATTTCTAAAAGCATTTTCCACTGTAGCAAAAACTCCTTCATTGCCTAGATTACTAAAAAAAATAGCTTCACAGAATTCAAAGTTCAAGCCATGGCGAGAAATTCGTAAGAGAAATAACTGAGAAAGCGCGCCAATCCAGTATTTATCCCTTCTTATCTAATCAACGCTGAAGATCCTAAAAAAATTTACAATTAACGACTGTGATGTCCACTAAATGAAAAAAAAGTTTCAAGTATCACTTTCGACTTTTGATTCTAATTTTCTGTCTTCCAATCATAGAATCCATCGTATCTACGCCACCCATATGACCATGAACAACTCACATCGACGAGCTTTCGTTTTTCAATCGTATATCGTTGTATTGTTCTTACATCAGGTAAATTTCTTTATAAGGTGAAGCCATGGACACCACCTTGTTATCTTTCTAGGCTAGAAATACAACTGGTGTTTTTTTATACGAGCATATACTCCAAAAAATCGTCTCGTGGGTTTTTTTCGATATCAGCTTTCAGTTGACTTTTACCTGGTAAACGATTGAACCAGATGGCGCCCGACGTATGAACCCCTTCTTTTTCTAAGTGCGCCAGCAGAGGCACAGAAGTGTGATTATTGTCAAAAAACAATTTGTGATGAAGATGTCTCTGTATAATTTGAGTCAGGCATATTACTACATTTCTGGTAGCCCCAAGAAGGGGCTCGTTCGTCGACATAGGTTCTTCCTGGCCGGAATATATTTCGAAATTGTATGCGAAATCATGATCAATAAAATAGTTACTTTTTGATTTTCCAACTTGGTCATTCATGTAAAATCGTTGCTGTAAAATTGAAATTTTGAAGATACCGAATGATTGGTTACACGTGTGTAACCAATTTTCAAACTACTCGTTACGGTCAATCTCGCCAATTCGCGTCGTGTACGTATGTATCAGCGCCAAGTACACGCAATGTCATCGGCAGTGGCACGAAAGAAAATGAGAGAGCACAGAGAGGACGTAAAGAGCTCGGGCATACAACTTTCAAACCTAATAAATCACAATTAAATGCGCTCGAACGCGCGCATTCGGACGTATACCACCGGGTCAAGTCGACAGAGTAATATTTTTTTTTTACATACGTTGGTTCGTACTCAAAGTACATATCCGTTTCGCTTATACGATGATACAATGACTAAATACGTCGACTACAATGACCCGGAGTACGGGTTATGTAATATGACGATACCTATATAATTTCGACGGTGTGGCGCTCAAAAGACGTACCTATACAATACGTACCGAAAAGTACTCCGATATATTGTCTGTCGCGTACGTGGCCGGAAATTATCCGCAACACCCTCAAATCAGTGATGCGACGTCGACGACCACGACCAACGACTAAAATTGAATATCATTGTGGAGATTCTTGGTGGTTTATCGATGTATCTGTATGTATTCCATATTTACGTCGGAAATATCAAATGAATGTATCCAGAGGACCCTTTCCTTGTGAGGTAGTCAAAAGGGTCTTTTGACTCTTTTTGCAGGAGTAGTCGTAATCCTAACTGTTATCGTAATCGGGGGTGAAGTTGATCAAAAATTGCAGTTTTCCCACACGTGCCCAATTTTTTTCTCAAAAATTCCGAAAAAATTAGGGTAAGTAGGGGCATCCTTCAGCTGCATATTGACTCGAATACAATTTTTTTTTGACCACACTCTTGACCTATAAAATTTGTCAAAATGTAGTCGAAAACAGCTGATGAGGCGAACGAATCATCGAGAACCAAAAGATTCGTTCGCTGAGGCAGTGAGATTTCGACACTGCCCCCCGGAAAGCTGAGCTTGAACTTTCAAACTCAGAAAAATCGAGAAAAATTAAAGAAACTACTTCACGATACGAACCATTGCCAACCCCCCACCTGATGGTCAGTAGGGCCATACTACCTCTTACACATTGTTTGTGAATTTTCGAAATGAAAGCCTACTACAGCTATCCAGATCAAGGCCAGAAATTTTATATTTAAGCGGCGATTTTTTCTGCAAGTTTCATCTTTCCTGGCGATTTTTTTTTCCCGGAGAATGTTTCTTTTATAGAAAATTTTTAGGAAATGGAATATTCCGAAGGTTTTTGATTAAAGCGATTCGAAACCTGATCTCGTCGAATTTTTGAAAAGCAAGATGGTTTAGCAAATAGGTGACGGTTACTCGAGTATTCTCTCCCGAAGCCGGCTCGCGGCTCGTTCGCGAGGCTGCTTAGATTATACGGCGGCGATAAGTTTTGTAAGCTGTTTATAATCGCGCGATATTCAAAATAATCCGATTACTCGACGTTGTCTTCCTATGCCCCTCTCCCCACTCAATCACTGTTCTCCTTCAATTACCATCCTTTCGCCAAGATGGTTATGTACTTAAGGCTAAAATGTGTATGCGAGGTATTATCTCGCCAGCATCTTCTCGGCAACATCCAAGCTGGATCGTGGTGTGCGATTTTTCTACCCGCCTCGTCCTATAGTCGAATTCGTGGCCTCGTGAGAGGATTTCTTTTCGAATTTACCGCCTGGACGACCCTGCCAAGCCTATCTCGTAGGCTTACGGATTGATGATTAATTTTTAAAAAATAATTTCCCTGAATTCGGTGCTCGCTTTAACGCGGCTGTGGCCCAGGCCGGGTACATAGCACTGTTATAACGAACGTTTTATGTGTTTTCAATATTTAATCAACTCTTGAAATGTTCTCATATGCGGCGTTGGCGTTCGCTTCGAATATGTGATGTGTAATGTGTATAACTATGTGAGTACGAGTTGGCGTTTTGTATGAGAACGAGACTGCTGCAACTGTGTGCTTTTTCTCTCTCTTTACCCAACTTTTCCACGCATAAGGTGAAATTTTATAGGAAATTATGTGCTCGTTGGAAAAGCTAGATTTTTTCTCTGTATTGAGCAGGGCTGAGAAGTAGGGGAGAGGTGTATATGTACTGTATATTCTCGTTTCGAATGCAATGAAACAGCTTGGTTTATTGTTGATATGATTGGCGAATTTCTACCTTGTTACATTTTGGAGATGTTTTTTCTGGCTCTTGTGACGAGCAGTTTGTTTGGAGTGTGATTTTTATTCATAAAATTAAACAGATAACAGTTTTAGAATAGATATTGTAATGTATGAAATTTGAACCGAGTCGTAATTAGGCCCGGACGACTTTTTGTCCCCCCCCCTCGATTCATCAAATCATAATGAAAAATTGAACTTTTCAATAATTTATGAAGTACCCAAAATTGAGTAAACGAGACTACCATCTTCGTTTGAATTAAATGAATAGAGAATTGGGAAATGAAAACGAAATCGAAGAAGAATTTTGAGAAAATTACTTACATCAAAAGTAAATGTATTTATTTGAATACTCATCATTAATGATCTTTGAGTTCGTATATTGGGCCTGTTGTACAGTTCGCAATTAAAACGTACCTTTTATATTTTTCTTACATAGTACTTATGTTAGATATACTTTATCGTCCAATGTGAAGCATTATAGGTGTCAAGAATTGCCAAGTTGCCATCAATGGCACCTCATTACTAAAACATAAAATCAAATTTTAAACATGAAAAATCAAATGTTGAACACAAAAAATCTACTTTCAAATTGAAGAAAAGTTTTGAATTATTTAAAATATAATTTCATAGCATCCCTGTTTTGGGCCATGATGGTTAGTAATTGTTGGGCTTCGGCTTTGTCTGGGCAGCTACAGGATGTCGCATCTATGGTCAGCGAGGTGCCTTAGCCCCAGCCCCGCTTGATTTCTGACCAACGCCTGTACGTAGTGGAAATAGCATTCGATTAACCTCGCATTTGGATATACTTTCTTGAGTACCCTTTGTAGAGATTCATCTAAGTCTGTGATATGCAACCTGGAATGATCGGCATCGGTTCTAGGAGTTTGATTGAGTGTGAGCAAAACATCATGATTGAACAGGTGATTCTGCCGCAGTATAATGACTCAAGCCACCGGGAAACATCCATTGAACATGAAAAATTGAAGTCTTAAATTATTTAGCAATATAATTTTATAGCATTCCTGATGGTCAGCATGCGTCCGTGATGTCTGGGCAGCTACTGAATTCCGCATCTATGGTCAGAGTGGTGCCTTCTTGGACCAACAAGCTGAAAACGAAAAAGTTCAAATTCTGCGAAGAAGTGGAAATCTGCTATTTAGTTTTCTTCACATTTCTTGTAAAGTTTTTTTTTCTAACATCCTCTCCCATTCTATAAAAATCAAATTTTGAACATAAAAAATAAAATTTTGAATATAAAAAAATTCTCAAATTATTTAAAAATATAATTTCATAGCATTCCTCCTGCTTTCATGATGGTCAGCAGTTATTGGGCTTCTGCTATGTCTGGGCAGCTACAGGATGTCCCATCTATGGTCAGTGAGGTGCCTCAGCCCCAGCGCCGCTCGATTTCTGACTAAAGCCTTCAAAAAAATGAAACACCACCAAAAAATTTCAAATTAGAAAATTTCTGAAAATTTTGAAGATATCAAAGTAAAAAATTACTTAAGACAATAATAATATAGCTGCTCATGCAATCGGATGGAGTGCATTTTTTTCATCTCCTTGTAGAATTCTTCTCGCCTTTTTAATTCTTCATTTATATTGATCTTCATTTTTGATTTATTTTCTTAAAAAGCAAACACATGTAAAATACACAGCGAGTTCACAGATACAGAGGATACAGTACTATGATGGTAACACAAGATGGCAAAATATTTTGCCAAAATTGCAATTGCCAATAGGTGAACTTTTGCCACAATAGCAAATGTTTGGCAAAAATAAAAATGTTGCCAACATATTACTCGTTGGCTAAAAAGCATTGATATCATAGGATTAACAAATTACCATGCTTTTCTAATCAAATATAACCACATTCAATGATCGGCATCCGTTCTAGGAGTTGATTGAATGTAAGGAAAACATCTCGATAGCTCAGGTAATTCCGCTGCAGTATTATGACCCAGGTTACCGGAAACATTGCTTGAACCTAAAAAAGCAAATTTTTAACACAAAAAATAAAATTTTAATTACAAACTAAAATTCTCAAATTATTTAAAAATACAATTTCATAGCATTCCTCCTGCTTTCTGCCATGATGGTTAGTAGTTGTTGGGCTTTTGCAATGTCTGGGCAGCTACAGGATGTCGAATCTATGGTCAGCATGGTGCCTCAGCCCCAGCGCCGCTCGATTTCTGACTAAAGCCTTCAAAAAAATGAAACACCACCAAAAAATTTCAAATTAGAAAATTTCTGAAAATTTTGAAGATATCAAAGTAAAAAATTACTTAAGACAATAATAATATAGCTGCTCATGCAATCGGATGGAGTGCATTTTTTTCATCTCCTTGTAGAATTCTTCTCGCCTTGGAAACATTGCTTGAACCTAAAAAAGCAAATTTTTAACACAAAAAATAAAATTTTAATTACAAACTAAAATTCTCAAATTATTTGAAAATACAATTTCATAGCATTCCTCCTGCTTTCTGCCATGATGGTTAGTAGTTGTTGGGCTTTTGCAATGTCTGGGCAGCTACAGGATGTCGAATCTATGGTCAGCATGGTGCCTCAGCACCAGCGCTGCTCGATTTCTGACTAAAGCCTTCAAAAAAATGAAACATCACCAAAAAATTTCAAATTAGAAAATTTCTGAAAATTTTGAAGATATCAAAGTAAAAAAATTACTTAAGACAATAATAATATAGTTGCTCATGCAATCGGATGGAGTGCATTTTTTTCATCTCCTTGTAGAATTCTTCTCGCCTTGGAAACATTGCTTGAACCTAAAAAAGCAAATTTTTAACACAAAAAATAAAATTTTAATTACAAACTAAAATTCTCAAATTATTTAAAAATACAATTTCATAGCATTCCTCCTGCTTTCTGCCATGATGGTTAGTAGTTGTTGGGCTTTTGCAATGTCTGGGCAGCTACAGGATGTCGAATCTATGGTCAGCATGGTGCCTCAGCCCCAGCGCCGCTCGATTTCTGACTAAAGCCTGTACATAACGGAAGTAACACCCTGTTAACTGTACATTTGGATATACTTCCTTAATTGTCCTTTGTAGAGTCGCCTTTAAGTCTGTGATTATGCAACCTGGAACGATCGGCATCGGTTCTAGGAGTTGATTGAATGTAAGGAAAACATCCCAATAGCACAGGTAATTCCGCCGCAGTATTATGACCCAGGCTACCAGAAACATTGCTTAAACCTAAAAAAAAACAAATTTTAAACACAAAAAATAAAATTATAATTATAAAATAAAATTCTCAAATTATTTAAAAATATAATTTCATAACATTCCCCTTGCTTTCTGCCATGATGGTTAGTAGTTGTTGGGCTTCTGCTATGTCTGATCAGCTACAGGATGTCACATCTATGGTCAACAAGGTGCCTTAAATGTAAGGAAAACATCTCGATAGCACAGGTAATTCCGCCGCAGTATTATGACCCAGGCTACCGGAAACATTGCTTAGACCTAAAAAAAAAAAATTTTAGCACAAAAAATAAAATTTTAATTATGAAATAAAATTCTCAAATTATTTAAAAATATAATTTCATAGCATTCCTCCTGCTTTCTGCCATGATGGTTAGTAGTTGTTGGGCTTCTGCTATGTCTGGGCAGCTACAGGATGTCGCATCTATGGTCAGCAAGGTGCCTTAAATGTAAGGAAAACATCTCGATAGCACAGGTAATTCCCTTTGATTATATATATGTACTACGTACATGGATTGCCAGTTCATATCAGGTGTTTTGAAGCGGAAAAATAAAAAGACAGAATTGCGCAGCGCATGCGTGAATTGTTGACATTGTGTTTGAATTGGAGTTGAAGTCACATAATTAATTAATTACTACCAAAAGAATCACAAAAACATTGTAATTCGACTCATTTTTGAATTTTTACAATCACTTCACTTTGAATAAATAAAACTTCAATCAAAAATTGCTGATAAATCGCTAATTTAATCATTTTCTATCATTTCGAAGTTTGAAACTTTTGATACCTTGAGTAAACAAAACATTTTCCAGCCACTAATTTGTCCCATTCCAATCCCAATTATCCAATCAAATGACGAGAATTTTGTACCAAAAAGAATAAATTTTCGATGATTTTCAAGCATGCGCACTACATTTCGATCTTTTCTTTTTTCCGCTTCAAAACACACTTTTTTTAACTAATGGACTGGCAATCCATGTAATTTATATAATCAAAGGTAATTCCGCCACAGTATTATAATCCAGGCTACCGGAAACATTGCTTAAACCTAAAAGAAACAAATTTTAAACACAGAAAATAAAATTTTAATTATAAAATAAAATTCTCAAATTATTTAAAAATATAATGATGGTTAGTAGTTGTTGGGCTTCTGCTATGTCTGATCAGCTACAGGATGTCACATCTATGGTCAACAAGGTGCCTTAAATGTAAGGAAAACATCTCGATAGCACAGGTAATTCCGCCGCAGTATTATGACCCAGGCTACCGGAAACTTTGCTTAGACCTAAAAAAAAACAAATTTTAAACACTAAAAATAATATTTTAATTCTAATTTTTTTTTCAAATTATTTAAAAATATAATTTCATGGCATTCTTCCTTCGGGAGCTGCGAATTGTATCGAAACTTGACCCCGTCTATTTCAACCACCTCCTTCCCGTTTTTGTGGATTTTGAGTACCGATTTATATTCGCTCTTATTAATGGGGGTACTACCCGTTTTCACGACTTCCAGGACCACCGGGTCATTCACCACCATTTTCGCAGTAGTATCGGAAAAATTGTTCACGGTTTGAACATGCGTGAGTATCTTAGTCTCAAGGTTACTTTCTGCTATGATGGTCAGCAGTTGTTGTGCTTCCGCTATGTCCGGGCAGCTGTAGGATGTCGCATCCATGGTCAGTGAGGTGCCTCAGCCCCAGCCCCGCTCAATTTCTGACCAACGCCTGTACGTAATGGAAATAGCATTCGATTAACCTCGCATTGGGATATACTTTCTTGTGTACCCTTTGTAGAGTCGCCTTGAAGTCTATGATTATGCGACCTGGAACGATTGGCATCTGCTTTAGGAGTTGATTGCGGTGCCTCAGCCCCAGCCCCGCTTGATTTCTGACCAACGCCTGTACGTAATGGAAATAGCATTCGATTAACCTCGCATTGGGATATACTTTCTTGTGTACACTTTGTAGAGTCGCCTTGAAGTCTATGATTATGCGACCTGGAACGATCGCCATCGGTTCTATGAGTTGATCGAGTGCGAGGAAAACATCTTGATTACATAGATGATTCCGCCGCAGTATTGTGATTCAGGCGACCGGGAACACCCCTTGAACATGGAAAATTAAATTCTTAACTTATTTAGAAATATAATTTTATAGCATTATGCTTCCGTGATATCTGGGCAGCTACTGAATGTCGCATCTATGGTCAGAATGGTGCCTTCTTGGACCAACAAGCTGAAAATGAAAAAGTTCAAAGTCTGGGAAGAAGTGGAAATCTGCGATTAAGTTTTCTTCAGATTTTTTGTACAGTTTTATTTTTTCTAACATCCTCTCCCATTCTATAAAAATCAAATTTTGAGCACAAGAATCAAATTTTAAACACAAAAAATAAAATTTTAATTCTAAATAGAATTCTCAAATTATTTAGAAATATAATTTCATAGTATTCCTGCTTTGTGCCGTGATGGTCAGCAGTTGCTGTACTTCCGCGATGTCTGGGCAGCTATGGAATGTCGCATCTATGGTCAATGTGGTGCCTTTGAAAAGAGAAATGTTTGTGTGTTGTGTTTGCACTGATCTCACGAAAGGTTAAATATCGCACTAAACTGATTTAAAACGCGAATGGTTGCATTGGAGACGATTTTATTGCTTTATAATATCACAGGTGGGTTCGGCGGGTATAAACTTGATTAATAAATTTTGAAAATATCGCGTAATTAACAAGTTGTATGAAAGAGACGAATTTGTTGGCAAGTCACAAGTTGTACAAATAATTATATTCAGGCTGCAGCCACCGGATTTTGAACACAAAAAAATGAATTTCATAACTTTTTCACTCCCAACAGCAAATTGGAGAGGGTCACTCTTGGCTCCCAACCATTTTATTTGCTTTTTTAGGTCAATTTGGGTGTACAACTGTACATAGTTGGTGCAATGTGTTATTTAGCCAAAATATTGCTCCACCCCCTTTTTAACCCCCATCACAGCCTACGTGACACCAGACGGTGTCACATATGTTGTGACATCGATCTGTGAATGGATAAAATATGAAAAAAAAAATGCAATCATAAGAAAATAAAAATAATTTTTCGTAAAGTTTGTCAACATGAAATTGTTTAAGCAAAGTCCTACTACCTTCTCATCCCGCTTACACCCCTCGCGGCCAAACCAGGTCGCCGATCTTTTTTTTTCAAGCGTACAATATTGACATCGGATCCTTTTCACCATTTTTTCTGGAAAATGTGCCGTTGCAGGTACCGCAGGGTTAGGAACTATTGATGAAAATCCACCAATGCAGCTTTCAGCAACCGTATTTTGGAAGTCCAGATATTTTATCATAATTGAACAGGTGGAGAGCATTCCAAAGTGATAAATCCATTAGATGGAAGAACACTTTCAATTGCCACCTCATAATTTTTCTCGGGCTGTTGTAATACGACGTGAGTTGGTCTGCTTTATCCACGCCGCCCATGAATTTAATGTATTAGGCCACAACTTTTGGTTTCGACCGAATCTGGTAGGCACCTCCGTGAATTCTACGTTGTGGCGAGTGGAAATCATCAACATTTCTTTTTTGTCAATCCATTTTTGAATAAGTAAATGTTTTCGGCATGCTATCATGAACTTTCCTCTCTTCAGTTTTAAAGGGTCCTTCTTTTTTCTTCAAAATTTTAAATATCTCGAAAATCATATCTTTTAAAATCATTGTTTTATAACTTTTTGTAATTTTTTTCAAACATGAAGTGATTGAAAATTGAAAAAAAAACCACCATATAAATTGTGCTTTTTGGTCAGGATAGTCATTAAATGAGCTCTGAAAGAATTTTAATGGTTTTTGGATTTTTTTTATTTTTCGATTGCGTTAAATTCCTCAATTTACATAGATTCAATG
Organism: Pseudococcus viburni; assembly: GCA_033439095.1. Classification (NCBI taxonomy): domain Eukaryota; kingdom Metazoa; phylum Arthropoda; class Insecta; order Hemiptera; family Pseudococcidae; genus Pseudococcus; species Pseudococcus viburni. The sequence continues at coordinate 857,369 of JAVBJF010000090.1, forward strand.
CTTGTGCACAATCGCAGGTGAAATCAGTAATACCGGAAGAGCTGGGAAAATTTTCACCTCAAATATTTCGAACCATCTGAGGAAAAGTTCAGAGACCATTGTGTCTTCAGAATTATATCAAAAGAATTTAGTACGAGGGAATTCGTCCTTCTCGTAGCTGGTCCTCTTGTGTTTTGAGTTCGACTGCCTTCAGCCACCGCTACCTGTATCGGTTCCGGTTCGGTTGTAACGTTTGAAACACGAGGATGAGGAGAAATATCTTCACTGCTGCTAACTTCGGCTTCATCGTCGCGTCGTTAGAATTTTCGTAGCCATTTTCCTTCAAAACCTCAACCTCAAGATTAACAACTTGAGGTTGATTTGGATTGTACTCTTGAATGCCCAGAAGCTCAGGATCATGTTTGTTTAGAAGATTAAGGTCATCTTCTAAGTCCGACTCCGTTGCTATTTTTTAAGAAACAGCACCGAAATTATAATTTATTCACCACTTTCATTTTGAAACTAGAGTAAAACGTACAATCAGTAACCAGTATGACGAAAAAATTAAAAGAAATCTTCCATTTTGCAAGTGTGTAAATAGAATTTTCTCATTCTGTTTGGAGTTTTTAAACTGCCACTTTTTTATGATCATTTTTCGAGCTTTTAATTTTCCATTCATTGCGGTAAACTCACTTTCATCTGAAAATGTACGCAGATTATACATCGTACCATCTAGACGCACGGTTTACATCGGGGACGATTTATTGGTTGCTGGCTCGAGTACCCATGCACGTTAATTTCGCCCATTATTAAGTACCTATAAGAGAGCTACGTTTATAAACAAACATTCGCGTATACATAGACATAACGTAACTACGTATGTACTTGACTTGTTCACGGTTTGGTAATTTTTCGTCATATAGTAGTACAACTGTCTCGATACCTACTATATGTTTTTCATTTCGTAATAATGAATAAAAATAAAAAAATTACAGTATACTGGCCGAAGTCTTCTTAATGCGTACGTACGTAATTATCGACGAAAGATGTTCGCGACTGTCGAGGGTACGGATGGGTATAATAGACGGTACCGTGCATAAATGCACACCGACGGTATAGCGCTACTAGGTTAATTATAAACAACTAATAGAATTTGATAAACGACAAAGTCATCTCTCAACGAGTGGCCAAGTTTAGAATTGCAAATGTCGACGTTCGTGAAGGTAGGTTGCCAAAAATTATAAAACAACGCGCGTCTATAGGCAGTGGCACGGCGGCGACCGAAAAAAAAATCGACCAGAGAAAAGATCAAGAAGTCGGTTCACTATACAGGCGCTTCGCTGCCCCCGCACCGTGCGCCGTGACTCGCCGCCAAAAATTATTCGACTTACTGTGAAAGCGTTACGTTACGTTGTATTCGCTATCGTCTAATTTCGAGGTAAAAAAAAGTCAGCTCTAGTGTTATCGTAAGTTTCTCGCTTCTTTCCTACTGCCTCCGATCACTCCTCACTCTAAGCTAGGCCAAAATTGTTGCTCGTATGACGGTCAATGACTTCGTGGTGCGAATGAGTTGGATTTTTACCTCCTGGTGTATTGAGGTGTTGTAGTCGGAAGCGAATGTGAATTTGAGATTTCTTAGATGCAGAAGAAATACATTTTTTTGAGGTCATTTTCCAATATGCTCGAGTAAGGTATTGCTCTCGAGAAAAACGTGTGTAATTTTTATGAAATGTGTACTGGTTTTTGGTCGTCATTTTGTTGATGCTTTATTGAGTATAATAATTCTTGGAAAAGAAGAATGATTGAGAAAATCGATCAAAAGAATTGTTTCGCGTCAAAGTGTACTGCAGGAGAGACATGGCTTCGACATCCTTCCCCAATATCATCAGATCGCCACCCCCCCACGTCTCTTTCGAGAAGGACCGAATTGACATCATGACGTAGTAATAACACGCGTTCCATCCTCCTCCATTATCACATCTCACCTTGCATGGATACCTACCAAACTGATTCAATACCATCATCGCCATATGAGGAGCTGAGAATCAAAACTCACTTTTTCCAGGTAAAGGGGTTTCGAGAAAAACGCAAAAAACTGGTTTATTAAAGTTACCGACCATCGAGTTTGCTAAAATCACCGACGAACCTGAAAATAAGATTCCCTGATTTTTTCCCCGATCACGTAGGTACTCTTTTTTAAAATGGCGCGAGAAGGATGGCAAAAAATGTGAGTTTTGACACCAACCGCGTTTTTTTAAGCTACAGAAAAATTTTGTAGAACCAAATTTGTAGAGCTTGAAAAAATAAACATTTTTTGTCTCTTGACTTTTTTGCCCCAGATCAATCATCTTGTTCATAACTCGAAGATGATGTGCCTTTTTCAATGATTTTTCCCGTTTTTAGTAGTTTTTTTATCTATCAATGTCATTATTTACATGCCGGGAATGTAAAGGGTTTGTAAAAAATGACAATGCTGGAAAAAAATTACTAAAAATGGGAAAAAATCGTTGAAAAAGGCACATTTTTGCTTATAATGCAGACGGACGCAAAAACTAATTGGAAAATCGTGTTCAGGGCACTTGAAACTACCACTTTACCTATAACATTTTTCGTGCTGAGGCGTGGCACTTATACTTTTGGTCTAATTTTATATTACTAAAATCGCAAAAATACCTTAGATTTCGATCTACTACACGATATTTTAGTTTAACTTCAATTTCAGCACCCTCACCCCTTCCCTCTTACTTTCACAAAAAAAATTTGTCGGATTCGTAACCTACGACCTCGAAACCCAAGATTTCGATATGCTGCGCGATATTATGGTGAATTTTGATTTGAGCCCCCCAACCCCTCCCCATGACATCTATAAATTTTTTTATTGTCATATTCTTAACCTACGACCTCGAAAACCTAGATTTCGATATATTACACGATATTTTAGGTGAATTTCGATTTCAGCACCTCCCCCACCCCCTCCCCATTGCCTCGAATCAATTTTTTCTGTCAAATTCGTAATCTACGACCAAAAAAACTATATGTACACTATTTTTTACCAACTTTTATTGCTCTTTTTTTATGATACTGAATTTCGCGCGTTTTGAGGGGTCTCCTGGACCACTGTGCAACGTAGAGAATATAGGCATTGACGACTGCGGTATTGCACGCCACTTCAATGACGACTGTTGGATACTGAGTTAATTAGTCAGGACACTGAGCGAATAGTTTGTTTGATTCACGATAAAGGTCGCGAACCTCGAATTCGAATATTTTTTCAAGTAATTTTTTAAGACACAGAGCACTTTCAATTTTATTAATTTTTTAAAAAATCACTTTCAAAACATTTTTCGTCTGAAAATGCAATTTGGTCGTGGGTACTATTGGAGGGGGAAGGAGAGGGAACTGTACTGCTGCCCCCTCGATCGGTATGACCTTGAAATCATTACAATCTCAGTATTCATTTTAAAATAAAATTCTACAAACGTACAAACATAATTTTGTTTTACAATTGACTGATAATTTTTTGATCATAGTGCCTATTAGATCTGAAAAATGAAAATTCTTGATCTCGGAAGAATGTAAAATTAATTTAATTTGTCACAGCAGTTAATTGTATAGTATAAAAGAATTTCAACTTGCGTATCTAGATCATCATAAATCCCATCAAGTTGACCACTACTTCCGTCTAGCTTATGTTCGGGACCTGTGGGGACCTGAGAGCCACCACTTTGCGCGTCAGGCCGAGAAATTTAAAAATAAATCCAATTTTTTCAAAACGTTGAACTTTTTAAAATTCTAAATATCTATGGCGATTTTCAAATGCCCGGAACCTCGAATAAGTTGACTCTTCCTCTCCAAACTTTCTTTCATCCGGAGAGTTGTTTGCAATAAGTAACCAGTAAAAGAACAGTTCAATATTGTGAGTCTGAGTATAGAAATCACCCTTGAGTGTCAAAAATTGATTTTTGAGTTGACACTAATTTTGGGCCTTTCAGAAAGTGTAGAATCAATGGGGAACTTCTACTCAGAAATCAATTATTGACGCCCAAGAGTGGTTTCTATATCCAGATTCACAATGTAGTTCTAAAGACGTCGGCGTCCATTCGAAGCAATTTTGCTCTTTAAACCCGCCAAATTTGAAATCAAAATAGTTTCCTTTCGTAGTTAAGTACTAGAGAGCTTGTCACGTAAAAAGAACTTTACACTGCTATGAATTCACGTAGTACTCACGTATGTCGTTTATAAGGTAGTTGGATAGTGAATTGGACGCGCTACGACGACCACATATGTACCATATGCCATTTGCACGGCACAATTATACACCTAGCTACGATTTTGTGCTCTCCATACAAGCGTTAAATCCTTTTGCTCGTCTGTGGCAATGGTGACAATGCGGTGGTCGCGCTCGTATACCAACCCATCGTACGTTGCCGGAAAAATCTTTATATCGTCCCAGCGCTATCATTTAGACGCCGCATTAATAAAGCTCTCGAGAATACCATTCGTAGCAAAGAATTGCTCCTGGATGACTAATTTGTAGCTACGTTAAGAGTATTATTGTATACCAGCCTATATATACCGAGTACAGGTATCCTGCTATCCTGTATTTGTACTGTGATGATGCTCGTCTTCGATCTGTACGTAGCAATGGTGTTGCATGTGATACACGCCGACGTAGATGTATAAGTGTCATTTCGACATTGCGTAGGTATACTTGTGTATGCTTAATAGGTAGCTAGGTGTAGGTAAACTTTCACGTCTTTCTTTCATTCTCTCTTTCTAGTTGTTTGCTCTGTGCGTCGCTCGTCTTCGCCAGCTAACGAACACGAAAACGTCATTTAGTTTAAATTCTCCTTTCGCGGAATTATCTTGGCGTTGTGTTTTCGTATCGCAGTGTACCGCGCTGAGTTGGAAAAGTAAACGGCTGAATGTTTGTTTAAAAATATCTCAATTTGATCATATCACCGTAATAAAAACAAATCGAAACATTATTTTTGTAGGTTGGTAAAAATTCGCCGAAATAACATCCAATGCTTCAATGGTCTAGATATGTCAACAAATTGATAAAAAAATGACTAATAAAAGTTTCTGAGAAGCCTAGTTTTACTCTCAGAAATTCGAATTGCCTGCTTCCCTGCTAACACTTTTTTTGGGCCAGGGGTTACAAACGTTCGGATTTTGGAATATAATCGAGTGAATGAATTGAGAATACCGAAGATCTCTTGCGTTGGTGTTTATCAACATGGTACAGCAGACTTTTTTTTGGAGGAGCCGGTGTTTGAACTTGGGTTTCCTGGATGGTCAGTTGATACCTTACCAACTGAGTCACTACAGGAACTTGTGTGGTGCGAATATCGAATTCGAGACGAATTTTGAGTTTACTTCAGTACCTACCAGATCCCATTTCTGAGTTTTTGAGTTTTCTGTAGGTAGAATTGAAGTACCGAACGCCAATCGGGGCTGAAGTCCATTTTTTGTCATTTTTGAGTTTATGACGGAAATTGAGGCACTGAAATACGCCGGATCGAATGGTGTTGTCAGATTTTCGCCAACGGGTCGGGAACATGGTATTTGGCAACATCCTTGGTCCTTCTGTTCCCTTTTAACAAAAAAATTTAGCTAGATCCGCCACTCACGTGGAGTGATGAGCACTGACATTTTTTTTTTTTAAATTTCATCAACTGGTTCTTTTTTGAATACGTTCTCACTAAAACGATTAATTGAAATGTATGTACTTTCAACACGCACACCTTGTTTTCTTCTGATGAATGTTTTTTTTGTCGCATCCCATGTGTAAAAATTTATTATATTATTCGCATCATCATCGCTTTCGCCAACAAAGTAGATTTGTAAAAAATTCGATATTCTGTTACTTTCTGTTATTAAACTTCCAAAACGATGGTATATTGTCCACATATTTTAAACGTTGGTCTATAACCATCACAAATTTCATCACAACCGATCGATCGTTCTGGCATTTTTACCACTGTCGTGTCGGCAGACTTGATGATTTTTTTCATTCTTCAAAAAGAAAGGAAGAAAAAACAAAAAAAGAGAATTGAAAGATTCTGGTCAATTTCTTGTGATTATGCTAGCAGGTAGGAAAATGTTTAGGGATGACTGTGAAGTAAACCTGCTGTGCTATACTTTCAAGGATTTCCGAAAAACCCAGCAATTCGATCATTCAACGGCTACACTGAGAGAACAGTGTGGCGATATTGACCATAGGCGTAGCTGCCGGGTGTGCCGGGTGTGCCTTGGCACACCCTACTTTTTCCAAATTTTTCAATTTTTTTCCTGGGATAATTTTAGAAAAAATGTTTAACAAATTTGATGATGGAATTTTGGGATAATTTGACGAATTTAAAACATGAAAAAATGGTCGTTTTTTAACATCAAAAATCCAATTTTTCAAAGCTTCGCCCTCGCTGCGCTCGGGCATGAGCATAATTTTATGATTTATTTGAGACAAAAGTGCGAAAGAAGGCATTCTTTTACCCTTAAATACCTTCGCGTATTTCAAGTTTCCATACCAGTAGCGCCAGAAAGTGGGGTACAAAGGAAAGAGATGCATTCTATTGCGCCCTCCCGAATGAATTTTGAATTTTCAAAGCATTAAAACATGAAAAAATTACTTTTTTTGGCATTGAAAATCCAATTCTGTCGAACCCTTGCCCTCTTTAATTCCGATTTTGATTCAATATTATTAAAGTTATTTCAATGGAAAATTTTTTGGGTACAGCATCTTTTTTGATTTTATTGGAGGGCCCAAAGTTTTGGCACACCCGACTCAGAAGGTCCAGCTACGCCTATGATATTGACCAGATGACCACAAATTGTGGAAAAACTCATCCACTCCGAGTTTGTGGTGCTTTTCACCACAGTTGTGGTACTTCTTTTGCCACAACTGTGGTACTTTTCACCGCAAATGTGGTACTTTTCACCATAAATGTGGTAGGTACTTACTTTTTACCACAATTGTGGCAAAAAAAGTACCACAACTGTGGTGAAAAGCATCACAAACTCGGAGTGGATGAGTTTTTCCACAATTTGTAGTCAACATCGCCACAATTTTTTCTCTCAGTGTAGCAGCACAAGAAGCCAAGTAGAGGCAAGCTCTTAGGACAGGAGCAGGATTCCGCGACATGACGCCGCAAAAAGTACCCCTCGTTTAGTAGGCGAACCCAACCCCGGGCTGCTCTACAACTCAGACGACCTGGGGGACGGTGAATTGTTTCACCTTCAGTCCCCCCCTTAAACCTGAATCGCGAGCGTATGTCTCGCGTTAGACAGGCCGCCCGTGCTGGACTTGGCGTCGGAAATATTTTTTGATTTTTTGCCTGTTCCTGTTGCAGATCACTCACAATTCGGAAATAAAAACATCGCATTCTGCTTCCTCTGCTCCTCATTTCTTTCTCTCGAATACAGGTAAATGTTACAAGTACCTTCAACATTTTCATTCGAAAAAATAATAAATCTCAGAGTCCTGGCTACTATAATTCTCTATTTCCATATCTTCGTTTAAAAAAATTAAAATAAGGTCATTATGTTAATGTATTCCTTGAGAATGGTTCGTTTACGATAAATTATTTGGCAAGTGTCGGATTTTTTTTCGCTTCGTGTAATTGTCAACATAATGAGAACGAGGAAGAGCAGCGATGCCCGAACCTCATGGTTCGATTAATCAAGACGCGCGCATATTTTGTCTTTTCCAAACCCCAAATCTCTAGTTTTGGACCTTTGGAACTGGTATTTTAGTTTACGAGACTACGCAAGTCGCAATTTACATCTGCGATTTGCGTGAGTAAATAGCACCAAGTAAGCAGTCTTTTGTTCAAAAAATTCCAAACTTCTCCTCGAAAATTGAAAATAATTCCTTGCACCTATTCTTGCTTTGATTGTCAAAGCTTTGTCGAAGATGAAATCAAAAATTCACTATCTAACCAAAATTTCGCCAGGATTTGGAAAATCATTTAGTTAAAAGGGTCTACGTGGTGTTTTTTTTTCATACCAGATTCTCCCTTAACCAACTCGAGAATACGGTGTCAAGATTACATTTTTGTCAAGCCCAGGTTCGCTTAATATTCAGCCTCGTGCGCAAATTCTACGTACTTCGGTTACCAGCAGACCAAAGTAACCTTCGGCTAGTCCTAAACCATCACCGCTGAACTGCGTACCTATGTAAATAGGTATAAATGGAAATATTAGCGATAAAATCGAGACGTTACAGGGACGACAGGATCGAGTCCTATAAACCATAAAAAGTTTCATTTTGTTAATGTTTATCGAGATATATCGAGTGTGTTCCACTGTTCCTATCGCATCGTCGGTATAATGTAAATATAGCGCCTTTCATCTTCTGGGCTGAAGGCTCTATTTTCTTTTTACTTTTACCGTTGTCATCGCTTGTGTAAACATTTTCAACATGCAGAAAAACAATAAACACGCTGGTTTCGTCGGCGCGATGCTGGTTAGGTGGTGTTTTTGGTTCTTCTCTCTTCGCCTCTCCATCGAACGCTAGCTTGCTCGCTTGTCTTTCATTACCTATCTCCATCTCCGTTTCGCGAGAAAGGCGCGTATAATGTACGTGGAAATACGTCGTTGTCGAGGCGCAGAGGCTTCATCGTAGCCAATTTTATAGCTTATTTTTGAACGTAAAATTTTACGTCGTTAAAAAGGTTCACGAGAAGAGACGAGAGGAGGTTTATCAAGTGGTTGGCTGATATGTATTTTCTATGTATAAATCAATATTTTTTTGAAGACCCGTGAAAAGTAGGTATTTGTATGCCCAGTGGCGTATAATAAATTTTTAAACTCCCTGGGGAAAAACCCAAAAAATACATAAGGTTATGGGTTTCCCCCTGGGGGGGGTGAAAGTGACCTTTTCATTCCATTTAAATGATACTCCCCCAGCTTTCTCTCTAAATACAAAAATGTGAAATTTTGAAGTTGAAAAGTCATCCATACTTTAGAGTAATACTTAGAACAATATTTAAACTTTTTCAAACTAAATTCTGGAAATTCTAGAGTTTTCATGGAGTCTGTTGCCAGCATCCAATATAATTTTGCATTTTCTAGCAAATACTGGCTCTGTATTTCTGCTCCAACTGTAGAAATGCTTGTAAAAGCAAGATTTGTATCCATTGTGTTCTCCAAACATATGCTGAGGTATATTCTCAATATCTTTGCAGTCTCGCAATTACTTCCACATTAGTAATGTATTTTCTAGTGTTTGATGGCTTCTTTTAATCGAACTTTCATTCCCAGGGTTCCATTTATCAGAGTCTTTTTCAGTGAGATGAGGCTGCCCTTTTGCTGCGAACTGCAGTTGGCAATATTTTTTAGTTTGATATAATTTCTAATCTAGTGATTGGTACATTCAATTTTTTGCACGATTATTTCTTCTGCATACGGTTTTGTGTTCTCAATACTGCCGTCATCATCACCAATAAATTTTATAAATTTCAAACCCAAATTTAGTACACTTGAACAAAATCCTTCTTTGATTGCTTCAGATTCCATCTGTCCAGAGCTTCTATTGGTATTCCAATTTTTGAAGCAGTTATGGGGAAAGTGCTTTTACAGACTTTTCTTGAAAAGTCAGGTACTAAATTTGTTGCCGCGGTGAGACTGGGGGTCTGTGGTGAGTTTTCTTTGCGTTTTGGGTCATTAGGAACACGAATATACCATTCGTTCAAATTCATCTTTCCTTTTATATATATATATAGGTAGGCATTTCCACACATCTCGACCAATATATGGGTTATTTTTACATACAAAGTCGACCACCTCACATGTGGACCATGGTCCAGATTTCCTGAGTTCATTCTACATACAAAGTCGACCACCTGTTTTCAAAAACTTCCACCAGAGCGCGGCCCTCTTAGAAAAAAAGTCGCGAGCAAAGTGGTATAGAGTGGCGCGAAAGTATGTTAGAGTTAATTTATCCCACTACAGCGTTGACTGCCAATTGCGATGAAAAATTACATTGGTTTAAATGGGAGAATGTGCATCTCAAAATTTTTGAATCGTTAAGGAGGGTAATTTTCATAATTTTTAGATTCGATCTTATGTAAAATTCACCGAGCTTTCCGATGGTGTAATTACTTTTTGATTTTGTGCGATAGTTTTCGAAAAAAAATTGAGATAAACAGCAAGGTGTTGTAGATTGTAGACTAGATTTTTCAGTTTCTTTTATTGTTTATTTCAATTTTTTTAAAAACTATCGCACATATTCAAAAAGTAATTACACCATCGGAAAGCTTGGTGAATTTTACATAAGATCGAATCTAAAAATTATGAAAATTACCCTCCTTAACGATTCAAAAATTTTGAGATGCACATTCTCCCATTTAAACCAATGTAATTTTCCATCGCAATAGACAGCCAGCGCTGCAGGCGGATAGTTTAGCTCTAACATAGATTTCCGTCAAGGTCATTTCAGAGTGCATACACTTGTTTTATCTATACCACTTTGGTCGCGAGGATGAACGCAGGACCTAAATCTAATTGGCCATGTGTAGAATGAAGGGCACTGGTGAGAATTTTCTACCTACACCACATTTGATTATGCATGGTGTCAAATTTTATCCATGATTTTTCAACTATTTTATAAACATGAACCAATTTTTCTTACACTGAAAATTTTTATTGAAGTCAGGCTATTTTGTAACATGAACACTTTTCCAAAATTTGTGATGGATTTGTAGATTTTGCAATTTTTTTTTCACAAATTGTTTTGTAGGAAAGTTCGGTATAGTCGGTGGAACGGGTTTCTGCCCCTGCGACATTAATCATTACCCGCTGCGGCAGCTGCGGCATTCGATTTAGGGTGCACCGGATGTCGGTCATACCTAGCTGAGGTGAGTATAGCGCCTCGGATACGGGTGTGCTGTGCTCGCGGCCTAAGATAGCTGTTATTACACTGTTGAAGACGACGAACTGGTCTCCAACGAGGAGATAAGCTTCGGCAAAGTACACCAGTTCGTCATTTAACCGAGCTTGTAATTTTATTATTCATTTTGATTGGTGGAGACGTGTATTACAATTTAATAAATATGAAAAAATCTAAAAAATTGCCTTCTGGTGTTACACTGTTGTGTCAGGGGGGGGTTTGAGAACACTAGAAAACCAAAGAATAATTTAATTTACCCCGTCACAAGTTTTCCGAAGTTTTTGAATAGTCTTTTCAAGGTCAGAAAGAAGAGGCTTTTCATTACTGAGATTTTTTGTAACAAGATAGAAGATGTACCTATTAGGCTTTCTTAAGATAGCTACATCACCAACTGTACAGTTTTGACTTTTTAAATATTCTACACCTCCAAATTTAGCTTTAAAAGTTTTGGCAATGCCAGCACTCATACCGAAATCAGCAGCAACACAATGTGCCAGAGCATAACTGTTATCACAATCAAATAGGTTACCTGAGATTTCATTAATTGAAGAAGAGCTAGCCATTGAGCAATAAGAAATAGTACCATTGGGATTGAGAGAGGCATTATTCAAGTTAGAAGAATCAGGCAGAAAGTCTGAAATTAATTTCTTAAATGTTTCTGATACTGTTTCTTTGATGCAAGCAATAACACTATTATCTAGAGTAAGAGGCAGTGAGGAAGAATTAGAAAACGAGTTAGTAACTGGGGCAGCCTGAGATGGTTGAGGTTTTTCCGAAATAACTTGATTTAAACGAATAATTTCATTATTTAAATGAACCACATATTGCAGAAACCGCGTAAGTCGCTTTTTTGAAATTTTGAGAAAACAACAAAAAACTGATTGTACTGGATATGAAATTTTTTTGGGAAAAATGAATTGCGCCATCTTAAAGACCATAAAAAAAGGGAACTTTTTGTAAAAAAAACTTTTTTTCAAAGGTCCTCCATAGTGCTGTACAGACGCGTTCAAAAATCGTCGACTTACGCGGTTTCTGCACTACATTACATTAATGGTCCAGAATTTTTGAATTAAACGAGTCTATCGCATAAATAAGACCTCGAACACACTCCAGGGGGGCTTAGAATACTAAAATTTACACTTTTATGACCTCACACTCGAGCATTTTTCTATATTTTGGCTCATTCACGTAAAAATTATCAGCAGGAAATCTCAATTTTTTCAGTACAATACGCGTTGTCCTAAAAAATTATCTCTACTTTTGATTAGCTTGGTGCAATATTTTATCGACTCTCAGAAAATGTAGTGCAGAAACGTCATAAAACCTGCACTTACACGTCCTTTCTGCACCAAACCAAAACTTTGGACCGCTGCGGACAGCGCGGGATGCGGTACCGCGACGCCATTTTTTCTCAGAAGGTGTGTCTAACCTCAGAGAACCAAAATCCGCGAAAACATGAGTTTTGGTTTTTTGGCGACTTACGCGGTTTCTGCAATATGTGGTTCAAATCATGAAAAGATTTTTTTAGGTTACTAACGAGGGAACCTCACCAACTGTCCGACGCCGATCCGTACGGGGAGTTGCCTATTTGTAGATCCTCAAGGGGTGACCCACGAACTATATTCAGAATATCTGAAACGAAGCTGGTTTCAGAAATACAGTGTTGCCAAAATTTGAAAACATACAGTATTAAAAATTTCAAAATTTCAAAATTTCAAAATGTTCAAAAACTAATAGGTGTACGTGATAGAGAATGGTACGGGGAGCAAAAGTTGTGGTATGCATGTTTTGCCTAACTTGATAATTGAAGGGGCAGTGATGAAAAAAGTAGCGAGAAATCATTCAAACTTTGATAAAAACAAAAAGTCATTTTATTTATCCTCATGATCGAACTTTTTTTTTTCAAATAATAAATTTTCAACGTTGATGGTAGTGGTCAAGAAAATGTCTGGCGCATAAAGTTCTTTTGCATGGCTCCCAGGCACACTTCATGAATGGGTAAAGATCGCAACCAGCCATTTCGCAGGTAGTTTCTTGAAATGTGAAATTTATTTCTTTTAAGCCCTCGTACCTAGAATCGGGGTCGCTGTCGGTTCTTGTGCCTTCGTCTTCCGGAAAAGCCATGCCAGCAGTTTTCCACGCTGCCCTAAACATCGGATGATATCGATCACAAATAAATTGGCTGTGTATAGCCGCGCTCAATTTTAAAACAGTATTTCGTTCATAAATTTTGATATCCAAATTTTGTAGGAAAATCATCTCGGTGAACCTTTTGAGAAAATCTTTCCAGTGTCTAAAGAAACCAACATCTAGCGGTTGAAGAAGTGATGTGCTTCCTTCTGGCAATAGCATGGTTTTAATGTTTTTTCCTGAAAACAGAAAACAAAAAATAAAAAAATGATTTAAAGAACTCGCTAAAAATTCAAATTTTTATAACTACAAAAAATAATCTCACCTCGCACTTCGTAGAGATTCGAGTCCTTATGAGCTGTCCATTGATCGACAATAAGACACGCCTTTTGATTGATGTTTCTACTAAATACTTCGTCAATGAATTTTTTGTACGTCACTTTGTCAAGCTTTCCTGATTTCGTCGAAACAATGTTCAGATTTTGAATTCGTGGCAACCGTTGACTAACTATAGGACCAAATTCACCGCCAACTTCTTTCAAACAGACAAAAAGAGGTGACCCCAGCTGACCACTCATCGATAATATTGGAACTATGGTGTAACTATGAGTTGTAGAGTTTTTATTCTGGATCAGGGAAAGTGTTTCTTGTTCGCCTTGATGAGATAATGTACGGGCAGTGTGCGCTTCATACAACACACCCCCCTCGTCAATGTTGAAAATTTCTTCCTGTGAAAAATTTGTATACACATCCGTTCCCATTTCGCTAAGAAATCTGTCTACGTTTTCTTGAAGAGCTGTGGAATTTTCGACCGTTTTTTGCGTAACAAATTTCGTAATTCGTCGAGATGTTATTCGGTTATAAGTTTTAAAATTGAGGATCTATGTTTGGGAAGCATGAAAATTAGTGAGACCTTCTTCACGAGATTTTTCGAGCGCCCACATTCGTAAATGCCTATCATGAATTACTAACAAATTTTGGCGACTTTCTGAAAATTTTTCAAAAACATACCTACTTATTCGTCCAAATTTTTCGCGATCAGTACCATGCCTTGCGTAGTATTCTTCGAATCTTTTTATGTATCTTTCGTGAAGAATTTTTGGATATCGTGATTGCACAGATTTGAAAGGTGGATACTTCTTATGTTTTGCTTTATATTGGTTTCGCCAATCGAGAACACGTTTGATAAATTCGAAATTGTATCGCGAGGAACTACGGTGAATCGATTGGCTGGTACCTGCTTCTTCATCCCGCATTTCGAGGTAAGGAATTTCATACGATGGAATGATTTCGTCATTGTGATTTTCGATAAAAGCAAGTGAAACTTCTTCTTCTATTTCTTCGATTTCCTCCGTAGCATTTCTTAAAATCTGTGTCAATCTCGTTGCCAATCTTCTTTCACGGAGATTCAGTTGTTCAGTTGGAAAACTATGGTCGAATTCATGTTTAAGGCGATTAATTACTTTTTCGGGGTTTATCATGATGGTACGATCGATGAAGAATGAATGAACGAGATTTTTAAAAATAATATGAAAATTTGAACATAATAATTTCTAGGCATTTTTAATTTGCTATGTCAAATATTTCTGTAAATATGATGGGTAATAGGTACTTACCTACTTCAGTCTTGATTACGTGTAAACTAGAATACTGGCAGCTTTTTATGACAGAAAAATTTATGTAGGATTTACACAGAGTACTTACAATGTACATATAAAATATATGTGCACTTATAGAAGTCAATTTCTCACGATTTTTTTCATCACTGCCCCTTCAAATATCAAGTTAGGCAAAACATGCATACCACAACTTTTGCTCCCCGTACCATTCTCTATCACGTACACCTATTAGTTTTTGATCATTTTGAAATTTTGAAATTTTGAAATTTTTAATACTGTATATTTTCAAATTTTGGCAACACTGTATTTCCGAAACCAGCTTCGTTTCAGATATTCTAAATATAGTTCGTGGGTCACCCCTTGAGGATCTACAAATAGGCAACTCCCCGTACGGATCGGCGTCGGACAGTTGGTGAGGTTCCCTCGTAAGCTCAGTTTTAAGTTCTAAATTTTCTTTTTTTAATTTATTAAATTTTGCTACATTAAAATTATTCAACAAATCAGACGATTCAGGATCAGAGGTTGTTCCCGAACGAAGGCGTTTACGAGAGAACGAGGTGTTACTAGTATTGGAATCAAAGTAAATATCTTCATCTGAATCAGAGATGAAATCGTTATCATGGTTGAATTGAGAGTCATCCGGGTCGAGTTCCATTGAGGCATTATCTGAATCAATGGTTTCATCGTTATTTGAAATTTGGTCTGGTTCTTTCCTAGGATTGAGTATATTATCGGCAAAACGGTGAAGTTTTTTACTTTCAGTGCATCTCCGAGAGAAGAATTCGTTTTTAGTTTCGCCTGGTAAATAGTTTTTGTTATACTGGAAGGGCAAGTCTTTTTCTTGGTAACCAATAGATTGTAAAAGACGACGATTTTTAATTTGAGATTATCGAAGCTGCTACTGTCGGAATAATACTTTTTTTTTAATATTGAATTTATTATAAATTTTTTACCCAAACAAATTGTGATGTCAAGTTATTATATAGTGCATATCATATCTTTACATTTCTATGTTTTCATGATTTTCCCCATACTTTGCAGTTTGCACTGAAAATATGGGAGAGAAAAATGAAGAAATTAATTATAGAAATGCCAATGTTGATATGCACCATATTGATAACTTTACATCACTTCAATAACATAGAAACAAAGCTTTATAATAAAATTTCACTTTATTTAGTTTATTTTCAATAATTTATTAATTTCTACAAAAGTAATTGAAATGAGCAAAATAAACTTAACGTAAATTAATAATAAATTGATAATGATAATCAGTTGATTAGTAAAACAACAAATCATTCATGTTGATTCTTGTTTGAATTTCAAAACCATTAATTTATTTTTGAAAATGTTTATTCCAACTAGCGCTATAATAATCGCAGTGACACAGGTATACACCAAAAACAAGTTTTGAAATTTTCTACAGTAAGATCACCCCCCCCCCCCATGCTAAGCAGTTGAAGGAACCAAATTAGTAATTTGTTCCTGAATATATGTTGTGCGTTCAACTGTTTATTCTGGTGTTTCTTTTTCAAATTCGAACTATATAGGGCAGCAGAATATTGGGGATGAATATCGTTCATTTTTCCAAATGATAAATACTTCATCATGTGGGCGACGACCAGCACGACACTGTCTGCCAGCCGTCGTGCTTTCGCTTCAATCTCGATCAGACTTACAACGCGGACGGCTCGCGCGCCGTCGACTTTCCGCAGCTGTCGTACCACAACTAGTGGTGCAAAGTTATCGATATATATCGATACAGGCATGCTGCAGCCTTACGAGACCCGTTTTGGATATCTCGCTATCCTTATTAGGCCCGTTTTTACCTTGCGAGGCCCGAAATCGGGTCTCGCAACGTCATGCCATATAAAGTGGTTTTTCATGATGTATGCATACTCAGGAGTCTGTAGGCAGAGGGTCTCGCAAGGTCGTTTGTATATCTTTATATACAAATTACCTCGCCTCTCTGCACACAGCAAAACTTAAAAACTTTAACCATGCGCCATTCAAATACGAATTAATCTAAAGGGATGGCGCTTGCACAGTGAAATTCGTCTCATTTTCTATTATTTTTTCCGCTCCACACATCGGTGGTAATACCTGACCCTTTATTTATGCCGATTTTTAAAGTTTCGGGCCTCACAGTGCCTGTATTATCTCCTTTTGCAAAACGGGTCTCGCAAGGTTAGTATGATCCATATATATATAGAGATATCGATATGATGTTTCGATATATCGAAATAAAAAAAAAGTTGATTCTTAAATGCTAGAACTCGTATTACTTTTCAACCAATTTTTGATTTTTAATTTTTTTAATGTTCAGAATAAATTTTTCAATAAATTGGGTCGGAAAATCGAATAAAATTTTCCGACTTTTGGCCCTATTTCACAGAGCGCATCACGTTTTCTCAAAAAAAATTGAATTTTACAGAACTGTTTCAATTTTCTATTAAGTATAATTATTATATTTTTTATTAGTGTTGAAAAAACACTATTGAAATTGAAAATATATCGCATCTGATTTTTTTAATAAATAAATAGACGAAAAATGATCGCAATCATGATCAGAATTTGTGTTTTTTTTTTTCATAAATTAAATTAACTTCAAAAAACGATGAAAATCACATTAAACTTTTCAGAAATTCTCGTAATCACCGTATCACATGGTGGGAAATAGAAACGAATTTTTTTCGATATATATCGATATAACGTTTTCGATAAATCGAAAATATCGATATGTGGTTATATCGATAACTTTGCACTACTAGTTTTAAGGCATGTTTTAATGTAGATGTTCCCAAGTTTAATAACGGGCATTTAATACAGCTTATGTCTATGACGCAATGTATTAAGATTAGAGATAGTATTTGGATTATGGGTTCAATTAATTTATTACTAGCCGATATAAGTAGCGAGTTTATTGTACCTGGAGAATCATCTTCTACGGATGATAACTCAACTTCAGAAACGGAAAACAGCAATAGAGACAGAGGGGCATAAAATAACTTAGATCTACTCGCAAGGTTAGTATGATCCATATATTATGTGACCTTCCAGGAAGAAACCGACCTTCGGTCCGAAAAAAAATTAAAAAAAAAAGTTTCTCAATCAATCCAAAACAAATGATAATCATTGTTTTGGATTGATTGAGAAACTTTTATTTTAAATTTTTTTTCGGACCGAAGGTCGGTTTCTTCCTGGAAGGTCACGTATATTTGCTTTTTTCAGCACATGTCGACCAAATTTTTTTATATACTCGAAATTTTTTTAAATTTTTCATTTTTTTAATTGTTTCTAATTTCTTTGCTAATTGACTAATCAAAATTCTGATTGTAGATTCGTTCTCAGCTTTATAAAATCTATATTGTCAAAAAAAATGAGGCTTAGGATTTCATCAATCAGAGGTGAAATCTTCATAGATGTCAAACCAGATGAGAAAACCACACTCTCCTCGCAATATGTTCTAGCGAGCTACATTCGTGATCGGGGTATTTTAACGTGCAGCAGGTAACAGAGATTCAAAACCATACCTCCACCAAGGAGATCAGCTCCTCCATCCCCCGATCAATTCTAACCGACGAGAAGAGATTAAAGTCAGAGAAGTCAATGGTAGAAGTAACTCAGTCATATCGATATCGTCTCTTATATCGCCGACAAATTCAGACGATTCAAACCATTCCAACACTTCAGACTCCGCCTGTCTCATAGCCATTTTCCCAGATGACTATGTGGTGACCATTTTTTCTTCAGAAAATTGAGGGAATTTATAACCATATGTCTCCATATTTCGTGTTTTTCTCCACAATAACGTCTCTGCCTCAAGAAAACCAAAATCTCGACTATGTTGAACGGAAATTCATCTTGCTGTCCAACAATCCAAATCAAAATCAGGAATCTAAACCTGGAATCAGTGGTGTTAAAAATGCAACAAAAAGACCAGCAAATAACACAATTATCTGGTGGGCATGTCGTTGAGTCGATCGATGTAGTGCGCGTCGTCGCGATACCACGACTTTTCCAACAGGTTGCTCATGTAGTCGGGTACGATCGTGCATCTATCACGTGGTGCAAAGTTATCGATATAACCACATATCGATATTTTCGATATATCGATATATATCGAAAAAAATTCGTTTCTATTTCCCACCATGTGATACGGTGATTACGAGAATTACTGAAAAGTTTAATATGATTTTCATCGTTTTTTAAAGTTAATTTAATTTATGAAAAAAAACCACAAATTCTGATCATGATTGCGATCATTTTTCGTCTATTTATTTATTAAAAAAATCAGATGCGATATATTTTCAATTTCAATAGTGTTTTTTCAACACTAATAAAAAATATAATAATTATACTTAATAGAAAATTGAAACAGTTCTGTAAAATTCAATTTTTTTTGAGAAAACGTGATGCGCTCTGTGAAATAGGGCCAAAAGTCGGAAAATTTTATTCGATTTTCCGACCCAATTTATTGAAAAATTTATTCTGAACATTAAAAAAATTAAAAATCAAAAATTGGTTGAAAAGTAATACGAGTTCTAGCATTTAAGAATCAACTTTTTTTTTATTTCGATATATCGAAAATATCGAAACATCATATCGATACATATCGATATATATCGATATATATCGATAACTTTGCACCACTACTTAAAACTTCTATAGTTTTTAAGAACTTATTGATCTTGGCTACAATATTTTGACGCCTTTACATCATACATTCCATTCCGCCAATATAGGGAATTCAACATAACGGCACATTTATATACGTCCATTTTTCTAATTTCCATGGTACGATCCAAAAACTGTAATGAAAAAGTAATTTCATCATCAAACATCCATTTAATGGCCCCTTGCTTGGTCATGGTAACTCTAAAATTTTGAGAACTTAATCTAAATAACGGACTTAATATGTCGTAACAGTTTTTAGAATCTAGAATTTTAACGCAATTATCATAATTTTGATCTACAAGCCAATTCAATGCACATAGCATTAGCTTTTCCAACGAAATTTCCATCTGGCATATAGCTATTCTATTTTTTGATTTATTAAGGAAACTACATAATATTGATTGGGAGAGATTATATATCCAGAAGAATAATAAAGACTTTGACTGCTCCCTCGTGGTGACTAAATTATTAACGGAATTCCCTAATTTTGCATGTAGTAAATCCTTAAACCAGCTAACAATCCACCGGCTCGCATCTATATCTCCGACGCGCTTGTTCTCGAAACCTCTAACCAGTTCGAGCATTGGATTATTCGACGTTATCGTGAGACAAGGAGCCTCTGTTAATAGATTTAAACGACGTCCGAGTGCGGCGAGAGTTGAATGTTTTCTAATTTCTTTCCTTCGGTTCTCCAATTCTTCTTGGAATTTTACTATCTCTTCTTTAGTGGGTAATTCTTTTGACTCATTATTGTTCTCTTTCATATCTCTCTTCTTTTCACGAGAGTTCGGATTGATAAGATGACTCCATTTTGTTTCAAACACCTTTTTCATATTTTCGCTTTGTCCAATTTCTTCATTTTTACACATTGTTAAATGTGTGTTGAAAGCATATGCTGAATAACAAATAAGTAGAAACAAATAGAAGAACACATATTTACATAAAGCATTACTTGAACACAACTATCGCTCACTTAGATCAGCATGTAGCGAATTTAATGTGTGAGGATGTTGGAAATCTGATGAGAATTCTTTCATTACAGAAAACAGCATTTCATCAGTTAAACAAAAAATTTCCAATATTGGTAGATTATGGTTGTTACATTCTTGTCTCATGATTGATAAACATTTTGCTAAGTAACTCAGCATTCTTTTACACCCATTGAATGTATTGTATTGGTTTTATATTTTGTCAAGAGGTGATTTGCCACCCTGGCAAGGAGCTTATCTGATGTGATAAGCTGTTGACAATGGCGGCTACATGTGAGCAGGACCCTACAGTTCTCAAGCCATTGGCACAATCGCAACAGTAGCGGACTATACCTGCAATTGAATTCAAGTTTAGTTGCAATAAAGCAGTTATAAGTTTTTGACTTCTTATGCCTGGATCGTACTTGTAGCTTCAATGTATTTTCAGATTCTTCATCATCGATCATTTCAGCTAAGTACGAAATTGCCTGTTTCAGTTGATATGTGCCGGTGAAAATTTTTTTTAGTAAGATGCCATCCATCCAGCATTTCCACCTGCGATGGCAAGCTCAATTTCTTCTTTTGCAACTTGCTCCATTATATTTTTTCAGTATAAGCTCTTCTCACTCTGTACTCTTGACTCGATTCGTTAGCAAGTTGCTATTCCATGTAGGGGCAGGAATATATTTGCAGTCAGGTTACTGGAACATCCATTATCGGAAAGGTTTACTATAATGTTGTATAACCACCTCCACTGAACATTACTTCAGTCACAGCTTCACTTCAGTATTAACAAGTTGAATTCAGCATCGCTGCCAAAAAAAGCTCTATATACGTACTTCGTTCTCATAACAAAATCTCTTCGTTCTCAATAAAATCTCAATAAATTTTTCTTACGATTTGAACAATTCAACGAAATAATTATTAATTGACAAATTCGCTTTTCGCCTAAAGTGATAACATTGATAACAGGTAGCCAATAATATGTTTAATTTTTCGATGTCCGTAGGTTCCGGTAAAGGAATTCGCCTCGAGGCGTAGCAGAAGTGGAGTTCTGTCCAAGACTAATGTCAGCTATGGGATAAAAAGAGTTGAAAAAAATGATAATTTAATTCAAAAAAATAACAACTTAAAACTACATAACGATGCAGCGCAGAGAGGAGAAGCGTGACTGCGGCGAAAGCTGACGGTCGAGTTCGACGGACTCCTCGGCAAACTCCTCTTTCTCCTCTTGGCCGTCGGCCTCCTTGTGGGGCTCCGGCCCTTCGGAGTTGGACAGTGTCGCCCATACTAATCTTGATCAATTTCTTAACTTTTTTGTAAATTGTACTTTGTTTCTACATTGAGTGGACCACGGCCACGGCAGCTTCATTGAAGCAGAATTCTGGGCATTTATTTTTTCTATAGGGCTGTTGAAACTACAGTGGTTGTTTGAATAAAGATCGCCAATCAATTGTGTACTGTTTGTAATAGCAAAGTCATTTTTAATGGTCGGCAATGGTTTTGTAATCAGATGGTGGACAGAAAGGAAAATTTAGCCGATCAATTTTTTACTCATTGGTATATTTTAACGATCCAGCAGTTAATTCTCGAGATAGATTAAGATGAACGAAGACTTGTTATATATAAGGTTTTTCAGCTTGAGTTTTACAGGTTGACAAGTTTTTTGCAATTAGATTGTTGGCAGAAAGGAAAAATTCGGCATTTGTACTCATTGTTACGTATTAGGCTGTAAAAGAGTGAAAAGCAACTCACAAATTGAATGAATGCGATCTAAAATTGTCAAATTTTATTTTATACAAAACGATACTACACGACTAATTATTAAAAACGATACTACACGACTAATTATTAGCGTTTTCTTCTGGCGGAAAAATGATGTTTAAAACGTTTTCGCCCGTCTCATATATAATCGTTAGGTAACGTCTGTAAAGATTGCGCAGATGAATATCTCGCTGAAATCGAAATAAAAAGGTAGGTAAAGCATTGTAACGTAGAAGCGGGAGTAAGAGTATTGTGAACATACTTACCTCTTGTTGAATTTTCCGTCCCATTACTGCGATCAAATTTACAATTTGCCCAATCGTATGAAAAATCATTCATTTCGTACGTATTTATACGGAATTTTCCTAAATTTATCAATTATTTCAAAAAAATGAAGTTTTGTGACAATTGTGAAAATAATAAAATTTGTAGCTACGAAAAAAAATACTTTGAAAATTCAAAATTTTCCCACCAGTTCAATTATGACGCCAGTTTCAACAGCCCTCTCCCATACCTGTTTTATTTAGATCCTACAAAAATAAACTAAATTGAATAATCTTAATTACCAAAAACAAGAACATACAGACAAGTCTAAAAAATTATCTACGTTTAAGAACCGTAATACCGTAGTCGTCGTATGGAAGACCTTACGAGTTCTTGAAATAGAAAAAATGAACGAAAATTAAAGAATGTTCGCAAATTAAGTCGAACAATGGCCGCGAATAAAAAGATAGCGAAAAGGGGAAAAAATGTAGAAAAACAGTATAAGATTTAATTAAATTCGTTATCGTTGTCGGTATCGTCGCGACCCAAAGTGACATCGCGAGGAAGCGAGACATTGGCCCCGAAGAAACCAGGGAAAGCTCCGTTTCACGATACACTTTTCGATAAGGATGCAGCGACCGGTGCGGTGAATTTTACGGCATGGTCGAGCTTATTATTTTTAATTTATTTTCATAGCCGACTGTATTAATTGTCGTTTTGAATAGGCAATTATTAAATAAGTACGCGAGCGTTTTTTTCCTCGGCTGTATTCCTCCGCCTGTGCCTATTCTGCATTAGTCTTTCTTCTCAATAACCGAGTTGATGGAACCGTCGTGTAACTGAGAGCGATGCTGGCCTCGCTCAGAGAGAGTTCGCGAACAAAGCCAAATGAATATAAAAAGTTGTTGAAATTTCAATTGAATCTGAAATTCGCGAGGACACGAAGGGATGATGAGCGGGGTCGGGCGAAACGAACGACCAAGTGGACGGGGGAACATACTACACGCGGTATACGACAGCACAAGAAACCCGAAGGAGGGAGAAAGTTGAACTTTAATTGGAACTGACATTCGGTTTGCGCGAGCCTTCAACAATAAAATAATTTTTTCCGCGTTTGGCTGCAAACGTCGTCGCGAATGCTGCTCTTAACCTCTTTTCTATGTTTACATTGATCCGAGTTAAATTACTTTTGATGGAAACTTTCGATTTTCAACGCTTCAGCGGATCTGGTCTCGTGTGCGAGTATGCCCACAGCCGAGCTGGGATGAGCGAAAATAGCCTACGCGAGATTCGCCTATCTCGCGTACCTCCACCTCGATCCCAGCCGTGTAAAAATTCGGTGATGGATGTTTCGTAAATCCCGGCGCGTATTCGCGAAGGGTTTTTTCATCTGTAGCTCGACGCGGATTTCGTGTGCGGCAATGTATGTACCTGTTAGATTTACTGAGGTAGAAGGGTTGCTCTCTGTGTCGTCGAATGATAATAGCTGGCAGAAAAGTTTTCTCTTTTTTGGGATTGTATTTTACGAACCTAGGTATTTTTTTACCCAGGCTTTGAAAGTTCGTCGTCCATGCCATTTTTGTTCCTTCATTCAATTTTTTTCAATCTTTGGTTTTTTTTTTGAAATGGTTAAACCCCATTTAGCTAATCGATTTTGAAAGTTGGGTCCACTGATGATTATTGAAAATTCACCTTATGTGAGCCTGGATATAAAACCCACCTTTAGGCGTAAAAATTGGTTTTCGAGTTGAAACTGTTTTTGAGCCTTTCAGAAGGAGTAGAAACAAGGAGAAACCCCAACTCAAAAACCATTATTGATGCTTGAGGATGGTTTCTATATAAAAGCTCACAGATGGATAATTTCAATTTAAAAATTTTCATTATTTTGATTTTTTTTTGCATTCGTATTTTTTTTTCGATAATTTAATTTGAAAATTTTCATTATTTTGATTTTTTTTTTGCATTCGTATTTTTTTCTTTGTGTAAATACCCAATTCGTTGATAAAAGTGAAATTTAGATTTTGACTTTTATATTCCGGGGAAAATTACTTTCCATTTCACCCAACCTATTTAAATTTTTGAATTGGTTTTCCCTTCAGATTTCTCCAAGCAGAGTGTACGAATATTCAATTATCGAATGCAAACACTCGAGGCCTGTTTGAGCGACAAAATAGTATTCGAATTACGCGAAAATGGCACTCTGTTCGCATGTTGTCAAGAGGGCGAATTTTACGTAGACATCGGAACGTGTGTTTGTGTCGATGATAGCGTTGTGAGAACGAACGACGCTACGAAATGAGAAATGTACGTGATTTTGATGCGTCTGTTTGTTCTCAAGGTCGATGAAAAATTTTCGGTCGTAGTGTTGCATGCTGGAGAAGGGGAGGGGGTCTGGTACTTGTACCGGTGAAAGATTTATTGAAATTCCGACGAGTACAGAATATTTTTCATAACTACTTGTCGTTTTCTCTTTCTCCTTTGTCTGTTTTTCGTACAAAAGTTATGTAGAAGGGGTCTTTTTGATGTCGAATTGTGATAAATCCGAAGCGAAGCCTGATCTTAATGACGTCGACAGAGTGTCAATAATTTCACTGAATTTCGAAAACTGACTGAAAAACTTCTAACAAAAAATCTAATCCACTGATTTTCAAAAATTACAAGACATCTATTACGCGGTACATCTTTTATGAAAACGGAGAAATGGTTTTTCTGAAAAAAGAGAGTAGGAGAATTCAGTGGCTCAAAATTATTAAAAATTTTCAATCCATAGCACACAGTAGATCCTTTCGGTACTGCAGTCCAAACCCCTTTAAACCTCTAACTGCTGTTGCTGGTGGATAAAATGTATCACAGTTAGCCCTCAACACACCGTAAGTCCTGCCTGTAAATTGATATATGTAGTTTTTGGGTGGGTGATACCGGATGCTCGAAAAATTCCGGCTCCCTTTCTGGAATTTTGGTGTTTGAATATCGTAGGTAGGTTAGGTAGTTCTTCTGACTGATATTGACAAACAAAAATTTGGTTGAATAAATTTATAATTATTCAACCGAATTTTTGTGTGTCAACATCAGTCAGAACTACCTAACCTACCTACGATATTCAAACACCGAAATTCTAGAAAAAGAGCCAGAATTTTTCGAGCACCCGGTATCATCGTTCATTTTGAACACAATTTACTTCGTTTTTGATTTATTTCATCACTTTTATTACTGTGTAATTGCATTTCACATGTTGCCCATCGATAATTTTTATAAGCAAAATTCCCAGGAAAAGCCAGAATTTTTCGGACATTGTTCACCACTTCATCAGGACAAGTGAATTGTAAATTATTCTTACAGTTTTTTTTTTACCAAATAACCGCCGATTTCGAAAATTGAAGCCGCTGTCACATTTTCTACATCATTTATTCATCAATTTCTCAATACAACAAAAAAATACGCGAAATTTACTAAAAATACTTACACAAATCACAGATAGGTACATATTTTAGTTCAAATACCCGATTGACAAATTTGCTGACGATTCGTTAGCGAGACTAGCGAAAATGTAGCTGACTCTCGATTTCTTGTCCAGTAAACGATTTTTAGTTGACGAATCGTTAACTACAGCTGGCGTTTATTTGGGAAAAATCGTTCACGAAACGCTAAGGTTTTCGTGACGAATTCGCCAGTGTTATAGTTGGCAATTCGTTAGTTTGAATTTGTTTCAATTGACAAGGAATTGTAAACAAAATTGTAAACTATTCTCAAGAAAGAATAAAAAAAATCCAAAATACTGTTGTCAAATGCAAATTGATAAAGAGGTCGCCTATTATGCCGAGGGTCTCGGGTTCGAATCCCTTACGAGACATAAATTTTTCAAATTTTTTTATGAATAATAGGGTAACAACTAACGAATTTCTGACTAATATAAGGCGAATTCGTCGCGAAAACGTTAGCGTTTCGTCAGCGATTTTTCCCAAAAAGACGCCAGCGTTAGTAAGCGATTCGTTAACGTTTTTTTCAATTTTTTTTTTCAAATTTTGTCAGTCGGGTAGGTTTCCTAACAGCTTTGCAAAAAATCAAAAAAGAAGTACAAAGATTGAAAACGAATAAAAACCGAAAATGTGACAAGGCGAAAAACCAAACTTCCTGAATTTAAGTGAGATAAATTGCCAGATTCTGGTCCCACATTTCATATTTGTCTCAACATCATTGAATCGCAGGTCCCTGAAAAATGCTCTCATTCTCCTTCTCGTTCCATCGAGAATTATTGTGCTGAATATCAAATGAAACTTGGGTTTGAGATTATTGAGAAAAGCATGAAAATGTTTTTCAATTTCACCCTTATTTGCTTCGCAATGGCATCCTCATCTGTTCAACTTCCCTGATTAATTCAACATCAATTCTCATCCCTCGAAGATCTATGTAGATTTCTATATCCATCTATTTTTGAAATTCGAAATTGAAAAAATAAGGAGTCAAGTTGGTGGGCTCATATTCCTTGAAAAGTCTATCGCTTAGCACTGTGTGGGTATTCACCTAGGGAGCTTGCTACCGATACTTTTGTGTTTCGAATTAAAAAGTGCCTAGTTCTAAACGTGGCTCTTGTCCAACCCGTCCCTTTCATCCAAGAGATATAAAGTGGAAGCCAGCGAGGTGCAAATTAGAAATTATGACTCTGTTGAGCTTTCTTGAAACACGAACGAGAATGTTGGAAAGATTTCGGCGCTTTGAATTAAAGGTCGGATGCTTTTAAAGTTAGTAGAAAAATCAACAATCTGGGGATGCGTGTTGGCTGAACGATGAATTAGTGAATTCAATAGTGCCTTGCCAGACGAAGTCAACGAGTGGTTCACTCAAGTCGATAGCAGTGGAATTGACCGAAGATGGTAGATGGTGCTGAAGGGAAGGTAGCAAAGGGTGTGAGGCTGGGCAACATTTGTTTGACAGTCATAGAACCCAACCCGACCCCAATGGCCTAAGTAGTCAGATTACTCGAGCAGGATTTGAAATTCCTAAGGTCGTTTAATTAGAAACGCGGTTCTTAACTCGAGCACGTTTCTTATTTGTTGCATTTGCTAATAATTGATGACTCGTTTGTGTACATACAAGAATCATATCCTGGAAGTGTGCAGAGTCATAAAGCGTTCCTTTGTGGAGGCTGCACGACTATCTTAAGGATGAAAAATGATTCTAATAAATACGAGTCCTTGGGTAAATATTTCAATATGAGTTGGTAATGCCGAATTTGATGAGTTCGAAGCTCATGTTCGACTTATTGTCGTCTTGTTACAAGCGACAATTTTATCTCATTTTATCGTTAATGAAACGATAATTTTGAGGGCTTTTTTCATTTTTTATTTTGAATGGGGAATAACGTAACACAATTTCGAACGATAGACTCATATTCGTCTTTGCTGTCCAATTGAGTGCACCCTCTGTTGGCTACGTTGGTGGGCTACTCGATGACAATATTTTTCGAATTTTTTGATTCGACTTGATGTAACGTTTCTGAAACGAATTCCCAGAATTGTTGATTTTTCACTTGTACATTCGTCAAAATGATTTTTTATTGATGTAATTATTATGAAATGATTTACTATCTTTCATTTTGAAAGTTATAACCATGCTAAATGGCTTTTACGAGCTGTAAAGCATTTAGTTTTTAATTATTTTGGCACGTTACACGAAACACGACAGTGTACTGTTGGAATATCGATTTGAAAATTGAAAAATTATTGGAAAATGATTGACCACGTTGGCTTCGCAGATTATTCATCTTGTATCGTGATGAAGGGCGATGGTTAGGAAAATCATATGGAAAAATAATAATTTTTTCATTCATCTTCGATGAATTTTGTTATGCATTCAAAAATTTCCGAAAGAAAAAAAATGGGATAAAAATTGAAAAATATGGAAAAAAATGGAAAAAAAATGAAAAAAAAATGAAAAAAAGTAAAAATCAAATGGAAATAAAAAAATGAAAAATTGAAAAAAACAAAAAATTTATTTACTTCATACAAGCTACCCAACTTGAATTGATTAGTAGTTCTACATAGATCTCAGTGTTATCCACCCCCTTCATCCTATTGCACCCCATTTACCTCGAATCTGGGAATTATGGAAAGGCTCATAAACACGAGATAGCCCAAAAACCCTTATTCGTATTAATAACGCGAACCGAAATGAAAAGTTACATATCAACACCTCCACCATAGCCCCGGACTGTATAACGCAATAAAATGTTAATGTTTGTAAAAGCCTATGAACTGAAAGAGCAAAGGTGGAAAAAGGTGGCCGGGGTGGACACGTTTCCATAGGGCAGGGAAAGACTTAGAGGTACTCGGGATTTGAAAAATATAGCGTCATTTTTATAGAGAAGGCACGAGCATACTATAAAAACCGTTTCGAGATAAATATTACTTTAATACGCGAAACGGCGCGAGTAAGGTTTGAATTTTGGATGACTTGCGGCGCTATTTGTTTGAGAAAAAGTGCGAAAAAAGAGTTTCGACGAATGGCCCGGGAAGAAAGGTGGAGATACACGCTTACGTGAAAGATTGTTAGACTGTCTAGAAGAGGAAAGAAGTGCGGAATGAAAACGTAGTCGTATACTACGTATAAAGGTAAGGTTACGTGTACATATTTTTAAAATCCACGAGTAGGTATTCGCCTCGTGCTCGGTTCTCTTTCTGTCTCGTTAAAAGTAATCGTCGACGCGATTTTTCGCAAATGTACTTCGGCGTGTACGTCGTTTTGAATTACGACCACGGCTGCGTAACAATTCCAGAGGCTGAGGTTTTGACGAAAGGCGACGGTTCG
Organism: Pseudococcus viburni; assembly: GCA_033439095.1. Taxonomy (NCBI): domain Eukaryota; kingdom Metazoa; phylum Arthropoda; class Insecta; order Hemiptera; family Pseudococcidae; genus Pseudococcus; species Pseudococcus viburni. The sequence goes on from JAVBJF010000090.1 coordinate 886,465, forward strand.
GGGGTGGAAAAAAAAGAAGAGTAACGGCCGTCGATCAAGTATCTTCGAGAGAGCAACCGTTTGCTGAGGGGTCTTTTCCATTTGTTAAATTAGGCGTGTTGCCGATTGCGATGGCCTCCTCTCGCCCGACTCTCGAAGTTTAGTGCTGCTGGAAACGGCTTGCTAATTAATTTGACCGATTGAAGAGGGCGAATTTTAAACGAGGATTGCGGTTATCCGAGGTTTTCGTCGGGAATAAACAGTCGAGCTGTCGAAGGAGCAGAGACGAGAGAAACTCGCTTTCGTCGAAATGAGAGCGGTTTATTGCGACGAATTCCGATTTTTCTCAAACTTTTGAGACATTTTTGCGAAATTTTGGCAGTTTTTTTGTAGAAATAATTTTGAAATTGGAGGAGAGAGGGAAGAAGGATATTTGGGTTTTTAGAACGTAAAATAACCCGAGCACGGGTCCAAGAATCGGTCTCATTTTGTTGAAATATTTTCGTAGTCGTGTATCTCACTTGGTTGCGATATCGTCGTCGATAGAATTGAGGACATGAAATGATACTATGACAATGATGGTGCTGCGTGATATGTTTCGGGTTCCTATACGTATTATAGCTTCATAGAAGGGAAATACCAGCAGGAAGAATCGTTTAAATGATATACAGAAATGTATCCGGTAGACTTGATATGCATACAGAGGTACCTTTACCTAGGGCGAGAAAAACGATGGTGGGTGATGGCGCGAGAGGAAAATAAAAATAAGAGGAGAAAAAAACTTTCTCACGAAACACATTTCGTGTAACAATTTGAATCGGTGACAGGGGGTGCGGTGCGACGCTGCGGCATTAGGGTAGTGTCTAAATCGTTTACGTTAGAAAGCACCGAGCTCGTTCGAATGGAAGTTGTTCGTTTGAATTTCAAATTAGAATTTAAAACGTTGTAAAAATTGCGTGTCGGATTTATCATAGAAAGGTGCTGTTGCACGCGGTATTCGCCGCGTGCGGTGTAGGTATTTTTTATCATTCTGCGGGCTTATTCCGGGCGCAATATTCGTTGCGTGTTGTTTTTATCTGCGTTTTGCCTTCTCATTTCTCTGACAGGGTATTTAGCACCGATTTTGTTGGATGTTGATACGAGGCGCTGGATTGGCGTTGCTGAGGATCAGGGTTCCAACGGATCGTCAAAAAAACGATTCGACTCACGGATCAAAACAAAATTTCAGGACGAATCGCGGACAGGCTTGGGTCGTTCGTGAACGCGTTCGCGTTCAGTTCGTTTTGAAAATTTCACTCATTCGTTCGTTCGTCGTTCAGTTCGTTTCCAAAAAATTCGTTCGTTCGTCTCCGTTCGTTCATCTGGCCCCTTCGTTCGTGAACGTGAACGAACGTGAACGACTGTGAACGACCTTTTTTTGTTCCTTTTTTTACCACATTTTTGTTTTCCCCCTTAGGATCAGGTCATGTCAATTAGTTAGTAGTTAGTGTTGGTCTGTTCTGTTGGTGTTAAAAATTGAAACGTATACAAGAATTTTAATCAATAATTTTATTTTTCAAACATAAAAATCAAATAAAGACAAGATCCACAGTCGGAAATTAACGTTTCTTCGATTTTAATATAACGTCATTTTCAAAATGCCTATCTAATAGGCGAAGTCTGTTCTTTCTGAGTACGTTTCCAGCAACGCTGAATGTTCTTTCGACAGCCGCGCTGGACGGGATCCCAGAGTTATATTTTAAAAAGAGTGCCTTTGCGCAGGGGTAATCTTTAAGGCAATTCATCGAGTTTGGTAATGCATTAAAATACTCTTGAAGTCGGCAATTATGAGGTTTCACTGTTTGACAGTCGGCAAAGTCGAAGGCTTTCGGATTTAAACGTGGACCAACACTAGCAACAGCAGGAGAGTCTGATTTTGGTCGAGATTGAGATTTATTTGACGAGGATGCTTTGACGAATTGATCTCTGTCTCTGGTAAATCCTTCCTTAAGCAGGGCAAGCTTTTAATCTCTTCACGTACAGCGTTTTCTTTTTCATCATCCTTCATCCACTTCGGACATAAGGGATGTAAGCAGCTGGCATACATCAACTCCTTGTCAGTCATCATTGTTTCAAATCTGAAGTTTAAGACATTTTTACTCCAAAATTTTTCACAATTTTTCAACCATAAAATTTTTCTAACCCTTTCAATACTAATTCTAAATTTTTTCAACCCAAAATCGTGTCTGAACTGAATTCATTATTTAAAAAAAAACAAAGAGTTCAAAAAAAATGTAAGACCAAAATGTTATCATTTTTTTTTGTAATTTCAAACACTTTTTTAAAATTTTAAAACATTTTGAAAAGAATCGCAGAGGGTTGAGCAGAAAAAAATCTAAAATTATTGGGAAAATTTTGGATTTGAAAAATTTGAGAAACGTGTCGGAAATGTCGGAATTCATTATTTTATTGAAAAAAATCCAAGAGTTCGAGAAAAAATTATAAGATGAAATTTCAGTTTTTTTTTCAACTTCATTTCCAAAATTTTTTGAAATTTTTAAAAAGTTGGAAAAAATCGCCGACAGCTAAACAGAAAAAATTTCAAAATCATTGGAAAAAATTTTGGATTTAAAAAATTGAAAAAAACGAGCAGAATTCATTAATTTTTTTGAAAAAAAATTGCAAGATGAAATTTAATTCTTTGTAATACTAAGTAATAATTTTGAACATTTAAAAAAAATTTCAAAAGTTGGAAAAAATATTACAGTGAGTTGCACTTGGGATTAGGTACGTGTATATGTACAAAGTTGCAAATTGCAATTATGAAAAATTGATAATTATTCAATCACTGTAATCACTAATCAGTAATAAAATTAAACCCAACACCACTGTCTCATTTCATCCGCCCAAAGCTCATTTTTTCACACGCCCTCCATTAAGCTTATCGACTATACCATGATACCATGAACCATGAGACCATAATATTACCAAAATAGGTAATAACAGTTTGTAATATTTTGTAATTGTGAAATTGTGATTTACGAATACGATTAAATGCAGAATTTTTTGGTTTTGAGAATTTTTTTAAAAGAAGTACAAAAATCGAAAAAATCAGAAAATTTTTAATAATTTGTAAGCAATGCGGGATGAGCCCATATTTTTTGAAGGATTTCATTATTTGTTGGGCAGTATTATGTTTTACGAAGCAATTTTTGAGTTCTGGAATTTTCAAATCACCCCAATATCTACGAATAACAGTCAGCAATCTGGACCCAAAAATAATATGGTAAATTAGAAGTAGTATACTAATGTAAGTTCCAGGTTAAGAGGAACTTAAGTGAAAAACTTTCACATAATTCCTGTTGAAAAAAACTGACATCTTTTTCACATTGACATTTAAACAAGATTTCAACTGTAAAATATTCTCACATCATTTACACTTTGAAATCATCTCACCTTGAAAAAATCACATCTTTTTTACTTCATATTTCAAACAAGATCTCAACTGCAAAAATTCTCTCTACATTTTCTTGAACAAGCTATCAAGTGAAATAATCTCACATACTTTTCACTTCAATATATTTTCTTGTATTTAGTTATCCTCACATCTTTCTCACATCTCTTGAAACCTTCTTTTCAAATGCAAAATGAATTGCATAATTTCAAAAAAAAAAATGGTAAAACCGCCTGTTCTATATCACTTCACAATACACATGTGTCGTAGTTGATAGTCCTACGGAGCTGCTGCCCTCGTAATAGTGTGATACTGGGAAACCAGCACTATAGGCGAGAATGTAACCGTACGACGTGTGCGCGTTGACTACTATACTAGTGTAAGTATATGAATTAGGAATCTTCCATTCAGATAGCTTCATAGGTAGATGAGTGGGAGATTCCCAAGAAGTGTAGTAGAACAGGCGGGTTTACCATTTTTTTTTTTTGAAATTTTGCATTTCAAATAAAGGTTTCAAGAGATGTGAAAAAGATGTGAGGATAACTAAATACAAGAAAAATGGTTTGATGTGAAAACGACATGAAAATATTTCTTACGTGAAGAAGATGTGAAAATATATTGAAGTGAAAAGTATGTGAAATTATTTCACTCCAGAATATTAGGAACTTTAAGTGAAAAACTTACACATATTTTTCACATTGAAATATTTAAACAAGATTTCGACTGCAAAATATTCTCACATCATTTAAACTTTGAATTCATCTCACCTTGAAAAAATCTCACATCTTTTTCACTTCATATTTCAAACAAGATCTCAACTGAAAAAATTCTCTCTACATTTATACTTTGATTTCTTAAACAAGCTATCAAGTGAAATAATTTCACATAAGAAATATTTTCACATCAAACCATTTTTCTTGTATTTAGTTATCCTCACATCTTTTTCACATCTCTTGAAACATTCATTTAAAATGCAAAATGAATTGCAGAATTTCAGAAAATATTGGTAAAACCGCCTGTTCTATATCACTTCTCAATACACATGTGTAATAGTTGATAGTCCTACGGAGCTGCTGCCCTCGTAATAGTGTGATACTGGGAAACCAGCACTATAGGCGAGAATGTAACCGTACGGCGTGCGCGCGTTGACTATTATACCAGTGTAAGTATATGAATTGGGAACCTCCCATTCAAATAGCTTCATAGGTCTGAATGGGAGGTTCCCAAGAAGTGTAATGGAACATGCGGTTTTACCAATTTTTTTTGAAATTATGCAATTCATTTTGCATTTTGAATGAAGGTTTATCGATGTAGAAATATCGATACAATATCGGCTTCGATACACCAAAAAATATCGATCCAGCAAATTATCGGATCGGTATCGCCATCCCTGTTTCTTTGTTGAGTTGGTAGATTCGGTTGGTAAACTATTTTTCTTTTTAGTCGTGGCATTCTGTAATGATGGAGGTAATCTTCTAGTCAAATTTAAGAAGGATTCCTTGATGTACTGTAAAGTAAAGTTGCAGTTTGAGGAGGTAGAGTGAGAATACAGGTATAAAGGGGGAACAGAGGAGATAAGGAGGATTTGACATTTTCAATTCTGGCCACGAAATCTGTAGCTTTATACTCTTCAGGAAAAAATACATAATATCGACATAGTCGGCATACAATTTATCGAACTCTGCCACAAAGCGGTCAGCATCATAGTCTTGTTTATACCTAAGCCTATGATTATGTAAATCTATTTTTCCAGATGAACCCATGTATCGAAAGCATTAAAAATATTAGATATTCTTTTATTTATATCTAGTGATACCGAAACTCTGAAATACTGGAGAGTCTGGGTATCCAGCATAACTCTCCTTTGAGGCGAAACTTGATTGACCATGCCCCATCCTGACTGTACAAATGGGAGAAGGTTGGCTGCTCTTGGTTCAAGTTCAACTATCCCCTTCCAAGTCTTGTAGTTCTCCGTTCCTTTCAAGAGTTCATGTGGTTGAAACTGGCGGATGCTGAATGGAGGTGTGAAATACCCCTTATGGATACATATCTCGCCATTCTGCTGCAGTTGGTTCTTGTGGTGTAGGTGGCGGGGTGGATCGCGATTTCTACTTGCATCACCTCTTGCCATTTCGATTTTACCCCTGCTGACGTGCTGAGGATGGATTGTGAATTTTAGATGGGCAAAATAATGGTTGTTTGGTGGTGTAGCTGATGAAAAATCATTTGAATGCTGATGTCCACTCCTTCTCTATTGGACGCACTTCTACCTCGAACTTCATTCGTCAAAGCTCACTCTAGTTGCTACCTGTCTTTGTGAGTTCGATGATTTGTAGTCTCGTTATGCGATAAGGGACCGTATGGTGAAAAAAATGAATGTCAGATTTTGCATGATTCGTATAGAAAATAAATTATGTTTTCTAGGCGAATTATGCACTCAAAAAAATAAAAAATAAATTTTATTAAACGTAATAATAAAAAGGCACCATTCACAAAACTAGTAAAATTTATTCAAAAAATAATAATATTTATCGCAAAATTGACAAACTTTATTTTCTATGCAATAAACTTTACCAAATTTCGTGATAAATTTTATTATTTTTTTTGATAAAAATTGCTAATTTTGCGAATGGTGCCCCGTTATTATTTTTTTTGGATAAACTTTATTTTTTTGATAAAATTTATTATTTTTGGATAAAATTTATTTTTTTTGGATAAAATTTATTTTTTTTGAATAAAATTTATAATTTTTTGCAACACTTTCTATTCATTTTTCATTCTCCATTTTTCTCAGTGTGCATATTTCATGACCGATTTTTTTTCACCACAAGGTCCCTTATCGCACAACGCCTCCCATATCTTGAATTTTGACCAAATTTGGTGGGGTGGTTTACTTCGAGTGAGAAACCCAAAGAAAATTTTCGACGTTTTTAGGGATTAGCATTATCTTGCAGTCTCCAATCTTTCCGAATTTTCGGGCAGCGTGACTTGTGTGCAGTGATTTATACTTAACAAATTTAAAAAATTACATCTCACATCAATATCCTGGTTCAAATTTTAGGTCAGGTGGTTCGGTTGTAGGTCTGGCTCCGGCCTGCGGCCACACCTCGGCCTCCTGGGCGAAGAAAATCATAGCAGGGGAAATTACCCCGACCAAATGAGATACAAGCGAAGAATCATGGCTCAGGTTCATGTAAAGGTACCAGTTACTGTACTTCTGCTGCGTATACGAAACATAAATAACGTATTAAATTTTAAAACACGAAGAGAAATATAAAGTACTTTATAGCGAGCTACAGGGTGAAAGGTAAAAGGGCAAACGAGCCAAGTACATACGTAGGATTTTGGTATATTACCTACGTCTATGTATATTGTATACCTACCGACTCGGTATCGTAGTAAAAAATACATATACATTTGTATAGAGGTTTACTCTCCTTTTTTTAACGTGTGTGTGTTTATAATATATATGTTGGGTGTTTTGGCAAAAGCTCTTATATTAAACGTATTCGAGTCTTCACCATACTGCGTTGTGCCGAATGTCGAATACTCAAATTTTAAAGAGGTATTCGTACGTACGCTTCTCTGGTGCTCGTTTTTTGTTCGAACGGGTGAGACGTGGATGGATAAGTAAATAGCGATAAAGATTGTTATATTGTGATTGTTTTGGTTTATTGTGTACGTCTACGTAGTTTATATACGTTTTAGTACTTGTGACGAGGGGTGGGGGGATGCTATACTAATTGATAGTGGGTAGTTCAACACGTGTGGTCAGGTAGCCTCAATCAGTGATCCGGACTGGATCCGGAACGTAACCGTAATCGTAATGATAACCGAAACGTAATCGATATTTTTCCCGACAATAACCGTAATAGAACGAATTCTCTCGAAAAAATCAGTAACCATAACCGGAACGTAATCGTTATGAGCAATAAAAGCATAACTGTTATTGGAACGTAATCGTTAATTCAAAAAAAAAACTTGCCTATAACCGTAATCAGTAAAAAGCAAACACATTTCGTTCTTTTTCGTTCCCAACCTGTTCTGTTTGGCAACATTCACCATGATTAGCTTTTGACGTTCAGCTTTTTTCAGCTTTCAGATTTAACCTTCAACTATTTTGTCGAAAAGTATAATTTTTTCAATTTTATATTTCATTTTTAAAAATATTTTCCAAATATTTAGTTTGAAAAAATTTTCAAAAACATCGCTTAAAAATTTTTCCAATTCAAAATTTAAAAAAAAATGGAGGATAAGTTTCAGAACTACTAACTGGGAAAAATTTAAAATTGGAAGAAATTTCGAAAAATATGAAGTCAATTTTTTGCAATAAAACAAAGCTGGAGATTTTTTTTAGAAAATTTGCATTAAAAAAATTTTACAGACAAAAAATTTTCAGTATTGAAAATTTCGTCAGTAGGACAAAGCAGCATTGAGTGCATTCGACTGCCTCCGAACCTGTTCGTTTGACCTGTTTTTAATTTTTACTTGATTTTTACTTAATACTTGAAATTTTTTTTTGCATCAATATAAAAGTAAAATTATGATATGAGATATTTTGCAAATGAATTTATTAATGTCACAATTTTCAAAAAAAAAAAAATGAATGAAAAAAAAGACGCATTTCCAAGGACGGAAGATAAAGGAATTTGATTATGCGAGGCCCGATGTCCCAACCGAAGCGTTATAACCAATCCTTTGTTATGCGCACCGTGTGTGGAGTCGGATTATCCTGTTGTAGGATTACTTTTTTTTTCTGGAAAATTTCCCCAACGCTTTCGACCGAACCTGATTTTAGATTTGAGTTTTTCCAGTCAGATTTCCACTACAGCGGATGTACGCTAAAAATTCACATGGGTGATGTGTACTGTTGTGAGTTTGGAACAAAAAACGTAATTGAAGCCATACCGATTTTGGAAGGAAAGAAGGAATGATTGACTTCAGTGAGTTCATGAGTTGGGACATGGTATAATTTCCACAAAAAGTACATACGTAAAAAAAGTTCCTGAATCAGAAGAGACCAAAATGGTCAAATTTTACTAATAAATCTTACCTCTCATAGCCTTCCACCAGCAGCCAACCAAATGGTCAGATTATTCATGGAAATCCAGTGGCATTTATTAGTTTACTGACAATTTGCGATCAAGTAAAATGATAATACAACTCAATTGATAACGAGTAATATCCAAAGCAATTTTTCTTTGATGCGTCTTGAATTTCTGTATCTTCTGCGAATTCCGAAGGAAGAGGCAAGTAAGCCATAAATGGGTAGATAAAATGTAATAATTCAAAATATGAATGAAAAAGTTCAAGCTAAATGAATTTATTAGTAAGTACACGCTAAATTCAATGTAAATTTGAAGTCTTTCACAACGTAGAAGTTTGATCGTAGGATTAAAATGTCTTCAATAATTTTACCAACTTGACGCTCAGCTGCGCTACGAGGTTCACCAAGCTGGTTGACGTCCTCACAAAATGGTAGTTGAACTACATAGCGACCAGTGCGGTCACATGTGGTGAATATCTTCTCACAGATGAGCTCATCAGCTGTGAGCTTTGCAGCATTGTGACTCTGTACAGTACCAACAGCCTCTTCTATCTTCCAAAACGTGACGGTGACACAACTGTTCTAGGGTGAAACAGTACACCAGCTCAGAATTAGTCAGAGGACTGTTGGGTGGAAATGTGCCAAAGACAGTCCAGCCAAACCTGGTATTAGTGGCGGTAAATCTGCATGCATTGTGTGTTTTTCCGCTAGCATCACTGCGGCAAAGTATTCTTCATCTAAGAGAATATCAATTGGCAGGTCTGAATTTTCAAAATTGTCAGCGAGTGACAGACCCTGGCTACGCAAATGAGCGATAACATTGGTAGGTAGGTCTGGCGTGGTTACCGGACATTTGCCCGAATATAAGTCCCCGAATTTCGAAACCCCGAACGCCCTTTACCCGAAAAAAATTATCCTGAATTTATTAACCCGAATTGGTGTTTCCCCGAAGACCATTATCCCGAATGGTGAAATCCCGAATCATAATTTTGTTGTTAACTTGTAGTTCGTTCAATTTTTTCCCAATTTTTTTCTTCAAAAATGAAAGAGAAATTTTGAAAATATCTCAAAAAGTCTTGAAAGGGATGTTCGGGATTTCAAAATTCGGGTAAACGGTTTCGGGATTTTACCATTCGAGATGATGGTATTCGGGGAAATACCATTTCGGGTTAATGCCATTTCGGGTTTATAAATTCGGAATAATTTTTTTCGGGTACAAGGCGTTCGGTATTTAAAAATTCGGGTGAACGGATTCGGGATTTCAACATTCCGGGTTATGGTATTCGATCGCCTGTCATGAAGAACTCCCCGACGAAATATATTGGTTTCCGGGTCATCTTGAAAGTGGGCCACTCAACACACACTCCCCCCTCGGTCAACACTGTGTGCCTCGTTTAGGAGAATTCATTCAGGAGAAAGCTTATCAAACTACATTTAACTTATCATACTATGCAGATGTGTCCTGAAGGACACCACTACCCCGTGCAACGAATTTCGGAGATTCGCAGCTTTATTTTACCTTCTTCGAAAACGTGACATCGGGAACAACCCTGATTCGAACTCCTTCCTCATTCGACATCACGGTGATGGGGCACATATCGAATCGATTATAAACCAAGAGTTCGACTCGTGATGCTTCGCGTGACAGTCATTCAGTCTAAAATAGGCGAAGCGTGGAAGAGGAGTAGATAGTCTCTCACGAATGTAATAAAGTCGAGCCGACGATTCCGAGTGCCTTAAAGTGTAGGTCGCCGTATCACTCGGTGATGTGTATGCCTGGCGCAAGATACCTACGCGAAAGAAGACTGCCTAGCGAAATGGCGAAGGCGGTGAAGGAAGAGCTGAAGGATTTTGTTGTGAAATATTTCGTGATACCGTAGACGCGGCGATGAAATATAGAATGGATGAGAGGTGAAGAGAAAAAATGAGTTTGAGTTGAAGGAATATCGCATTATGTATCCTTAAGGTAGCATGCAAATTTGAATTTTACTGCCAACCGTGGTATGAAGAAACACGTGTATCTATAGGTGGATGAGATAGAAAGGTGATGTGGTAGAAGGGATATAAGTCTGTACGATTATTTCTTTATGTATAAATGAGACACGTTCGTTGTATATTCGTAGATTGGTGTTGGTGGTGGATTACGATACACAATCACGCGAAATTTTTTACCTATTATCCTACATTTCCTCTATTTTTATTTTCATTGGTGAATAAAAATTAGCTGAAGTGAAGTACAACATCATATTTTTCATTGTACGAGTTGATTTTTCTTAACCCCTATTCATTAATTGAAGATATAATTGTAATTTTAAATAATTTCGATAATTTCAAAAAAATAAATCATTAGAACTTACCTTTTATGTTGCCCATTTTTGGGTTTTTCTTCGTTTCGATGTTCACTGAAGTCTACCGATAATTTAACGTGCTCAGCCAATGTTTTTACATCGAATACTGGTGGGCTCACCCCACGGCTACACTGTACAGCCGTCAGCCCATACTCAAACCACCTTTTTGTGGCGAAGTTCGTCGCCTCGGCTACATTAAAGCCTGCATTGAACCCTGCATGATAGCCACGGGGAAATGTGATTACAATCTCCCCTAGATTCTGTACAATCTGAAAAAAAAAAGATACAATAAGGGTATAAATAAGTAAAATGATTCGTAAGTTTCAAATAACCTGTGACATTCAGCATTATTATATCAACTTGAATCGAATGGTGCTTCAATGTTTCGGACCTTATGAGGCATGCCTTGTGCCTTATAAAGCCGGGACACGAGGCTTCAGGGTACTTGCCCCGAACAAGTTTCTCCAGTCTTTTGGAATATCGTGAGGGGGGGGGGGGTATACCATACCTATAAAACAAAATTAAAATTATATATCTATAGTATATGGTATATAGGTACTGAAACATTTGAATAGATGTTTACCAAAACTTTTTAGCCCCAAAATGATGGTAGCTGATACTGTATAAATCGTTATCTTCGCTATGTCAGACGAATGAAGTTTTATACATCCCGAAATATAAGTATGGAGAATTCACACCTTCCACCTCTTTCTCGGTGCATATATCGAGGATACTCCCTAACTTATTCAAGTTCCAAACCTATGACAAAGAAAATAATATACATCTTATTACCAAGAACAAATGAAACATGAACTGAATTGTATGTAACTGTAGGTACACAAACATACATTGTTCATAAACAAAAAATGAAAAACTGAAAAAAAAACGAACTTCTATGGTGTAGAGGTAGAAGTAGGTTCGAAACTGTCGGAAAATTCTGAAACGTCATAATCGTTTATGTCTGAATAAACAGTAAAAGGTTGAGTAGTAGCTGTAGGAATAGCTCAAAATTCCAAACTTTGTAAGAAGTTGAATGTTGAGCTGAAAAAAAGAAAAAGAAAATAAATAAGAAATAAGTTGAAGAATAAAAGAAAGAAGAAAAGATTGCAGTATACCTATTCTCTTCAGCATAAGAGGCTGAAATCGGTGGTTCAGCATGAAAAGACCTCAAAGGTCTAGGCCACACATCTGGTATAGGTGAGCAAAACCAAGGATCCATTTGTCTGTAACTAAAAACAAAACAAAAAATAAAAAAATAACTTGACCACTGACCAGTAAAAAAAAAAGTGAGAAAGAAAATGTTTACGTTTTAAAATATTCTGGGCTGTGTTCCATATCAATTATTTTACTCTGATACCTAGCTTTGCTCAGGGGAATTTTTGAAGGCTTCAGGGAACTGAAAAAAGTCAAAAATGTAAGAAATCAGAAACATTTTCTAAACTAAACACAAATGCTGCATAAACTTACATTTTTTTTAATAACCTTGGTAAGGTTCTGTGAGGTACAAAATCTAGTCTTGCTCAGGGGAATTTTTGAAGGCTTCAGGGAACTGAAAAAAGTCAGAAATGTAATAAATCTGAAACATTTTCTAAACTAAACACAAATGTAGTGTAAACTTACGTTTTTCTATCACACATGTTTGAAAAAAGTCGAACTGTAGGCCTAGAAAACGAAATACACTAATAAATGAAAAAAATATATAAACAATACTTACTTACTTAGTTGAAAAAAAAATAAAAACTAAATACATGCCTTTTCAGTTTTCAATAATGAATGAAATGAAAAATTATTACAATCTAGTTAAATCAAATGAAATAAAATCACAATTCAATCTAAAATCGAAGCACATTGGTAGCAGTGAATTCGTTAAAAACTTATCATCACACACATTTACGCTACAACACACTAACACAGATAAGAAGAGCAAAAAGTTGAATGTTCCAGAGAAAAGGAGAGAGAAAGAAATGGTGAAAGCATGGGAAAGTTAATAGGCTACCTTTTTGTTTTCAGCCTCTTCTCTAATTAAGCTGGAACTGCTTCTTCCTCTAGAGCAGCCCATTCCCGCCCTTATTTCAGCTCAAGGGCAGCGGCTGCCCTTGGGGCTGCAGCTTGTGAGAAGGTTTCCAATTCTCCTTTATGGGAAAATCATGGGCTGTAATTCTGAATATTTATATGAAATGTACACATTCAAGAAAAATATCGAACTAATTCTATGTATGTCGTATTTACTCAGTATACTTACATGCTACAAACAAAATTATGAATGCATGGCCGGAAGACAAACTCCAATGCGAACCTTTCAAGTAGGTAAAGGTAAGACCCCAGTACACCGCGAAAAAGTTTTTCTACGAGGCGCAATCATGAGTGTTAGGAGGACGCGTGCAGGCTTCGCGAGTAACTGGACGAGCGGCGTCCTTACCGAAGCAGTTGCGGTTGCAATATAAGAACAACAGACAAGACAGTCAAACCTGGAAACTCGAATACCTTCATGACGTCACTACTCATACCACTGAATGCCGTTGAATATTTTACGTCAGTTTTAAACAGTTTAGAATTTTTTGAAGAAGTTTTCCAGCTCCAAATTTTTTCCTCGTAATTTTTTTCTCAAAATTTTCTCAACTGAAATATTTCTGACATATGTAATTTAATTTTCTCCACTGAAATTTTTTTCTGAAGAATTTTTCCATCGTTGAACTTTCATCTTTTTTGAAAAGAATGATTTTTGTTTGATTGACGCCATAAAAATTTTGAGAAAAAAATTCGAGTTGAAAAAATTATGATTGGACGTGGAAAATTTTCAGATGTGAAAATTGCGAGAAAATAAAATTTTTGCGACGTCAATCAAACAGAAGTCATTCTTTTCAAAAAAGATGCAAGTTCAATAATGGAAAAATTCTTCAGAAAAACTTTGGTCGTGGAAAAATTACGTCAGAAAAAAATTCGGTCGTGGAAAAATAACATTAGAGAAAAATTTCAGTTGAGAAATTTCTGAGAAAAAAATTAGGAGTTGAAAAAATTACGAGGAAAAAATTTGGAGTTGGAAAACTTTTTCAGAAAATTCAAAACTATTTAAAATTACGTAAAATAATCTGAACTTTGAAAAAAAAAAAGTCGAAACTGCATTCAGTGGTATGAGTAGTGACGTCATGAAGGTATTCGAGTTTCCAGGTTTGACTGTCTTGTCGTGAAACGTGAAATAATAGGCCCCTCTCGGGCACGTATATTTATACAACGTCACACAGCGGATTTCTTCGATTATATTTATACAAAAATAAGCAGCGGTTTTTTGATTACATTTCTACAAAATTACACAGCGGATTTATTCGGGTAACTGCGCTTCGGGTTCGTCGACCGCCGCCTCCTCGTCCTCCTCCGTATCCGTCACAATTTTCCTCATACGTCCGTCCGCCGTAAGGCCCATCGAATACAGGATTCCTAACAGGTTTGGATGTTTTTGTTTCTCGTGATCTCTCTGTCCCTGTCGCGAAAGAAACACTTTTGAACAGGTTGACAACCGGCAGGCCCAGAACGTCGCTGAAAACGGCGATACACAAAAACACATTTTATAAGTTCTCTCATTGCCTCAGTGCGACAACGTTTTGTAGTTTCGGATACTTACTCCATTTATTCTTCCATACTCGCCAGAATATACATCCGCGCAAATACGTCGGATTCGCCGGATCCCTAGCTTCGCAGAGGTGGGTCGGCTTGGGTTCGCCGTACCACCAAACCGGCCCTCCTTCTACAGGGGCCTTGTAACGGACCCCCCGATAGAAAATCGAGCGGTCCTTACCCATCCCCTGCCCATACACGTTCGGCTGTCCGGGGGTTGGGAACATTTTTTATTTTTCATCAGTGGTATGTGTGCATACTAAAAATGCAATGTTCCCACACTTCGCAAAAAGTATTCACGGGACCAAAATTTTGATTTTTGCAGCCCCCTACTCGAAGCTGCAGGGGGGGGGTGGGTTTGGGAACATTGCATTTTTCGGGCCTCCGCATCCGTGAGTTCATTTTAAGCGCAAAACTTCGTACTTCGCACAAAAAAAAGTTTTCTTGAACGTATAGAATATAGACTAATTATACCTATCAAACATATCAGGTGAAAATTATAAAAAATCGTACCACAAAAAACAATAGCAGCGATATAAAAACTATGGTACCGGCGAGGCGAGATGAAAAATATAGGTTTTTCTGCAGTTAGATATAGATACTAACGAAGTAAATCAAGAATACAAGACCAAAAATATCTGCAGCCTTCTTTATTCGCGAGGTTTCGAGTTTCCACCCCCTCCCCTCACCCTTTCCTGGGGTTGAATTGAAAAAATATCATCGGATTTGAATTCAGGAGGTCCGAAAACATACATTTCGATACCCCGCTCGAAAAATTCCAAAATTTCGAGTTTCCACCCCTCCCCTCTCACCCTTTCCTGGTGTTGAATTGAAAAAATACCATCGGATTTGAATCCAGGAGGTCCGAAAACATACATTTCGATACCCCATTCGAAAAATTATTGAACATTTCAACACATTAGTTGGGAAAATTTGTCATTTTCCCAACTGATCAATAAGGCCTCTTTTGGGCATTGAACACACAATTTTTCAAATTTTCGCCCTCCCGTTTTTTCACATTATCTCCTCGGGGATTGATTTTAGGATAAAAATAGCTCAGTACTTTTTTGTTCTACACTCAATTTCCAACATTTTTTGTATGAAAATTTTTTCAGTAGGACAGCAAGCAGAGGAGATAGAGTCCTGAAGGAAGGGGAGATTGGAGAAATGAAAACGCGTATAAAATCGTAGGTTTGCTCCTCAATGGTTTTTCGATTTATGAGGGACTGTAAACAGGCTTTATTTCTAAAATTCATAAATAGGGTAAAATTATTTACTAACAACTTCGTTGTATTCGAGATACAAACACTCCCATCGTCTTTACCTTCTAGATCACCATCTTGGTCGAGAATTAAAATATGAATAGAGTTCGGTTCATGTTGAAAAAATTTGCGAGACGATTCGATTGTAACGCAACAGAACTCGCAGAGTTTTCGAATCTGTTACTAGTAAACCACGGGGAGGGGGGGAGGGGAAGGAGAGGTAGTCCAGACTCGGTCCATCATAGTCGTCGTGGTCGTCTAGAGACTGATGTTTTTTCTACGCTGCCGCCATCGCGTACACTGCAAAGCAACATTTATTATTAAAACCTTTCAGTGGTACGTTCGCGAAACAAAATCAAAAAGGCGAGTATTTACTTCCGGCTCGTTGATTCGGAAAATTTCTCGTATTCCGCTCAAGCGAATATAACAAATTTATTACGCCATTTCAAAAAAGCGCCCAGGCCGAAACAGCAAAACCACCATAGACTCGCGTTCACTTCATATCGTACATAGTCGCTCGGACCCATACCCATAATGCACACCTCGCTCGCTCTCAGCGTACGTACGTATGTACTTTACGCGCGCCAGAGTATTATGAAGAGTACCTATACCATTTACTATTTGCAGCCTCCCCGCCCCCTCGCCGCGTTCATCTTGTAGACGGACGCAGACCAACAAATAACATGGTTATATAGCTTTTACGTCGCATCGCAATTTCTCACTCAATACGTTCTACCTATGTCCTCTCCTCCGACGTCGGATTCGAACGCTATTTCTAAAATTAAAGCGCGAATCTTCCTATATTCGCGTAGGTAACGAGCGCCGCCGTCGAGAGTTTTTCCATCTTCTTTATTTTTTTCCCACCTGTGATGCTGCCAGGAGGGATGCAGGGATCCGAATACTTTTTTATTCGATTCGAATTTTCTACTTATTTTTTATTCGATAAAAGAAACGTGTTCGGACGTATTCCATTTATAGCTCGGTAGGAATAATCTCGGACCTATTTTTCGATGTAATCGCATCAACGCCATTGCCCATCGGAGGTAATATTTTTTCTCGTGAAAGTTGAGAAATTTCGATTGGTTGTCGATTGTTTCGCCGGATGTAGGTGTAGACTATGAAGATCGAAGAGATTTTGCCTCCTTTTTTTCCTTTTTTTTTATGTTTGCTGTGGATGTCGTTTACAGTGCAAGCAAGGGGATACATTGAGCATTGCAATGTACTTGAAAATGTAATCTATGCAGTCTTCGATTCTATGATTGTTCCGTCCGCAACGTAAACAGAGGCCTTCGATACCCGGTTTTTTAAAATTCACCGTGGATTTCGACTTTTGATACTTAAGCTGCGAATTACTGAGTTTGTTGAAATTATTTTGCCGTAGGTTCGTTTTTTTGATTTTATTTGATTAACTTCTAACGACGGCGACAAACCTGTAACTGTGGTAGACGTCGAAGCATTTTTGGAAATTTCACCAGAGTCAATTTTAGCAGCCTCCCATGACGTAGTTTTTTTGAAAATACTATCCAGCGATTCGTTGTCTGATTCCGAAAATTTTACTCTGATATCGTCACAAATACTTCGGATTAACTGAGCGAGTAGAAATACATAGGCGATTGATTTTTTACAGTACCTACATTCGAATTTGCTGTCATTGACCTCACCACGAAGTGTAGTAGTAAAAAATCAGAGATATTTTGATTTTTGGCTTGGAATTTGGACAGGAACTGGTGCTGGACGACTAATTTACTCCGTTTGGGTGATAAATTGTCTTCCGTTAACTTGATCAAGTCATCGTAGACCAAATCGGTGATATTACCAGGTTCTGCTAACGCCAATACTGTATTGAAATGATTCACTCCTATTGAATTCAGGAGTAGCTTGGCACAAAATGGTTCATCTTGGTCAATTTTCTTCATTTGGGTATGTAGTTCGAAACGTTGCCGGTAACTTTTAAACGATTTTTTGGATGAGTCAAAAACCGTCAAATTTCTGGATATTTTCTGTTTGAGTAGCCGGTAGAGTCGGAAGTTTTTCGACGATTTTTTTTTCAGAATTTTTTCCTGGTTTTTGATGAATTCTGAGAAAAGTAGACTGAATAGTACTTGGGTCAGGTTAATTTTTGAGCTTCTCAAGGATTTTCTCCTGTAGCTTTATAAACCGAGTAAACTGAACTTTGACCATTTTGATTGACCAACGTTTTTAACGATGGTTTGGAGTCGAAAAAGTCACCATTTTATTTACAAGAAAACTAAAAACTCTAACCCCTATACCGATAAAGAAAGTTTGGATAGATGCAGTTTAACTAATTCGTATACTCTCTCATTTCTGAATCAGTGAAATTTTTCAAAAACCACTGAAAAACAGTCAGGATTGCAGGACAGTAATAATCAGTGAAAAAATTTTTAGTGAAAGAATATCACTGGAAATCAGTGAAAAGTCACTAAAAACTCGGTGATATTTATGAAATTTACTGAAAAAGCTGCGAAATTTTTTAAATAATCAGTGAAAAATCTGCGAAAATCAGTGAATTTCACTGAGTTTTTTTGTGCTTCAATTCTGTTTTTTTCCAGTGATTTTTCACCGAATCACTGATTCGGAATGAGAGAGTACTAATAAAAACAAATATTTCTTTGGACATATCCATTCTCTTGGGGTTTTACCTAAATCTAAAAGGAAAAAACTGCGTACGTTTTTCATTTTATTTTTGCACTCGTTACATCTTATATTTTAGAATTCCCAGGCTTTACACCGATGGAAAAAATATTGAAATTAATAAATAGAATTATGTGCTTATTTTTCAACTGTGAATCGGTCGGTTGACCCAGCGGAATTCCAACCAGAATATTTCGAACCTACTCTCTCATTCCAAACCAGTGAAAAATCACTGATAAATAGTCAGAATTACAGCACGGGAAAAATCAGTAAAATTCACTGATTATTCAAAGAATTTCACAGATTTCCAGTAAATTTCTTTAATATCACCGAGTTTTTAGTGAATTTTCACTGATTTCCAGTGATTTTCTTTCACTGGCTTGCTTTCAGCGAAAAATTTTTCACTGATTTATTACTGTGCTCCAATTCTGACTGTTTGCAGTGATTTTTGATGAATTTCATTGATTCGGAAATGAGAGAGCAAACAGAATCATCACTTCATCAGACATCACTGTTTTCTGCTTTTTAATAATTCTTGACAATCAAAGTCATTTTAATTATCCGTGCTTTTGTTTCTTTCGGATTTTCTTGACTGAAAGGGTCGATCAAATCTGTTGGGTTGTTCTTACGAAAATCTTCGAGAATTGCTCTCGCCACCAGCATCTCTTCTCATTTTTTTTGCATCAGTGAGCCTGGATATTGAAACCACTCTTGAGGGTCAAAAATTGGTTTTCGAATTTACACTAATTTTGGGCCTTTCAGAGGGAGTAGAATTAAGGGGAACCTCAACTTGAAAACCAATTTTTTATCCCTGAAGGTGATTTTAGCATCCAGGCTCGCATCTGTCTTTTTCAAACATCGAATAGTTTTTTGAGCGAATGATCCGGTATTTACTAGTACTTCTATTCCTCGATGGAAGTTTGATTTTTTGCAATGAAATCGGCAAAATTCGTCCGCTGTATGTAGTATGTACTCCATTTAGGGCCAATTATCACATCGATCGATGCAATAATTCGTTTAAATAAAAACTTACCCGCCCTTAGCTGAATTATAAAAGTAATATTCGATGTAAAAATAAAAATAAAACGTACGCGTTTGTGTATTGATAGAAGATAATAAACACGCAAACGATAAATCCGGTGGCGCAGCTCAGCTCGCGATTAAATAGCACGCGAAAAATGAGTAAATATTTAACCATCGTTTAGCATTCATTGTAATATCAATGGAAATGAGGGAATGAATGCAGGTAAAGACAGCGACCAGGGGATAAGTGCGGGAGTGGCGCTATATTTTTTCGGTTCGCCTCGTGCCGTCGTCGAGATCATAAACCAAATATTTAAGCAAATTCGCCTTCGTATTTGGAATCATTCAACGACTCGTCCGACTCCCTTTTTTTTGCCGTCGAATTCCCGCTTCAAAGACACGACTGGGTAAAAAACAACCTGTAAACACGAACCGACAAAATATTCAATTTCCGTCGTCGTCTTCGTCGTACCAGTACCGTTTTTTAAGCTTCCAAACGGCGCGGTTGTGGAAAAATTTACCCCTGTGATGTGAATTCGACTTCTACGAAGAAAACGAAAAGAGAAATCTCGTCGTTGAACTCGGCATCAGAATTTCCTCAAATACCTACCAATCTCTTTCACCTTGTCTGACGTTATTCGAGCAAAAAAACCATTTTTTCGACCGAGTTGTAAACCGAAAAAGATATTTAAGTTGCCGTTCGTGTTTTCTTCCCCTGGCTCGTCTCGCATCCCTCGGCAGACTATTCCATTCCATCGCAGCGCGCTAAATGTATATTACCAACCGCAGCAAAGACCCGACCAACGTACAAAGATCACGTTAATCCTTTTTGAAATGAAATTACTACAACCAATCTCTTTCTCGTTCGTTTTACGTTTCAACGTTTCTATATCCGTGCTCGTATAAGTCCTACGTTTCTGGATTCGCCTCCCTTCCGCGTTCTTTAAATTTTTCCTTTCCCTTTCGTTTTCACTCGATAAGGTGTGCAGAAAATGATGTACTTGCCTGAATAACTTCTGCTGCATTCATAAGATGTCGATAAAATATATTCTACTTTTTTTCTTTTTCCATCTTGAATTTGATGAATCAAAAAATTGTGATTCGACAAAAAGATTACGTGAAAATTTTCAAAAATACAAGTCAAATATTAGAATCACATCCGTTGCTTGCGAAAATATAAATTCAAAATTTTTTTAATTCACTTGTCATAGTTTCTACTGGCAAGAAAAACAATAAAAACCAAAAAATAACAAAAATTTCATCTTAGTAGCAAGACAAACCAGAAAATAGCAAAAATTTGAATGACTTCGCTGCAAAAAGCAAGAATTTCCAACATTAACCTCTTTTCTTGAATTTTTTAATAAAGGGATAAAAAAGGGATTTTTTGGGCGAAAAAAATTCATTAAACAATAATTTTGATTATTTTTGACACCAGGCTTTTACTTCCTTGAGTAGTTAGGAAATCTTTCTGTAACTCATTTTTGATTCAAGTACCTACTCTCTCATTTATAAATCAGTGAAGATTATCGAAAATCACTGAGAACCAGTCAGAATTGCAGCATAGGAAAAAATCAGTGAAAAAATTTACAATGAAAACAAATCTGTGAGAAAAATCAGTGAAAATTCACTGAAAAGTCAGTGAAAATTCAGTAAAACTTATAAAATTAGCAGAAAAATCGGTGAAAATCTTTGAAAAATCAGCGATAATTCGCTGAAAATCAAGTGAATTTCGCTGATTTTTCCTGTGCTACAATTCTATCTGTTTATCAGTGAATTTTCACTGATTCAGAATGAGAGAGTACATCGCATTTTTTGTTCGAAATCTAGGTACATTGAATAATTTAATTACAGCTACGAAGGAACCAAAAATTATCCTTGCACGTGAACAAATTTTTCTGCATATCACGCCAGTAAAAAGCACTTGATGGTTTGAAATTGAGCATACATGAATTTGTCTCATTTCTTTCAGCAGATATGTTTCCAAAGCGAATCGACGTGGCTAAATTAATCTTCGTTGTCTTATTACGATCAACATATCATCAATCGTTCCTCCAAATCGTCCAATTCATCCAATCCGGTTAATCGTTTCCACAAACTAATCATTAATCGCGGATCAACCATATGATTTGTATTGCCAGCATTTCGCATAACAAAATAGGTCAAATTTCCATAGGATTTGTGGTATCCGACAACTCGATCTGTTTGACACCAGTTCACGAATCTAATCTGATGAAATGCCAAGGCTCCCGACCATGTTAGGTATCTCAAAAAATCATACCCTTTAGCTGCATTTACCTAAATAGACAGCAAAAGAGAGAGACAAATTGTAGTTTCTGAGCTTGAAGGTATGCTCTACTCTTTCATTTATAAATCAGTGGAAATTGCCGAAAATCACTAAGAAACAGTCAGAATTGCAGCACATGGGAAAATCAGTGAAAATTTTTTCACTGAAAACAAATCAGTGAAAGAAAATTAATGGAAATCAGTGAAAATTCACTGAAAACTCAGTGATATTATGAAATTCACTGCAAAATCTGTGAAATTCTTTGAATAATCAGTGAATTTCGCTGATTTTTCCTGTGCTGCAATTCTGACTGTTTATCAGTGATTTTTCACTGATTCGAAATGAGAGAGTAGCTTGTTATCAGTGGAAAAATTTAGGATCGGGATATCTTAAGCATTATTGTTTAAAATGTTCTGAAAATTTAATATGTGCTTCGGAATAACATTATCTTTTTAGGACTTTTGAGATATTTTCAAAATTTCTTTTCCATTTTTGAAAAAAAAAAATGTTCGGAAAAAATTTGACAAACAACATTTTTCATCCAAAGTAATTTCTGAATTTTTTTTAAAATTGAAGAAAAATTTTGAAAATATCTCGAAAGTCCTCAAAAGCTAATGTTGTTCCGAAGCACATATTAAATTTTCAAAACATTTTATTCAATAATGCTTAAGATATCCCTCATTTTGAATTATAATAATTTCACTATGTACATAATCATACTGCTATATTGCAAAATAACGCAAAAAATCTCACCTTGATACCATACTGCCCGATATAAAAAAGGAACTTCGTATGCGGAATAAGATTTGAGATGATTCCTGCCACAGATGTGAACATATCTTGTTGCAAATAGCACATAGGCCCTTCAATATCATTATAGCGGATCTCACCAACATGTAGTGCTTGTTTTATTCGACCCCGAGAGAAAATAAACGATATCTTCGAATCCTCCGAATTATCAGCGGCAGTCCTGGTAAAATCATCCATTTGATCATAGCCAAGCAGGCGTATTTCAGACACCATATCTTGATACTTTTCATACGCCTCCCATCGCTGATCACTCCTCAACAATCTTTTAATTTCCTCTTCCATCGATCGCAAATTATGTCTGGTAAATTCATCGGCTACTCCTACTTGGTAGAGAAGATCTGATGCTCCGATCATGTTGATCGGATCTAATAAACCATTGCCGATCATTACTCCTTTGATATGAATTCTCGATTTTGAATTACGTTCTTGATGAAGTTGCCAAGCCGAATAAATGGCTATCTTACTGGTGTACGTATCGCCTCCATTCAAGTACACTCCGTTCACGACAGCTTCTTCGAATATTTTGGAGAATTGTTTCAAGGCCTCTGCCACATCTTTTCCGGCATCTTCGAAAGTTATCGAGTGTCCATCAGGGTTCTCGGTGAAACTAAATCCGCTTCCGATCGGGGTATCGATGTATAAAACGTGAAAATTTTCCAGCAGAGTGATCTCGCTTTTACGTATTCTTCCTTCGGCTCTCGTGAAAGGTCCAGTTGTATCAAAAACTCGAGATGACGAAGGATACTTGCGGTTCGATTCCAACCATACCACCAGTGAAGCGTTTGCATCTTGATTTATGCAAGGGAAAAACCATATGAAAAGGTTCGCGTTGGTTTTATTATTCACTGTGAAGAACCCAGAGTGACTTTCGTAAGTAGAGAATGGCTCTTCTACTCTGGAATCGAGGATGGCTTCTTCGGTCCGATTATTTTTGATATAAGGAGTGAGAAATAGAGCGTATGGACCTGGCGGAGTCCATCGTCGTTTGCGAATCTGCATATTATGATCATTGATGGTCGAATATTCATCGGAAAAGTGGTTCGTTTTGTCGCATAATCGTTTACCTCTATCTTTCGTGTTGTAAGCGATCGTCATACAATAATTGAACAATAATAAAATACACAAAAGCGGAAACATCACGAATTTAGAGAATACTCTCGAGCAATAGGCAAAACGGGAAAAAATGAACTTTTGTTGTAATCATGCAATTTCTTTTATAAAAAATTACACATTTCACCGAGACGTATCACTGATATAATGAACCTAATCGTCGAAAGTTTTTCATTCAGTCCTGCTGAAACATAGACCCAGATGAGAAATAAACCATGACAAAGAGTTTGCATAGAGTACTCCAATCTCTTCCTTTGATGTAAAAATTCCTTCTCGATAAAGGGGTATTTGTTTTTTCATCTTCATGTTTTTCTATAACAATATTATGCTCTGAATAATTAGTTTATGTTCAATTGTGTGAGAAATGCTCTACTGGGCGAGAGTTTCACGCTTCAAATATTTCATCGATGTAGTTGTTGACTAAGTAATTTTCTTGCGAACTGCTTCAGTTATACCACAATAAGATAGTGTGGATTTATGTGGGTTAGCTAAAAGTAGTAGGTTTTGTTTTCTTAGGGTAGTGATAAAAAATATGATTAAAAATTTCCTGGCGTTGTAGTCGCATTGGTCGCATCTGAATCTCTTCTGGGCATAATTTATTTTTATCGGAGTTAGAGGAGGATTCTTTGGGGTTGATGGCTCGTTGCAAATTACTGCTCACCAAGATAATTCATCTCCACGGAATGCACTTTCACCGAAATGAAAAACAAAAATCACGCAATGTACACGATGACATTTATTCTTTAAATATGCTGAACAAGGCACACATACACGAATTGACACATATACGTACAGACGACTTGGCGAATCTGGAGCAGCGTACCTGCTCCGTGCACGACCACAATAGAACTAGCTTGGGTCCTGACGTGATCACGTCAAGTACCAGCTAGGGACTATGTTTTTCACTCCAACTATCAGGGCATCTACTACACCCGATAGAGGAATCCCAGTATGGCCAAGTCTACCTATCACCAGGGATGGGTAGCCAATCAGATTGGCTAGTGCTAACGGCTAAAGCTAAAAAAAAAATTTATCGGCTAAGGCTAACGGCTAATGGCTAAGAGGATTTTATTGGCTAGCTAACGGCTAAATTTTGAAAATGCCTTGTGGCACCTCAAAATAAGCGTTATCGCCTCCTCAATCTTCAACTGATAACAGAAAATTAAAAAAAGTCCATTGTCAACAGTTATTCAAGAAATAGTATAATTATCTATGAATGTAACACTTTTTTTAATCAAAAATGGAATACATAATAGAACAAAATGAAAACAAAACTAGAATTTCGCAAAAAAGTTTTCAAGATGTACAAAATTACAACGTACAATTAATATATTCTGGAGATGTTCAGGTGTTACATTCCAGCGAAGATCACTTAAAATGAATTTTAACTGGCTAAACAATTGTTCCACAGAAACTTGAGTTCCTGGTACTGATAGAATTTGTTGTTCTTCCAGAAGGAAAGAATGTCGATTTTACTATTTAATCTTTTTGAGTGGCCAAATTCTCTTAATGCACTTTCGAAAGAAGGCTTCTGTTTGGTTTGTTGCTTCTGAAGTCTATGTCTAGTACAAAGTATTTTTTCAATTCGTGCGTCTTAGTCTTCAGTAGCCATAGAATCAGTGTCTTCTGAAGATAGTATTGCCTCATTTTCTTGTTTGAGCTCTGAAAAAAAATTGAAAAAAACAAAACAAACAGCAAAGGTATTGTATTAGTGTGAATTCGTTCATTTAAATTGAGAAATATTGTTGGGTATCGCATTTTCTTTATCATCTGTGCTCAATTCAAAAGCAAATCGCGGATCTAAATACATGGCACTCAACATTGCTTTGTTTTCCATCAACGAATCTTTTCTTTTCACCATTATTATTGATTAATTCAGACGAAAATGGAGAACCTGGTATATAAAAATGAGCAGAATATGATTATTTGGGCATGTTTTTTAGATTAACGAAATGAGCAAATTAAATAATTATTACAAACCTATCTCGGCAGTGCGCATATGACAAATGTACCATATTTTATATATATCTGTTAAAGTGTTATTATTAGATTGAAATTTCTTCGTCGCATAGTAGCTGGGTTCTAAACATTCACAAATTTTGTTAATTTTCTGCCATGCTTCCTCTGATAACAAGAGTTTCTTATTCCCATAGTTCGCAGACATTATGCAAAAATCCTTGAGTTTTAATAAAGCTGCTAACATAACATAGGTCGATTCAATTTTATTATTTTTATTTTTCATTTTTTTGGCTTTCAACGTGTACATGAACATGAAACATAACAACTGTAACAATAACGATAACGAAAAAAAAATTAGTCGATAGCCATTGATTTTGATTGGCTAAGCTAATGGCTAATGGCTAGTGAAGTTGATTGGCTAGCTGAAAGCTAAAGCTAAAATTGATGAAAATCCTCTGGCTAACGGCTAATGGCTAATGGCTATCGGCTAGCTACCCATCCCTGCCTATCACACTTGTCCCTCATAGCTTCACGGCAGGGCCTCTACCGCTTAGCCCGAGGGGAAGCACGAATGAGTGATCCTGGCCCCCTCGGACCCCTGCCCCTTCGAGTTTGCCGTCGGGGTAGTGGTGAACCTGAAGTGGAATGAAAAAACAAGCCCTATCCTGTCGCGACCGCAAGTTTTTTTCCTACTGATCAATTGATCAATCGATCAGTGAGAGGCCTTGAATGATGGAATAGACACTTATCAGGTCGGCATTGATCGATGGTAGAATTACCATTGATTAATCGCGAACACGATTGGGAGCGATTGGTCAATTGATCAATTGGCCAACGATATGAACTCTATGAAGAAGAGAAATAAAAATGAAACCAAATAGAACTAAGAAAAACTACAGCCTCATTACAGGCATCCTGCTTAACATTAATGGGAAAATAAATTCAAGTTAAGTTTACCAAATACTTAAGATAGAAACGAAAATAAATGGGAGAAATCTCTGCCCTGGACGCTGATCCAGAATACTTTTGAAAAGAGCCAAGGCCGAAAGTCAAAGATGAATGAAATGGAAGAATTCTAGTAATAATTGAGTAATTATTTCTTGGTAATCGAGTAATTGATGATCATCAGTTGTTACATTCGCAAAATAGATCGAAAATGCAAAGAAAAAAGTATCTATACGAACATGACTAATATTAAGAAAAAAGATATACAACGATATCGCAAATGGCAAAGGCACAATTATGAAAATAGAAAGTAATGGCAACATGATAAGGAACCAATTGAATAAAAATAAGACAATGCTGACTAAATATAAACGACTATATCATAAAGAAACGACTTATTGCTAAAGCAACGTGTATAACAATGTCAAAGCAAAGGTATAAAAAAAATGCAAGGTAGTTAATATGAAAAACAGAAAATTCACCTTAAATGCGAAAAATACTAAATAGAAAACGAACGTATTTACAGAAAATGGTTATAAATCGGTAACAACGTAGAATATTGGTGAAATATTGACGCTTGAAGTTGCTTGCGTCGCTTGACGAAAACCAATGAAAAATGGCTGCGTTGCTGGTCGTAGTAACGAAAATGGGCAACGACAATCGAATGGGCTGCTGTGTTGAGTAGGCTGAAGATGATGGTGAATTATTGGTCCATGGGGGGATGGTGATCAATGATCATCATCCTCACCATGGTCCTGCGCTCGGAGAAATTCGTACAGTGCACGACGGAGCTTTTTTTACATCCTGCTTACGGAAATTTACACTATTGTCGTAGACTTTAGGGTCACCGACCCCCGGTATCTCCTGCAAATCCACAAACGTATACGGCCGATCAGCTCGTATATTGTTTGGGTTGGCAATGAGGAGATTGAAATCTTCTTGTAGTGTTGACGCACCCTCGTGCTCGGGCTGTGCAAGAAGGACCACTTCGATGGCGCCGAGTGATAATGCTATCTTTGCATTCATTTCTGATACATTGAATAAGCTGACATGGCAGTAGTATGGTTGTCACTCTGGGCCACTCAGGGCGTGACCACGTCCCTCAATGGGTGGGAGGTAATGGAGACCAGTGGGTGTGGCTCATCTTTACCACCACTCCTTGATGGGCGGAGCTACGCCCTCGATGTCCCAGAGTGACAACACTGACAAGTGACAACTTGTGTGTTTAATAAGTCTTTCTTTTTTTTTTTTTAGCTTTTATTATTAAAAAATGAATGCTCAGAGTTGAGTGGAATTGTGAGCCTAAAATAAATCGGTATTTGATCAAATTCAATTTCACCACAGCCGCAAATTTTTTAGGAAGCCGTTTCAATTCAATTCAATTCTTTTATTTGTAATCGAGAACCCCATTTGAAAAAATTTATTTTCTGGAATTTCCAATTTTTATGGGGTGCAAAGTTGACTGAAATTGAGTTATTTGTCGGTTTTAATATTTATCTGTGCATGGCGATTACTGTGTGCATTCATTTTTTTTAAATCGATTTTTTCAACCCATAAATCTCCTCTTCCTTCCCCCTCCCCCCTCTTGAAGAATATGGATTAAGAAAAATTAAATCAAGTTTATTATTTATCATCAACGAATTGAAAATTATAAATCGTTATTTTTTTCAAACTTGTAATTTTTTGAAAATGCCTCATTCGAGGGAACCCTTCATTGTAATTTTCACCAGAAACGTGTGTAGTTTAGTGATGCTGATACTTTTTGAAGTATCGATACTGAAAATATCGATTTTTGAAAAGTATCAATATTAGGTATCAAAAGTATCGATGCCAAAAAGTATCCCTTGATACCATTAAATTTCGCTAATTGTTCTGTTTTGCAATATACAAACTTGGAAAAAATTTCAAATCAACAATTCAGTCACAAATTGTCCAAAAGAAGCATTTTATTTCATTTTTTTGCAATTATAATACAAAATAAAGAAATAACTCACCATTCACAGCATTCATTTGGTTTTTAAAAAATTTCTTTTTGAACCGCGGATCCAAAAGCACAGCAGCTGCAGGTAGGAAGTCTTTTTCTGTCTCCGCAAATCTGCTATTAAGTTCTGAGCTTAATTTTCTCTCGAATAACTCCGCTTGTTTCGATGGTTGCAACCCCAATTTCTGTTTTTTTAATTTCAATTCGGCGAACGCTTTGTCTAAAGAATACTCCAGAAACGAAATTTCACTAAGAAGTGTACTAATAGTAGCATAAGTATCTCCAGATAGCCGCTTCGTAGCCTCCTCAAAAACGGCCAACATTGGGAGGATTTCTTTGATTAACGAAATCTCTTCTGATTTCATCAAGTCTGGGGCATTTGGAGCTGACAGAAGAATCTCGTTTATACTCTTATGGAGTAGGATAAATCTCGACAACATGTAGAAGGTAGAATTCCATCGGGTGGGAACTGATTGGATCGTTCGTAAATCTTCCAGAATTCGTAGAGCATACGCAGCATTGTTGGATTGTTTGAACCATTTAGCGATATTTTTTACTTTTAGAATCGTATTTGTAATCGTATATTCGCCATTACCACTTGAAGCTAGATTGTTTTCAAGGAATGCATAGTTCTCTTCGTTGTGTACTTCATCAGGATCGAACACCGTAGTCGGGGTACTCCTAGACGCCGTAGTTGTAGCAGTAGACCTGGACTCAGTAATTGTAGTGGCAGGAACGGGAAGCATAGCTTTCAGTGCACGTACTACAACGAGGTGGATACAGTGAGTAGCACAATGCATATGCTTTTCTTGGCCGAAGAGAGTAGTCGATGATTTGGCAATATTAGCGGCGCCGTCAGTTACCATTGGCACAACTTTATTCAGGGGAATTTCCCCACTCAGCCAATATTTCTTTGAATTTCGTCACAATGTTTTCACTCGTGTGTTGATTGTCCATTTCAAAGCCTCCTATAAAATTTCACATAATTCAAACATCAATAATTCGATAAATGGTCAACATTGTCAATTATAATCTTCATTTTCAAACTTACCTAATACTACACGACGTAAAGTTTCGTTTTCATCTACGTAGTGAGCAGTCATGCCCAAAATGCTAGTGCTATTCTGAGTTTCCGTCCATAAGTCAGAGGTTAAGGAAATATCTTTCCCTTTCAAACGATCTTTCAGTATTGGAAAAAGAATTTCAAATTTCGCGTCTAAAAGATCTGTAATCGCATCCCTCTTCGCAGGATTATAATTCGGTGCAACAGTTTGAACAAAACGATTAAATCCCTCTTTCTCAGAAGTGTTTAATGATAAATTATCCTTAATAATCATGTAAAGCAACGCGTCGTTATTTTCTCTCCACTTCTGTCCGCCTTCTGAAATGATGAAAAAACAATAAGCAACGATGAAGTACAATTAATGGCGAGTAAAAAATCTAGGTTCACATTTGTAGTCCTGAATATATAAAATAGAAATAATCAAAACGTAATCCCACGACTTCTGTGTACTTACTTCTTAAACTATGTATATTACTGAAAGCTTCGTCTAGCGTAAATGTAGTCGGAACCGATACCGAAGGCACATTTTTAGTACATGAATTGTCTTGCTCGATGTCAATACCATTAGAAGTAGAATGAGCTTGCGCGGAAATGCCATTATCAGTGGAAACTGAGTGATCTGTCAAGAGTTGAAGTACTACAACTACCTTCAGTATTTTGATTATGATCACGTTCAACATACAACGTAATTGCATCGTTAGCGTTACCAGTATCACCATTCAATGTTACAATACGAACATTATCGGCGGAATGATCCGGGTGCTAGAGAGAAAAAGTATACCTTGCATTAACATCGAATGATCGAAAGTATTCAAAATTTTTAGGTAAAGATCAATTTTTACTTACAATACTAATACTCCCAATTTGAACAGGTTCTGGTCTTGGGCTTGGGTCATCCACATGAGAACTGTCACTGTCCGATTCTAACGAATTCAAAATTCGATTTCGAATTTGATGAGTATTTGAAGCATTATCTTGGTTTTGAATTAGAATACGATTTTGATTATGATTATGATTCCGTATATTCTCTTTTTGTATGTTTACTTCCCGTTGGTGTGTCAGTGGGTGGTTAGTTTTTAGATGCTTTCTGCGATTTGTAGTGTTAGATCCTTTTACAATAGCAAAACACAGATTGCACTTGAATTCTTTAAAACTCGTTTTCATTTGCGAAAAATATTTCCGTACATAGGAAACTTTGTTTTTTCACGGGATTAACGGGTGACATTTCTACTACTATTAAGAATTACAATTGAAGATCCGCATTCCAAAACGGGCTTAGTCCATACAACAGTATATGAGAAAAAGGACTTAAATGTACTGAAAAATAGATTACACCTAAGTACCTTCTCTCATATACACTTGCATGGACTAAGCCCGCTTTGGAATTCGGGTCTTCAATTACATTACAATACAAAACACGAAAGACACGATGACACGAATCAAAAAATTGAGAAAAAAGAATACAAATTACGAAAATAAGTTCATCTTTGATATTATACGATGTATGGTAATGTACTTGGCGGGATGTGCCGATGAGCGGGAAATGGAAACGGAAATGATTAAAAAATTGACTCCGAAAATTGGCTTTACGAGTGGAAGTGGAGAGTGATATTCATTTTTTGACTTTATTAGCAGCATTTTTGTCCAGTATCAAAAAAAAAAAAGTATCGATACCAGGAACTTTTGCATATTCTGAATCTCTAACCGACAATGTGTTAAACCTTAAACGTGTAATAAAGCCCTCTGATTGGCTCTTTTGCCCCGCCCTTGACACCAACAACTCTTATCACGGTCTCTGCTCAGCTGATATGGCCATCGCCAAATTTGCAAATAAATATCGCCACTTATCTATTTCAATTGTCGCGTCAAACAAAATATTATATTATATTGGATAACTAAGTAATAAAATGTAAATTGCATTTAAATTCTTACTTTAGCACCAGAAAGATAATCTATATTAACACTACGCGAGATCTCAATTTATTCTCTTATCATTAAACATAAGTATAAGCAAAAAGGAGATCGAATTCTCTTACAATTAGGCAAACGTAAATGTAATTAATTAGGTAAATAAAACTTTGGCACCTCAAAGGTAACAAAATGCCGATGTGATAATTATTTAGGATAAAAATATCACAAAGCCGGAAATCTTAATTATAATGAATTTTTGGTTATAAAGGTAACGTATTATTTACGTAAATTCGCTGCAATTAACCTTGATATATGATGAGGTCGCTTTGCAGAAGCCGGATTTTCTTTAGCTATTCGCCCAGATGCGATTTTTTTACAGCCACGAGTAACTCCTGCTTTTCTACGTGCAATAGATGTTGGCTGAACAGAAATTTTTGCGCCACTTTTGAATCTGTGAAAAATTGATAAAATATAAAAGAAAGTAAACTATCAGAAGTAATATGAAGTTCAATAGAACAAATATACAGAAGTAATATCATACCTTCGCAATGTAATCGGACAGGAGTGTAAGAACTTCAGTAATAAACGTTCGGTCGAAATTCTATCGATACTTTTTGAATACTTTTTCAACGCTTTGATGATATCTACGGAGGTTTCAAAGCTGTTGATTTTTTCTTCAATTTGATTTTGCATACCTTCAATAAGCTCATTTTTTTCTTCAAGCAACGATTCGGCGGCGCTTGAGCTATCATTCGAACTTTCAAGTTGTTGAGAATTGAGTGGATGGTGCGAATTCTCAGTATTAGTAATAGTGAGAGGGGCCATAGCAGCCAATCAGAGCGCTTTATTACACGTATTACACATTGTCGGTTAGAGATTCTGAATATGCGGAACTTTTGGTATCAATATCTTGCAGTATCGATACTCGAAGTATCGAAAAAATATCGATATAAGTATCGATATTTGGTTTCGATACTTCGGTATCGATACAGTATCAGTAGAGGTGTGGATAACCGGTAGTTTTTACTACCGGAGGAAAAAAATAACCGAGAAAAAATAACCGGAGAATAACCGCGATCCTCAAAAACTACCGGAGGTATACCGGTTAACCGCCAAAAAAAAAAAAGCAAAATGCAGCAAAAAATGAAAAGACTGGGGAAAAACGGTGCTGTATAGACGAATCGGAGTTTGCTGCGGGTAGTATTTCTGCCTTGAACCAAATTACTGCGCATAGGTTAATACATGTTAAAAAGGTTTTGCGTAAACCTTGGAAATCCAAGGTCTGCGCAATACCTTTACAATGTACGCTACAACCTATGCGCAGTAAATTGGTTTAAGGCAGTGGGTAGACTACCCGCAGCAAACTCCGATTCGTCTATTATAAGTTTTTTCTGTTTTTATTGTTAGTACATTTGGCTATACTGATTCACTGATTGATGAATAGAGACTGCAATGTAACGCTGGTTTGCCTATCCCCCAGCGCCGTAAGCCAGTGGAGCAGCCGGCAAGAAAACAACTGGCATTGCCTCGAGTCTATCTGACGTCATTTAGAGCACGAAGCTCGTAATTTTATTGGTTCGTTGTCCGCTGCTCCACTAGCTTACGGCGCTGGGGGATAGGCAAACCAGCGTTACATTGCAGTCTCTATACTTGATAAAAAATTGTTTTTTTTCTTATGTATCACCATTTTTCGCGGTTTTAGATTCGATTTTTGCTTTTTTCAATAACCGGAGGGTTGAAAAAATAACCGGTTAACCGTTGGAATACCACCGGAGGTAAAAACTACCGAAATTTCGGTTATTTTCACAAAAACTACTGGTTATAACTGACCGGTTATTCTCCGCCCACATCTCTAAGTATCAGCATTCAGCATTCAGCAACACTAGTGTAGTTGCTTAACGAGATACCGACATTTCTACGTATAATCTCACTCCGTATCAGCAAATCATTAAATAATCTTTGATTTATATTCATAATTTTTAATTCGAAAGATCATTTCATGACGCGGTGTTGAAATGGTTCTTAGTATAAGTACCTACCTCGTTTAACCATGAATTATTTTTACGAAGTAAAGATGCGCGTAATTATTTACGATTCTCGAATATTCACAAAAACTAAAAATTCGTACCCATGTTTAATTTGTTAATGGAAATGATTTTAAAGTTTACGAGAAAATGACTAGCGAACTAAATGCGTTTTTATCTTTCAATTCGAGATTTTATACTTCGTTACTGTTTCATCTTATTGCTTTGAACCAAGCTCAAGGAAATTTCGAGTTATCCAACAATATTAATGCATCCGATGACAAAACGAATCTGCAAGATTCAACTATATTCGACGATGACTTCGTATCCAATAAATACTTCATCGATAAGTCAGATCTGTTGGAAGTATTTTTCAAAGATGACCTACCAAAACGACATTTCATCACATGCCCCTCAGGTTTTGGTAAAACTGTAAACTTACACATGGTGCGAAAATATTGCCAGCTCGAATTCGACAACGATGCCACCATCACACCTTGGAAAAATACCGAAGCTTATGGATTTTTCAGCAAGTTGAAAATCGCTCAAAATCAAAACATGTCTGATAAACATATCGCCCAACACCCCGTCATCTATTTAAATTTGAACTGTTCGTTTGTTCCTGGAAAGGACAAAACAGTCGAATATACGATGATTGAAATGAATCGTCAATTATTTTCAAACTATAAACACTATGTAGCTCGGATCGAACAATATTACTGCGAAGCTGAACGAAGACAAAATCTGACCGATGATTTTCAAAATTGGCTCAATTCTTCCTTCTGCGGCTCCTTTGGCGATAATTTCAGAGAAAATTTCATCAACGTTTTCCAAACTTTTTCGACAGTTTTTAATTCTGATATCATATTATTAATCGATAATCACGATTATTACGTGAATCCGGCATTCAAGAATATTCAACGTCGAGTCGAAAATGCTCAGAAATTATTTCACGATGTTCTCATTCGTATAATGAAGACTTACAAAGACCGTCTGTACCTTCTGATTACCGGAATCTCCAGCATAAATTTTTACCATTATAAACTTCACGAATTCGTCGACCATTTTAATTTTGTCGACGATACGAAATATGCCCCATATTTCGGCATACTCGAGTCCGAAATGCAAGAATTATTCGGACGATACAAAACCGAAGAATCGGAAAGAAAGTACATTGGTGAATTCTACGATTCTTATAAAACGTCTCTTCATCGTCACAACACCTTCCATATAACCAATTACTTCGCCAATCGAATTAAAAAAACGTCGTCGGTTACTCTTCGTGAGTCCAAAAATCGCCTAGGCAAGCCTAGCAATTTCATTAGATTATTTTTAAAACACCCTGGTTACCTCGAAGACGTAGCCAAATTACTGAAACACTGTTCCATCGGTGAATCGTTTAATAAAACATACAACGTCGACGATCTGCAAAAATTCGACGACCTGAGCCGAAAAGATTTCAATAATATTCGATCTTACGATATCGGATTCTTGTACACAATGAGCTTCGAGCACGGATTCATCGCTAGAGCCAAAGATGGAGCTTACATTATACCGAATAAGGAAATAAAACGTTTATTCGAAACCGACCTATGTCATTATTTCGAAACCACGCTGAAAGTGAATATTACTCAATTAGGCTTGGAATTTTCAGCCATTTTGCACAAGACTGCCAATAAAACCGGCGATATCTCTAATCAACTAAAACCAATTCTCGAATCAGCGTATCAAAAATTACAACCGATTGTTGCCTCGAGACCAAATCACGTAATGAATTTCACCTATCATTCCATTCTTTACATGGCAGGCTTGGCTAATGAAGAGTTGACCGTCGTCGATGACTATCCACACCCCATATCCCATCATGAATCCGAAGCTAATTTCAATAGGAGATGTGTCACATTGATCAAAGGCGTCGGGGTCGCTGTCATATTCAAAATCACTTACGATCGGTCTTCCACAATTGCTATGGAACAAGCGATGACCTATGCTTATCAGAATCCTGATGTCAAGTACCTTAAATACGTCGGTATAAATGTTGATTCGTACGGCTACCTCGATATGGACCATTGTCCTAAAAGCTACCTTTTAGAGAAAGGCGAACAGGACTTGAGCGAAGAGATGGAAAAATTCACCATTAATTTCGAAAACGTGATTTTGAATCAGGAGCAGGAATTGCAACAGCAACAGCAGAATCAGCAGGAACAGAATGACCAATAGATATTTTCATGTATTTGTAATCCTGGAAATCTCTCTAATTTTATTTATGAGACGGAAAGATGACTTTTTTGATTTTGAAATTAGACATTTTCCAATTCAACAACGCTCTAAAATTGAAAAAAATCTAAATGATGTTTGATGATTTGATCTATTCTAAAATTGATAATTTTTTCATTTCTCGAATCTATATGGCTCAAAAAGTTGGGTGCATATTACCTCGAAAGGGTATGGACGGATAAGGGGTGAATTTGGCCTCCGGCGCTTTTTGGCTCCCAAACACCTCAAGTCATGTATATTGACTAGAAATAATTTTTCACAAAATTTTGGACCCCTACCCCCTCTCTTTCGGAGCTATGGCCATTTTATTGCATCATTTTCAAGAATTTTTAATTTCAACGGAAGTGAAGTAAATTTTCTGTTCTTTGGCACAAAGTTACATCTGGTAGAGGTGTATTCATAATAATTTTTTCAACAATTTTGGTGCACTCCTTCATGTTTTTTCGGTCATTTGAAGTTTTCAATCGTAAAAAATACCATATAAGCGAAGAGCGACCACCCTGGAAAAATTCCTAAAAAATACGTTTTGTTATGCAGAATTTTACTATGTATTTGGTTTTGGCGATTTCTCTGAACTAAGGGCCGAAAATTGCGAAAAACCGTACAGAAATGTTGTAATTTTAGCAGATTTTTCAAATTTTGAGCGTTTTATACAGGAAGAAATAACCAAATAAGGAAACCAATTTCATATTCGTGTTCAGCAGGTCAAAATACCCCGGTAAACACCCTTTTCATAATAGTTTTGATTAAAATTTCAAAATTCACCTTTTTCACTGATTTTTAATGAAAAAAAAAGTGAATTTCGAGACTTGGAGTAAAACAATCGCGAAAAATGTATTTTTCGGGGTATTTTGACCTGCTGAACACGAATATAGATTTGGTTTCCTTATTTGGTTATTTCTTTCTGTATAAAACGCTCAAAATTTGAAAAATCTGCTAAAATCACACCATTTCTGTACGGTTTTTCGCAATTTTCGGCCCTTAGTTCAAAGAAATCGCCAAAACCAAATACATAGTAAAATTCTACATAAAAAAAACGTATTTTTTAGGAATTTTTCCAGGGTGGTCGCTCTTCGCTTATATGGTATTTTTTACGATTGAAAACTTCAAATGACCGAAAAAACATGAAGGAGTGCACCAAAATTGTTGAAAAAATTATTATGAATACACCTCTACCAGATGTAACTTTGTGCCAAAGAACAGAAAATTTACTTCACTTCCGTTGAAATTAAAAATTCTTGAAAATGATGCAATAAAATGGCCATAGCTCCGAAAGAGAGGGGGTAGGGGTCCAAAATTTTGTGAAAAATTATTTCTAGTCAATATACATGACTTGAGGTGTTTAGGAGCCCAAAAGCGCCGGGGGCCAAATTCACCCCTTATCCGTCCATACCCTTTCATTCGATTTTATTAACGGAGTTTTTTTAGTCGGTTCTGCCAATTTTTTGCAATCTATCTGTGTTGTGGAGAAGGGGGAGGGATTCAAAATTCCAATCTCAAATCTCAAGGGTTGGCCTGTTTTTTTTTAGACTGTAGGTAACATTTTTCACCTTTTTTGAGAATTTGTAGCGAGTCGGAGGGAAAAGAAATTGAATTCTTTTAGAAAATTTTCAGTTGAGATCTAAAAATTTAGAAAAATTGTGTTTGGATCGAAAGAATCGGGAGTTTTTCTGAATAGGAAATTTTCAATTTTTGGTCAGTCCTTGTGGTTCTTATCCTATTTTTCTTGAAATAATTTCAATAAATAAACATGTAAATTTACTTTCTAGTTGAATTTGTCGAATTTCTCGCATTAATGGAGAATGTATTTCGGCCTGTGATTAACTAATTACAACCCCATAGATTCAAGCTGCCAATGAAGTATTTTAAGGAAGTCAGGAAATTACAGATCAATTAAAAATATTTACGATACCGATCTTTTAACATTTCTTATCATATCTGATATCTCGCGAGTATATTTAATGAAGAAAATGCAATTAAAATCACATTCGATTTCTCATTTTGAATCGAATCGTACGTCCGTTAAAA
Organism: Pseudococcus viburni; assembly: GCA_033439095.1. Lineage (NCBI taxonomy): Eukaryota > Metazoa > Arthropoda > Insecta > Hemiptera > Pseudococcidae > Pseudococcus > Pseudococcus viburni. The sequence goes on from JAVBJF010000090.1 coordinate 924,213, forward strand.
AAGTATAAATTTATGTGATTACACAATTTTAAGCACCAACGATATTTCGATAATTTTTCGCTGCCATCACTATTCATCTCGCGAATATTGAATTTCAAATTCATAAACTTCAGCAGACGTCCTCAATATAATGTTCATTTTAATGCTGTTCGCGAATATTTTCAAAATCACAGAAGCATTCGATCAAGATCTCGTATCCTCTGAATACTTCGTCGATAAAACAGACCTGCTGAAGGAATTTTTCCAAGAAAAACGAGATATCAAATACCCCAACAACTACATCGCTTGTCCAGCCGGCTTCGGTAAAACAACCAATTTAAAAACAATTCAGAAATTCAGCGAGATCGAATTCGACGAAAAAGGTAATCCGAAACATTGGAAGGATACCCAAGCTCTCAAATTGTTTGAAAAATTGAAAATCTCCCGAGAAGGGTCAATGGTAAGAAAACACTTGGCTCGATATCCGGTATTATTTTTCGAGCTGAATTTTGATTTCGATCGAGATACGAAACACGACAGAATTTTGACCTCACTGAACACCAAACTACTGTATTCTTTCAAAAAATATATGCCTGATTTGAGGAAATATTTGGCGACTTTGAAGAAGACTACTCGCAGTAGCACCTTTGAGACATTTCTCGACCATGTCAACGAACTAAGATTACGTAAAGAAGATATGCCGATATTTTTACACGATTTGTGCGAAGCTCTGTACAATCACTTCAACCGATCGGTTGTAATCTTGGTCGATGAATTCGACTACCTTATTAATCAAGGTTCGTCGTCGCTCGAGGTCCTCAATATAGTTTACGAATCGCTTTATAAAATGTTCAGCCAAGCTTTCAAAATATCGAATGGAAATATTTATGGGATGACGACTGGTTCGACGACAATTGCTTTTCGACGTTACCGTTTCGTCGAATTTTCACACATCCACTATTTCTCCGAGACTAATCCTTTTACTCCATATTTTGGCTTTCTTGAAAACGAACTTGCTCATTTGTACGAAAAATATCGTTGTGATCAGAACGAAAAATACTACGTTAGTCAATATTACGCCGGTTACAAAACCATCGATGGTCAAATATTACGTTTTAATTCGTACTCAATCAGCGAATATCTCAGACAAAAAAGTCGCACCGGATTGCAATTCCCATCCATTCAATACGGAGGTCCATTTAGACAAACTTTCATCCCAAGTTTCCTGAAAGATCCTCAATACTTGGATAAAATAGGCAGACTGATGAAAAATTGTCCAGTAAGAGACCTCTTCAAGTACAAATACGATCACAAAGCTGTCAAATCGTTCGGATTGTTTGTAAAACACGACTTTGGCAATACCGAGCTACCTTTTAGGAATATTTTGTACACGTTTACAATCGAACAAGGCTTCTTCGCTCCAGTTTCCGAAAATACCTATGTGATACCTAATTTCGATATACGAGCTCGCTTCATCACGTATCTGCGTTACAACTACGAACAACGATTGAGAATAGATCTGAAGCCGATCGCTCGTTATATTCGCGAAATTCTACAGTCGCCGAAAGACCAGCCGGATGATTTGAATCGAGGTTTGACCCTGGCTTTGAATTCGGCATTTGAGAAATTCAGACCGTTCAAGGAAACTGGAAGTACTTTGGAATTTACTCATCAGTTGGTCGTACACATTGCAGCGCTTAGCTATGAAGGATTACAAGTGATTGAGGATTACTCCTCGGATAGGCCTTATAACAATACGAAATTCAATCCGAATAAACGCTGCGTGACTGTGGTCACTTTTGGAGATGCAGCAGCTGTGATCAAGATTACGTATAATTTGCCCCTGCAAGATGCTTTGGTCAGAGCTAGCAGCTATTCTTATAAGCAAGAGGGTATAAATCGTATCAAATATATAGCAGTAGATATACCATATCGGAACTGTACCAGGATATTCATGGCAACTCTGAACGCAACCGATCAAGATCTCCAAACGTAGCGAATTGGAAATTGAGTTTCCTGAAGTGTTATGGAATTTGAATCTTGGACTACAAGTCGAGCGATAACGAATTTAGTAGCCCGGGAGCAATATGTACATGCATCGAAGAAGTGCTTGAAAAAAAAGTATGTTGAACGCAATTTTATTGCGTCAAATGCTTTCATGATGCCTGGAGTCAGTGATAGAATCGCACCGTCCGTTCCAGCTCCTATTGTTGTCTGGCGAGAAGGATGGCTCCTTTTTCTGGAGGATACTGTTTTGCACAGGTTTCGCTAAAATTCACATGGAGGGTTATTCAAGTGCAGAAGCACTCCTAAAAACTCCTGGCCCTCCTTTATCTCAGGAAGCTGAGTTATTGCTCTCCAATGTTGAACATTTTCAGCGAAAATTACAGAAAAGCTAGTTCATAAAACCACCCCAGAATTTCATTTTCAAAAATTTTGGTATTTTCTAGATAAGATTTTAAGATGACGAATCCAAACCCAGAATGAAAAAGTTGATTAGCTAGTTGGATTCTTCATCTCAACTTCTGTCTAGAAGATAGAATTTTGGGGTGTTTTTGTCATTTTCACTAAAAATGTTCAACTTTGGGAAGCGTCGGCTCAGCCTACTTACTCTCTCATTCTGAATCAGTGAAAAGTCGCTGATAAATAGTCAGAATTGCAGCACAAGAAAAATCAGCAAAATTCGCTGATTTTCACTGATTATTCAGCAAATTTCATAAATTTCACTGACTTTTCGGTGAATTTTTACTGATTTCCAGTGATTTTTCTCACTGATTTGTTTTCAGTAAAAATAATTCACTGACTTTCTCCTGTGCTGCAATTCTGACCGTTTCTCAGTGATTTTCGATCATTTTCACTGATGTAAAATTGAGAGGGTAGTGGAATCGAGTAGAGCTAAAAGTTTTTTGATGAATAAAGTACACCGAATTAACCCTCCTCGTGAATTTCAGCAAAATTGGTGCCAAACAGTTTTCTCCCCCATGAAGGGGCTATCCTCTGCAGAAAGCAATAGGAGCTGGGCAAGTGCAATTCTATCACTGACTCAGAACATCATATGGAAGCTTTTTTGGCAATAATTTTACAATTCGCATTTATTATTTCTTTTTTCAAAGTACATTTTTCATGGGCAATAGTGTATCTTGTATCATTGTATCAAAAAAAAAATTCTTACGGTACCTACCTATCAAAATTAAGTTGAGAGGAAGACTTGTTCGATTTTAATCTTCCTCTGTTTTCAGCAGTATTATATGTATGTACTTACATTTTTACCTACGCTTTGGAATTCCTGATTCCTCTATTTTTTATTGAACGTTTTATTTCAATGTTGATAGGTATAAAATTATCACAACCATAAAAGAAAAAAAATTTTACTTGTTTATATTCTCGAATTTATAATGGATATTTCAATATAAATTATTTTATATTGAAAAAGTGCTTAAATTGATTCAATCTCGATGAAATTCGATTTTCCATTTATTCGACATTTTTAACGTGAAAATTTGAACTGTTTTTTGAAGTGCCTGGTTCTGATTGGGACGTTTTTTTTTTTTGTTTTTTTTTTTTTGTTTTGGAAAGACCATAACTAGAACGCCAATGGCCGTTTCTTCAGTAAAAATGTGGTATTTTTGAAAAATATAATTTTTTTTCACCGAACTTGATGGATTTTAGATCTCTATCAAATAAGATCATTTTCAGTAATTTTACAGCCTCCAGCGTAATTTCGGTTTTCTCAGAGGTGTCCAATTTAACGTGGACAGCTAAAAATCTAGTTCCAACTTACGTTTTACTAATTTATCCAACATTCAATTTGGAATTTTATAAAAAGTTATTTTACGTTTTTTTCGATTTTTTACGATACTTTGCTTTTTTGTGATGCTAAGAGACCTAGTAGGTATTCCATTTGTTTTGAAAAAATACAATTAATCGTGTATATTCTATATACCTGTCATTTTAGAATGGAAATATAAAAATTGGCTGAATTTTAAGTAATTACTTACCTTTGCGTTTCGATATTCAGCGGGTTTAATGATTTGTTGGCGATAAGTACATAAATCTTAAATAAGAATGATTTAACAAATGATAATTTCCATAATAAAGTAACAATTTAATTAAAAATCTTGAAATTAATATATTTTAATCTACTCACAAACGTGTCGAGCTACTGATGAATATTCTAGTACAAAAACGAATTTGCACTGATGACACTAGAATTGCTGGAAATGATCGAATTTGAATTAAGGAGGTCGATATTGGTTGGAGATATGTATTTCATCGATCTCGGTGGAATATAAGTTTCATTTTCGCTAAAGAATTTGGTTTATTTTTAATTTTCAAAAATTTCCAACAACTTGGGCAGCTAAAAAGTTGACTACAGAGTGTTCAGGATGTTTTCTTCTTCAAAAAATTGAAATTCCGTTCTAATCGAAAATGAGCATCTTCGAGTAGTTCCCGTTATAAAAGCTAAAACGAAAACAACTTTCGCACTTGAAATCAAGATTCTATTATGAAATCAATCTTTGATGTCAGCAATTCAATAAAACATAATCTTTCGTATTATCAAAGTTGAGAATCGCAACGCTATCTAAGCCAATACAGCTTTGCAATTAGAGTTTTCGGTTTTTAATCCGTCTTTCTGTTCAGTTCGTGTATATAAAAATCACTATGAAAAATGTGGTAATGGTTCTTTCATTTGTGTCAATTTTCTATTCTTGCCAGGTAAAAAATGGTTACCTAAATGATGTTTTGTTAATTTTTCTGCATCCTTTTCTAGATTTCAAATGTGTCTTTGTTGAAAATCAATTGAACAGTCTAATTCAAAGTGGAAATTATAAGTTACTCGTAGAATTGAGAGAACTTCGTCTCCTTTCTTTCAAATAACTGATGTTTCTTAGTGAAAACGTCCCACCATTTTTCCATATTTTTTCTCGTTTTGCAAGTGAAAAAAGAAAAAAATTGAAAACATCTCCCTATTTACAATTATTATTGATGAAAGATTTTAAACATTCTTGACCATTTGGAGAATTAACTGCAGACAGAAAAGCATCAGTCGTGGAAGAGTCTTTGAAAGAGAGTGAGAAACTAAACAGGTGACCTCCTATAAGTACTAATTTTTGAAAAGGTGGGGGTAAAAAGTACTAATTCATCTTCAAAAAATCTAAATGAAACAAAAGTCAACTAAAACAATTTCGTTACAAAAGTCTGTTTGTGAAGAAACCAGAAAAATTGATTTAAAAATTGAAAAATAAAATGAAGTCTTGTTTCTTGAGTCTTATCAGTCAATTTGAGTTAAGGGAAAAAATTAAAAACAATATGATGAAAGATTTTGAATTCTGCTTTCTTTCTTCAACATGCTTTATGTGACCATTGGTGAATTTATTAAAATGAATGCCTAAAAATCATGCTGACATTTGAGAATAAATCACATGCAGGATAGCACTTTCTTCGGGCAAATCGAATCAGCACAGTACCAGAATGGTTCAAATTTGAATAAAACTAAAAATAGTATGTAAATATTTTTTCGGTAGGTACGGTATCCATCTTCCGATCTAGGATTTTTAGAATTCAAACGCAGCACACGCACCAACATTCCGACTTTATTTACAAATTCAAAAAATGTTCTCTCTCCTTGACTCAGTACATTATTTGAGAAAATTCGTCCGAATAATACACCTCGAGCAGCTTCCTTTTTTCTATTTGTGTTTCTCGCTTTGTACGAATATGTACAAGCGTAATATCAAAATAGGTATATAATAACGTTGAGAAGTTTTTTTTATATTTTATGGGGTATCAACGTTGTACTCGCCTCTGCCGGTAAGCTACCCTTTTTTGAAAGCACGACGAGATGTTTGTATGAAAACATTGTGTAGGAAGTAATTGAGCTCGGTTTAATTCCACGTTCGAATTTCGATCAACTCGAGTATTTATTTTCCCTTTCAGTTGTGGTGAATTCGGTTTAAATAGAATTCCACCCCTTATTTCATTGTATCTACCACTTGATGATATTTTTAGTTTTGAATTTGGTTTAATATTACGAAATTTGAAAAAATAACTGAGTGTGGAATAAATCATGAAATTTGATCGAAATATGTTTTGAAAAACAAAGACCAACTAATATGGTTTCAATTTTTTCGCTTTCCATTCCTAAACCCATAATTATGAATTGTCTGGTACTCAAGGACTAAGAAATATTATATTTGAAAAATTTTTGAAGGATTGAAAGGAAATATTTATAATTTTGATCAAATTGATGAACGTATTGCGAGCGTAATGAGAAGAGTTGAATATTCAAGTGTTGAACTTTTAAAAATATTTTCAAATTTAAATATTTGTCAATTAGGCATTGAAATAAAAACTGAGTTGATAGGATGATTGTGGACTATGAAGCCACTCCACCTTCTCCTGCGCCTTCTATACTTACCCCTGAAGTTTACTCCGCATGCCACATGTGGCTGTTGCAATTGAAAATAATCTTAGGTGATGTATTTTGATTATGCATTGATTTTTTAGTAAAGATGATTTTTTTTTATATATTACAGAGTTTAGAAGCTGACGTATCAGTTTCACCCATCAGCGGTAACAGTAGTACCGGAGGTAGCAGCGAAAAACGTAAACTCTCCGAAGATAATGAGCTTAATAAAGAATTAAAAAAGGTAAAAATGAACAATTTCAATTTTTGCTTTCGAGTTGGGGTGGTTTCCCGTGACTTTGGGAAAAGTGCGAATATTTTTGAAGACTTGACTATCAAGTTGGTCGTGTGTAGTTGATAATTCGTTGCTTGAACGTAGAAAACTTGTTGCTTTTGTGCCACGATTTTCTTGAATGTCAGTTACGATGAAAACTTATTATGGAAGGGAACGGTTTCATATTGATTTTTTTTATCAAATGATGCGATCGTGCGTGGGAAGATTGTTTTGTTTGAGAATCGAAATATTTAGATTAATGAATATTTTACAAATTCGATGGGAGAAATTTAATTGTAATTTGATACAAATTGTGGTTGAGAGAATAGCTCGAATCCTGAAATATACAAGCGATAGAAGTGTGTTGAGATGATGTAGATTTGTAACAAGAGAACTGGGTCTTAAATGAACAAAGCAAACGGTGTTTTGAGCCTTTCATTAAACACAAATATCAACGCTTCGGGCTGACTTGGTGAATTTTTAAATCAGCTCGATGTTCTATTTTCAAATTACTCGTTCGCAAATTATTAAAATCGTATTGGAGCTAGAAATTTTAAAATCGCGAGATTTTGCTACTTTTTACCTAAATTTATACGCTTTAAATGATCTCAAGTTTGAATTACTTCACTATTTTCAATTTTCGGATTAAAAATTTCAACGAGATCGATTTAGAGTATTGGAAAGTCTGTAAAATTGTTATCTTTATTTTTTAAGGTTAATATGCACTTGTTCCATGTATTCAACGAGTGCAAGGGACGGACAATTACCTATTGAGTACTTACCAATTTAAAACTTCCGTGATAGATTTTTTCATTAAGGATCATGTTAGTGATACATGATACCAATTCGCCGGAGATGAGGTTCGGAACTTCCTCGAATGCTGAATACGAACGACGGATTTTTCACAAAATCAGTATTGCTTCAAGTCGTCCAGTTGCTTTGATTAATCTTCTGATTTATTAGGCAGATAATTTCTTCTGAAATACTTCTTGTCAGATTTGAAATTAGTGTCACACTTAGCTTCGATTCGATCCATAAGTTTGCTGATCACGATTAGATAGAAAAAACAAAAATGATTTCTTACCACCGGAGCAAAATAACGGGGAAATGCATCAATGCAAGTTCAAATTGCGTTTTATTTGTCGAAGGCGATTTTTGGACGGAGTGCATTCTGGTAGGGAGATGCTAGACTCACAGTGTTTCAGTCTAATGATTCATTCGTTCACTCTTTCTGCTCATTCTTCTCTGTCTTCCCATTTCACACTCGCGAGTCTAAAAACGACGTGTTTTTTTTCTAATTCCGTATATTTTGATATTGTAAGTTTCAACATAAAACCGTTTCGATTTTTTTTAAAAAACTTGAACAGTCATTTTTCGAATTCAAGTACTTACTTCTCTCCAATTTATTTTCCTCTCAAAATCAAAATTCTTATCAACTTGAAGCATATTATTTTGAAATCAGAAAATTGTTCTCAACATTTTCAGAAATTCTAGCAGAAATTTCTTTCTAAAATTATTCCCAACTGCGATCCAATTTTCTAACGTTGTTTCGAAGATATCAAAATTTTCAATTTTTTCTCGTGATTTTTAATTATTTTGTATACCATTTACTGAAATGAGAAATAGAAAAATCAATATTTTATTCAAATCAACATCAAAACTATTACAAATTTGATAATAATTATTGGCATAAAAGTACAAAACTTGAAAAAATGGTACATAGCAGCTGTACCAGCTTAAAAATATAAAGAAACAGAAAACATAACGAACACGAACGAACAAAATATAAAACTTAAAAATATAGAATGATGAATAAATCGTACGTACACATTATCACATTAATAAAACAGTTTCCCAATACGTAAGACAAAGCCTTGTAAATTATACATCTATATCCAGTGAAGGGTAATCTATAATAACATTTTCGGAACGAATCGTGTTTACTTCTTCAATATTACACTCTGTGTCTGTACTCTAGTCATTTTTGAGATGTTTTCTTGGTCGTGGTAAATCGGACACTTTTGGACTCGTAGTCATCGTAGTCGAACTTACCGAAAAGGTACTACTATCAATAAACTTTTCCATGAACTTGTATCGTTAAAACAATAAAAGAAGTGCGAAACGAAATAGTTTATTCACCAAAGTACAAAAACCGAAAAAGTGACTTATTCATCAAGTAGCATAAAAAGAACAGAACGAGAATATAATAACGAATAACGAACTAACCAAAATCACAGAGCAAAAGTATAAGAATAGAAACTCTGGGTAAATGACGTAAATTACCATCGTGACGTCATGAGCTGCAAAATGTAAGGGTGGGAAACATCTATCTTCTGAAGTGTATAATTCACTTATCTTTCTTTTCAATACATCATGGTTCTAGTGTTTTGATTATGATAAGAACTTCTAAGGGAGTTAGAAAATGATCGAACGGATCGAACGAATGAATCATTAGACTGAAACACTGTGAGTCTAGCATCTCCCATTTTGGAATAGCACTCTCCTAATTATAAATCAGTGAAAATTATCGAAAATCACTGAGAAACAGTCAGATTTGCAGCACAGGAAAAAATCAGTGAAATTTTTTTTACTGGAAGCAACTCAGTGAGAAAAATCACTGGAAATTCAGTGACAATTCGCTGATTTTTCTTATGCTGCAATTCTGACTATTTGTCAGTGACTTTTCACTGATTCAGAATGGGAGAGTATTTCCTTTAGACTGTTTCATGATAATTTATGGATTATTTTTCGTGAATTTTGATCAAAACTTGATTAAAATTCGGAAATTTGGTGGCCTGTTTTGAATTGAAACCTCGAAGTCCCGTTTCTTTATTGTCTGAAGGAGGGCTCTAAATTTTTTGAGTCTCCTTTTCACAGTAAACTACTTCGCCAATATTCGTCTAAATCCGAGATAGGTAGGTACTTATGCTTTTTTCTCACTATTTGAGCATAGTTTTCGGTTAAATAGAGGAAAAGTCATCAAACAATTTTTTCCAGTTTTATGCTGATACCAGCAATGAAATTTGAAAAGAATTTAGAAGTTAATGGTAAGCAGTTCGGGAAAGTGAAGAAAATTGTGTGGAGAGGGGGCCAAAATACGAGGAGTGATATTTTTATTCGTTCCTCAAGTCTAAACTAGTTGGTGAGTTTCTCATTCAAAATGGAAAATTTTTTTCATAGTGCAGATAATGTTTTTTTCCTACGAATTGGGGTACTTGCGGAATGAAATGACGTGAATGGGTGAAATATTACAATTTTTCGAAAATTTCATAATTATTATTGGTCGGGAAAGCGAAAAGGAGGGAGGAATAATTCGAGAGGAAATCTGAAATTATATCACTTTATCAGTAGGTATTGTTAACTATTTTTCTTGCAAAAATTTTCAATCATAGGTCTTTATCAAGTTCGAATTTTCAAAACAGGCAAATTTATCCGTTTTCTCAATTTTTATAGATGTCCTCTTATTTTTTTTCACTTATGCCCCAAACTGTAATTACGAAGAATAAAGTGATGCAAATTTCAAATTCATCACCAAGTTGAACTTGATACATTTGAAGGAATGACATGGTTTGTGGCGCTGAAAAAATTGATTTTTCAGAAAATACTCGAGAGTATTAGTGCTGAATAGTGTTGTGTTTACTGGTGAAGTAAATACATATAGAAAAAAAACAAGGATCACTCCGGAAATATTGAGAAATTAATCAAAACTTCCAAACATATAATGAAAAACCAACCTGTAATAATTTTGAAAAATTTCGTTGATATAAATTCATCATCGTACTGTGATGTGAGAGAATTTAAATGAATGAGATCATTTTTTCATGTTCGTTACATTTCAAAATGGAAAAAAAATCTAGAAATTGAATTTTTGAAAAAATATCCAGTTTCCAAATGCATGCTCCCTAGAAGTACAATTACAAAATTAACGTACCACTTATTGAATTGCTTTCTCAAAATGTTTTGTGAAGTCTCCTCTCGAAATGGAAGTATGAAGCTTCGAAAAAATAAAAATACATATAAAGTACTCGTCACTTGCACGAAAAATATTGATTTCGTTCATGAAATTTCTGTGCGAAATTAATTTAATTTTAAAGAAAGTTTTAGTTTTTTCAAAATCTTTTCATTCCATTTTTAGAGGAGACTTTTCAGAAAATAAGACCAATTCAATAAATTGTGTATTTATTTTGTAATACGTACCTTTAAGTAGCATAAATTTAGAAACAGAACATTTATTTCTCAAAAATTAGATTTTCATTTTTTTTTTCATTCTGAAATGTAATAAACATGGAAAAATTATCCTATTCATCTAAATTATCTCTCATCGCAGTACGTCGTGCATTTAATTACCTCAATTTTTCAAAATTATTATAACTTGATTTTTCGTTATGTGTTTGGAAGTTCTAATCAATTTCCCAATATTTTTCGTGCGATTCTTATTTTTTCACAAATATTTGCTGCTCCAGTCACCCAACACTACTCAATACTACTAGGTTACTGCGAGCATTTTTTGAAACAATTTTTTCGGCACCTCACACCCTGTCCTTCCCTTGAAACTCTACTACACAAAATTGAAAAAAAATCACTTACCTGCGTAGAAGTCTAAATTTCTTTCCAATTCGATTACGCTGGTCTTCGTATTGGGATAATTACCGCCGTTAATTGAGGCCGAATTCCGTCTTGGAATTCGCACTATCGTCGAAATAATCACTCGAGGGATCCGGGTGAAATTCCCCTTTCGGTCATCTTCTCACGTACATAATACCCCATAAAAAAATCTCGCAACAATAGAATCAAGCTCGCGTGCATCTGAAAAAAAAGAGGAAAAAAAACACGAATTCGAAGGTACCTACATCGGGTAAAAAAAAAACACTTCAGTAACAAAGATTCTTTAGGTTGATTCTTTTATTGTGCTGCGGCGCGCAAAAAGCAAGTCTTACAAGCTTTTCAGTCTTGTAAGAAAGTCTCATTATTTACTTAGCCATCTCTGGAGACTCGAGTTAGCGATGATTACTAAGGGGCTCGTATGTGTCTGCAATGCGCACCTACGAGCGGTACAGCAAAGGACGCGAACCGAGTGAGAAAAAGTAGCAAATTACACCGAATGGTATTTCGTTTTCTTCCAGTTCCGTCGGGACCTCTTTGGAAATCGAAAATTTCTCCATTTTACACGGTACCGTGGCCTCGTTCGTATCTCTCTCTTGTTTCTCTGCGGGCTCTCTGCAAACCCATTGCTTCGGATAATTGATTTAAGTTGTAGCTTATTTTACCGAAGCGAAGCGTGTTTCTGCTGCACGTTCATTCTTCTTCTTTGGACGTCGTGTATATCTTTTATACGCTCTATACGACGACGTACGAAAACCATTAAAAAGATTTGATCGCGGCATTGATTTTTTATTGTCGACTGCGGTTTGCGTTTCATTGGTTTTCCTCGTACGTTATTATAGCGGTATCTGTCTAGTCTGTCGTTGAATACACATTACACAATCGACTCGTGAAGAATTCACGCGACCGAGATAGAAAAAAGTACGTAGTTTGGCGTATACGGCGACCCAGCAGGGTAACCAGGGGAGGAAAAAAGAAAAGGAAGAACTTGGCTTGGCGGTAACATCTGTTGAATTTTTATTTAACGAAACACGATGTCGTCTTTTCCTGCTCCGCTCCGGTCGCTGTTCGGCTTTCTGGAAGACACCGAGGGAGCGAAGGGTTAAAGAGAATAATAGCGGAAAAACTAAACTCGCGTTATTAAAAGTTGCAGATTGCGAGGGATGGGGCGGGCGCCAACGGAGGTGAAAAGTTGAAAGACGATACGTCTGTCAAGGGAATGCCGATGATGTTGCCAGGCTTCGTTGCTTCTGCTCTCGGTCTCGTCTTCCTTTTGCAAATTAGTCGTCGCCTTGTTAATAATGCACCGACCAATTTACCAGCGAGTTTTTTCCACTCGGAAATTTCCACGATGGAAGCTGCGAAGGGCTCGGTATTAATTCGTCGTCGTGCGGTTAATTGAGAGAGGCGACGAACGAGTACGTCATATTGCCCCGAAGATACCTTACGGTTTAAATCGCGAATATTACTCAATTACGTATTATCGTCGTTTTGTAAGGATGAATTATATACTAGGACGTTGAGAAACGACGTTCCGTGAAAGGCGCCGTGACAAACGGAGGGGGCTCATTTTGTTTCTTAAGAACCGAGTACAGAACGCCGCTGCGATGGCTCATTTAGCATCATCTCGAGGAGCGTTTTATACTTAGGTAAACCTTTCGTATACAATTTCTCTACCATTCATCATCCCGCCCTCTGCCCCAGACTCCCTCGTACAACCGTGTCGCCTATTTAAGCGCCGTCGGGGCGCAGGAGGAAGAAAAAATACACTGTTTCTTCTTCTCGACAGTCGTTTTCGTGTAGTACACTTTGTCGACGAAAGCGAAAACAAAAATTCACGCAGTTTGCCCGCCGCCGAAAACTTTCTCACGACGCTTTATCAAGTACCTACGCTGCGGCTGGATGACGACGATGGCTGCAGCATCTGAAAAATATGCTGCCGACAGTTTGAATTTATCACCCAAAAGCCAGGTGTCAGCGTATTCTCGCTCGATGCCCTGCCGCGTGTTTATGTTTAGCCCGGATCTACGTGCAGAACTTAATCCTTTGGACGATTTCGCGATAATGTTACAATGAGATATGAAAGAGTTCCCATTACCGACCAAACCGCAACAAGAGTCAGAAAATTGCCATATTGAGTGAGAACGAAGCAGAGAATTATTCCACTTCGAATCCTCCACTTGTGACTTTTTTTTTTGTTTTTTTTTTCTCCATGTACCGTTGTCAACTCGACGAACAACGAATTGATTTTACGTCTTGTATTTTTTCTCCCCGTTTCGTTGCTCCTTTCGACTCCGGGGAAAGTTATACTGTGAAGTGGTGTGTAGAAGGATGCCGAGGATACGTAATCGTTTCTACGTTAGCGACCAATTTTTCAACTAAACGAACCGAGAAATTGACGAAGAGCGTTGGGAAATTCTTCAAATATCGAATTTACACGACGCGACGACGAGATGCGCCAGATTCTCGTACACGTACGACGCTGATTTTGACATTTTTTAATACGTACACGTTGTTTTGCGTGGTACCTATTCTGGTTGGATGTGTACTAGCTCGTTACAACGTATACCGAGTTATTGAAGCGGTCGCGTTGTTGGAAAATATACGCGAATTTGTCGTGGTATTCGATTCGAAACGTGTCTTATTTGGGATTTTTTTTTCAGATGTTAACTTGGATGAACTGTACTAAAAGTTGAGAACGCTGTATATTTTCATTTATTTTTGTCTATGAAGAGTATCTCGACAAATTACAATTTTATAAGTAAGATGGTGCATCAAATTTAAAATATACAACATAATATTGGGACGAAATGTTTTTTTTTTTTTAAATCGAAAGTCTCATTTTTATTTTTGTACAGTCATTTTAGCTGCAAAATGCCATTACCCCCCTCCCCCCTCCCCCAACAAAAAAATTAACAGAAAAGAGAATTTTCGTATATAAGCCTAGAAGGTATGTATTTCAACATGCCCGAACTTCCCTGAAATTGCTGAACATTTTGATCCGTTTTGGGGTGACGGGGTTTTAAATTTTGGATTTTCGTGTATTACTTTCGAAAGTACGCACTTACGAAAAAAAAAGTTGAGACAGAAACTGCAGAGTATTGAAAAATGAACAATTTTGTTATTTACAATTTTCCTTGGGACGTCACGGGAGAGGGGAGGGGGAAGATCTAGGGTCTTTGAAAAAAATCAATTTTGAAAATTTCCCAGCAGCACAAATAATTACCAAAAATCGGGTCAATCGACTTTTAGGGCCGGTTCTTTCGCACAATGCATCTTATTACTACATATGTAGACTAAGAAAAATGTATAATCGACCCTTCATTTCAATGTAGGGGGTGGACCCTCTGTAAAAAAAATTCGCATTCCCCACGGAAATCTTCGATAACAAATGGACTGCAATTCAAACTTTTCTGTGTTGAACCACGACTGAGACTTTTTTTGCAATAGCTCACACTCAAGACTATACGTGGAAAGAAGAAAAAAAAGTAAAATGTTCATCTTTTGATACCCTATAGCCTTTATTTGAACTAATTTTTCGAATTTTTCACTGATGTAGCTGAGCTATTCTTGGGGGAAAATGCAATTTTTCTACGGAGGGCCCATTCCCTACTTTGAGATGAGGGATCGATTACACATTTTTCCTGTTCTATATAGTAATAGGATGTATTATGGAAAAAAACCGGCCTTGAAAGTCGATTAACCCGATTGTTGGTCGTTGATTGTGTCGATGAAAAATTTTCAGAATTGATTTTTCTCCGAAGGCCCCAGCTCTCCCCCCATCCCCTATGACGTCCCAGAGAAAAATGGCAAATAAAAAAATTGTTTGTTTTTTAACGCTCTGCAATTTTTGTTTCAACTTTTTTTTTCTTAAGTGTGTAATTGAAATTTTCTTGAAAAATAGATTGAAATTTGTGTACCGAAAAAGAAATAACAAATGTAAGAAAACAAAACAAAACTGATGAGATGACTTACCTCGAATCGAATTTACATGTCTTGAAATTGAATGCATGCATGGTATATCTCACTGCGCCGAAATTGGCCCCATCGGCGGCGGCTCACGCCAGTATTTTTTTCACATTTTTCAATAGAGTTTTATTAATTCAAAATGTGAAGAAGGTAACGAGTTTTACAAAGACACCTAGAAATTATAGAAGAAAGTAGTTGAGAATTCGAGAAAAAATGGGTCGAGAGGGTCAAAATCGAATGAAAAATTGAGTGATTTGAAGGTGGTTTGTTAATTCAGTGATGCTGGGTAGTCAAAGTATTTTTAGCAGGCGGAACATACATAAACAGATTTGAGCAAAAGAAAAGAAATGAAGGAGTTTTGGAATAAAGAAAAGACAATCAATTTGAATCAATGTGATAAATTGAGCTGAAAATCAGTCAAGTACCATGACACCAGAAGCTTTTTTAGGAAGAAAGAAGAAAAGAGAATTTTGTCGCTTTCGCTCTAAATAGTTTTTATAATTTGATTTTTGATGCCAGAGCAAAGTGAGGGCAAAGTTTTAAAAAAATTGTGCTTTTAGTGTCTGAAAAAATAATTGTTTTCATGCTTTGAAAATTTATTTAATGGGGGGGGGGGAGGGGAGGGGGGTTGCACCATATCGGAATTTTAAGTGGGTGTGAAGACAGCACCCACCATTGATTCGAATCATAATGTCCAAATCACACATAAAAAAAGATTCAATTCATTTTTGTTCGAATCATTAAATAAATGATTCGAATCACGAATCACGAATCATTATGGAAAATATGATTCGAATCATGCGATTTCGAATCATTTACTAAAAATTGAGGTTTTTTGATAAATTTTTGTTTCAACATCGAATTGCAGACTTTTTACGTGTGTACTTGATATAAAATTATTATAAAATATCAGTACTAACAATTTTACTAAAAATAAACAATTAATTCGACATTTCATAATTTCACAGCGATGTACATAAAAAAACTGGAATGATTCGAAAAACTTGAATCATTTTCACAAGTCACGAATCACGAATCACGGACCAAAATTTTGTATCACGAATCATTTCACCAAGTTTTGATTCGAATCATTTCAGTCACGAATCATAAATTTCGTGATTCGAATCATGGTGGGTGCTGGTGTGAACGCGTGTGATGCACCTGTTGAACACTAATTTCCAAAAACCACTGGAAATCAGTGATTTTTCATTCAAGTATCAGTGAAAAATCACATTTTTAATGAAAAGTTGCATTTCACTGATTCAAAAAGATAGAATTTGAAATAGAACGATTGAATTACTGCCTGAGCGAAGCGAGGGCGAAATTTTCTGAAAATAATGTTTGAAAAGCAAAAAAATTCTCTGTGTCTTTCCCGACCTCAAGGTTTCAATAATAGTAGTCAAAAACAAAACGGGTCAAGCCGAAACATTTATCGGTGGCGGTGGCGCAAGTCTCTAGGTATGCACCATTCACAATTATATTGCTATCAATTGAATGTATTCATATTATGTAGTATCGAGACATATTAACCAGTTATTTAATATTGTCTAGCACATGAAGAGACTAAAAACAGTATTGACATCATTCGGTAGTTTTGAGAAAGAGTTTGAACTTCTAGATGGGTGTTCAACTCATCGCATGTAACTTTAAAAAAATGAGTCAAGGCACCAAGTCCAGCTAAAGAACCAAAAAAAAATGTATTGCTTGAGAAATTTTGAAAAAGAAAACTTACCTACAAAGATCATTCAAATTCTGTGAATTTCCTTGTTTGTGGTGTTCCTGGTCCGTGATTGTATTGCCATGCGTCTGGCATCTTTAATAGGAGCAAGAGCGATCTCCATTTTTTTCTATTTGTCGGTTTCAATGTAGCCGAGGAAGTGTCTAAAACATGTTTTTTTTTTAAAGCAAACGTTACTTCCCCATTTGACCAAAATTTGCCTTCAATTCCATACTTTTGCTAATGCATCTTATTGTATATTTTAGCTGCCTTATTATGTAGTCTTCATGGCTGTTTCTGGCATTGTTTGTGTATTGAGATGTGCTTAATCTAAAATCATATTATTCCTAACAGCTTATGAATTTGCAAAATTTATAGGCAGGATAGTGTTAGTATTTTGTTGATTATAAAGACACGATGAAATTTTTACCTCGTGATTTCTGGCTCAATTTCAGAAACTAGAGGCGCTTTCAATGAATTTCAAAGCAAAAAATTTCTGAAAATGATTAAGTAGAAATTAACAAAAGTTCTTTGGGAGTAATCTGGATTTTTTCTTCTGAAAATGCATTTATTTCGTTAATAGATATGGAAAATTTTGTTTTTTGCACTCCTCGGTGTTGAATATAATATCATAATCATAACTCATAACTACGTGCAATAAATAACTCCTACACACAGAGGATCTTTGATAATTCTGGGTTGGTGAGCCATTTGACAAAAATTGAAATTCGACGATCTGAATTCAAATTTATTCTGAGTTTGAATTTTTTAAATTTCATCAATAATAATTTTTTTCAAATTTGTGTTCAATTTAAAAAAATTTCTGACTGTAAAATTTTTCAAATTGAAATTTTTTCAAACTTTTAAATTTTGTATTTTTAAAACTTTTTCAATGATTAATTTGGAAGACATTTTTAAAAAAATGGAGTTGAATTTTTTTCAGGTTGAAAACAATTTTTGAAAATATGAAGTTTGGAAAAAAATAGAAAAAATCAAGGTTGAATTTTTTTTGAGAAAATTCGTCTTAGAAAAAATTATTCCAACTTTCGGTTACTTTCTGTGGATAAACTTTGACATTTTACTACACAACTGATTTGAGAAAAACACAAATACATCGTCAGCATTATCATCACCTGATTCATTTTCGCTATTATCGACCTTCATTTTTTGATATTTTTAATTTTTCTCTTGGTAATACGTTTGCGAGATGACGGATGGGGGACTGTGGCAAATTCTCTCTCTTCATCTTCGCTCTCGCTTTCAAATTCAATTTCTTTGACCTACTCGAAGACATCTGCTCACATAAAATGTACTGTGATGAATTTTTGCGACTTAAACCTACCTTTTCCTGGAGTACATTGCAAATCAATAAAAAATTGAAAAAATCAAGGTTGAAAAATTTGATAAAATTTAAATTGAAAAACTTTACTCTTGAAAAAATTTTAAAATTGGATACAATTTTGAAAAAAAAATGAAATCAAAGAAATTGAAAAAATGTAGTGTTGAAAAAATTTGAACCCGGATCGTCGAAACTCCATTTTTGGCGAAAGAAAATCAGGAGCTCGTTAAAATAACCACTATCTAGGCTTTGACGAATACTCGAGAGTTTACTTATCTATCGCAGCATCCTCGACAGACGATGATAATAAACTCGGAATATGTTATTTTAGTCTTCCAACGACTCCAAATTTAATAACATTTCTTCGTATTTTATAACTCTCATCTCCCGTTATCAAACTACTTAAACATATTTGTATTCATTATCTCGGTACAAGGTTGTTCAATGTATACACATCATATCAAACATATTCTACTTAACTCTGTTACATACTCCGTCGATGTTAATAATCACAACCGGGCTTAAGCCAGGCAAATGTGGAGGCAGAAGAGGTGCTCGTTTAACTCATCAATTATCCGACCGAAGGACGATTTTTCAATGGCTGCACCCCGTACACTTCGCTAGATTTAACCTAACCCATCCTCATTAACCGTCCTTAATATATACGGTCGTGGCATGGGGATTATCTACGTACTCGCGTTTGGTGAACAGAGTCCGCGTTATCTGCGCCGCTCGTCGGGCGCGATACGCTTTCAGGTTGACGATAAAGATACGTACTCGGTCCGAAAGAGAGGTAACCCGATCGTGGGCTGCTGTGCGGCCAAACCAGTGAAAAATTCTCGCAGGGGCCGGAAAACGCTAGACCGGAAATTCGAGCTTTGAACTAGATGCGGCGTAGAGTAGCAGGGACGTTGGCGAACGTTTTCGCGTACGTAGGTATAATATTGTAGAGGTTGAACGAAGCCCAGGACAGTGCGAGGGGCGGGGGCGTATGTGAAAAATGATCGTACAAGTGTTCACGTTTACGTACGTCTACGTATTGCCCTTTCTACAAACCGTGCTTACCGTCTATCTCCATTACTAAACATGTTCGCGTATATATCTTATCAATTTACACACTGTGTATATAGCAGATGGTTGCGAAAGGCAGCAATTAAATCATGGCAGTGTGTGGTGCTTTACGCACATACGTCGTGGTAAGATGATGATTCGGAGCTGTAACGCCAACGCGCTGATTTCCAATTGTAAATAAAATGCTATCTTGGTTTTACTGTGGAGGAGATGGGGAGAAAGAGAATCGTTTTTCACCTGTGTGTAAGGCGAATCTTTGCAGAAGTGTTGGGTTTCTAGAAATGCTACTTCACGCATTTCTTTACCCATCTTCGTTGTGAGTTTTTTCTATATGGCGGTCAAATACTGCCAGGCGGCTCATTCTGTGTCAACTCGACCAGGTTTTGACCTTGGGTCTTCCGTTTTCGCTCAAATTTTTTTTACGAGTTCTCCTCGATGGTCTAATGAAGGAATCACCGTCATTCCAATCCTAATCCTTGAGGGGGGGGGGCTTGTAATTTTCGTATAATTGGGATTTTTTGCGAAATTGCCCAACTTTGAAAGAGCATATCTCGAGATTGGTTAGGTCTAAGATAAATCTGTTCATGCTGTTTTGTAGAGAATTGAAAGGAGATTCAAAATTGATAATCATGTTTTGAAAAGTTCAAATTTGAGCTTTTGTGATGGAAGCTCAACTTTCATGATAAGTACAAAAGATGAAGGGCCCCATTAAAAAATCTGAAAAAATTACTATGAAGAGAACTTTTAATGTATTTTTCAATTAAATACTTTTCAAGATGGGATCTCAATATCCCTGGAGGGGCACAGGGGGTCCTAAATTTTGGTCAAAATTCAAAAAATGGAAAAAGTGAAGTAGTATATCGATTTCTACTAATTCGAAGGCGCTGAGTTCGAATATGTGCTTAGTTTTTTCATTCGACCCCTCTGAACCCTCCTATCAGCCCCCTAATGAGGCCAAAATTCAAAAAAATGAAAAATAACATATGACGTGTCGTTTGTTGGGTTTTTGAGGGCGCTGAGTTCGAATATTTGCTTATTTTTGGGATTCGATCCTTTAGTGTCCCACTAGTCTCCAATTTTGAAATAACACATTAATTTTTTAAATGATTTAGTAATTTTGGAGTCAGTGTGGAGAACGAAGGAGGCGGATCGAGAAAGTAAGTCGATAATCGAGCTCAGCACCCTCGAATTAGTAGAAATCGATATGACACATGCTATTTCCATTTTTTTGTATGTATTTTTTCAAAATTGGAGGCTAGGGGGGCACTAAAGGATCGAATCCCAAAAATAAGCAAATATTCGAACTCAGCGCCTTCAAATTAGTATAAATCGATATATTACTTCACTTTTTCCAGTTTTTGAGTTTTGGCCAAAATTTAGGACCCTTGTGCCCCCCCAGGGATATTGAGATCCCATCTTGAAAAGTAATTGGTTGAAAAATACATTACAAGTTCTCTTCATGGTTATTTTTTCAGATTTTTTGATGGGCCCTTCATCTTTTGTACTTATCATGAAAGTTGAGCTTCCATCACAAAAGCTCAAATTTGAACTTTTCAAAACATGATTATCAATTTTGAATCTCCTTTCAATTCTCTACAAAACAGCATGAACAGATCTATCTTAGACCTAACCAATCTCGAGATATGCTCCTTCAAAGTTGAGCAATTTCGCAAAAAATCTCAATTATACGAAAATTACAAGGGCCACCCCCGCCCCCTGAAAGATTAGGATCGGAATGACGGTGATTCCTTCATTAGACCATCGAGGAGAACTCGTAAAAAAATTTTGAGCGAAATCGGAAGACCCAAGGTCAAAACCTGGTCGAGTTGAGATAGAATGAGCCATGCTACTGTTTTTTTTTAGCCAATATTTGTTTTTGATATCGTCTTAATCTGAAGCTCGTAAAATAATGATCTAAGCTGTAAAATTTTTTATTTGAAACTCCTATGTAAACGCAGCTCAGGTTTTCAGGGTTTTTCGGTTTCTCTGAGAATAATTTTTTGGGGTGGTATTTTCTGCAGCGCTGGTTTTGAAAAAAAAAGAATATTATACACATATTGAAGTACCGAAAACACGTACTATGATGTATTAATATGCTGAAAAGAGGAGGAGGTATATAATTAAATAATCAAGATGAATATTGAAATAAGAGTACGGATTTCTTGAAAATTCAAACTTTTGCATGTGTTTTATGAAAGTTGTGGAAGATAAATCAGGCATACAGATGGGACAACTTGAATTTTCCTCAGGTACAGCCCAAAATTTGAAGTTTGAAATTAACAATAAGTAATTATGTACAGGGTGGGCCGGCTAGAAGCGTCCATTTATTTTTTTGAATAAAACGGTAACAATTATGGCTAAAGTGTTTAGCCACACAGCATTCGAGCGCCAAAATATAGGAGTTTCATACTTTAGGAGTCAGTTTACAAAGGCAACCGATTAGAGAGGGACCTCCGTTTCTTTAATGAAAAACTCGTGTCATTTTTGCAAAATCAAGTTCATGTTCTAAAGACTTGGCTTCAAAAAAGTGAAATTTCCATGCGAATGAAACATTCTACGAAAAAAAATGATGAGAACCAAAATTGTAGAGAATTAAATTTCTTTTGTGCTTGAAGCGGTCAAAATGTTTCTAGGAATTGATGTTTTTGTGCACTGAGAAAAATGGAGAATGAAAAATGAATAGAAAGTGTTGCAAAAAATTATAAATTTTATTCAAAAAAAATAAATTTTATTCAAAAAAAATAAATTTTATCCAAAAAATAATAAATTTTATCTAAAAATAATAAATTTTATCAAAAAAAAATAAAGTTTATCCAAAAAAAATAATAACGGGGCACCATTCGCAAAATTAGCAATTTTTATTTAAAAAAATAATAAAATTTATCACGAAATTTGGTAAAGTTTATTGCATAGAAAATAAAGTTTGTCAATTTTGCGATAAATATTATTTTTTTGCGATAAATATTATTATTTTTTGAATAAATTTTACTAGTTTTGTGAATGGTGCCTTTTTATTATTACGTTTAATAAAATTTATTTTTTATTTTTTTGAGTGTGATATTCTTCAATGAAGTTGAAAATTGAAATCGTCGAATCTCAATTTTTGAATTCACGTGAGAATACCACGAAAACATATGGTAGACTCCTGGAAAGATTTTGACCGCCGTAATCAGAAAGGAAATTTATTTCTCTACCAGATGTACATTTTAGGCCTGTGACAGTCGGTGAGCTTTAATTAGTTGGTCAATTTGACACTGAAATGAAAAAGTGTTGCAGACACAATTATTTTGCTTTTGCTTAAAAAAAAAAAAAATCGAGTATCAAGATTAACTAAAAAATGAACACTGCGGGAGAAAACATTTTTTAATATGAAAAACATGGAAAAGCATACAATCAAAATCTAAAAAAAATACATCAAAAGAATAAATAATACCTAAGAAAATCGTATAGTCAAAAACTGAAGAAATTACAGTACAAGAATAAATATAGAATTTCTGTGAAAAAATTTGAAAAATCACTAAAGTATCATTGTTTTTTTTTTAGGAAAAGGGACCACTTAGTCACAAAGTTGATTTCGAAAAGAACACAGAAATGTGAATTAGAGTTAAAAATATCAATTTTTTGTTTTTGATGGATTCGTGTACTATGATCCTTCTACACTCTACAGTCACATGAGATGGTCTGGAACTTGTGAAATACGTTTTAAACAAAATGAACACGCCAATGATGAAATTTTGAATACAAAAAATAGTTGATTTGGGAACTTCTGAAATCCTGATACTGCTCTAGAACCAACTGGAATAAGGCATTTATTTAGTTTCTTTAACATTCTGTCATTTACTTACCTCTACATCGTTAGGAAATGTATGCATGCGAACATTGAGACTCGTGTTTTCACATGGCTTTATGCAGCAATAATTTACCATTTCCCAACAAATTAACCAAAGATAAAAGAGATCCATCGTTTATTTAATTATATCCAAAAATTGAAAAAATCATTTTTACCAATTTTTATTGACATAACACCGCATTATGTAACACGTACGCTACGAACGGAAAACAAAAATATCAAAATGGCAAAACTTTTAATTTTCAAAATTGAATAAGACCAAAGCCTGGGCGCTCGAGTTGTGACGTCGTAGCAGTAAGGCTGAAAATACATTGGTTTAAATGGGAGAATGTGCGTTTTTTAATTTTTTACTCGATTTAGAGGAGCGTTTTCATGATTTTAGAATCATATTTTATGTAAAATTCAACGAGCTTTCCGATGGTGTAACCAGTTTTTGATTTTATGCAACAGTTTTCCAATAAATCGAGATGAACGAGAAAAACAATGGAAGGTGTCACCAAATGATTGAAAAATGAATAGGGAAAATTGATTATAGAACAAAAACGAATACACTATTGGAAAGAGCCTAAAAAATACTATTTCGTCCATTTGATGTTTTTTTCCAAGTGTTGCCTTTTTTGAGGTACACCTTTCCAAACATTTGGGTTGAATATATTTCATAAAGTATAGCGCATGGAAAAAAACATCGAATAGGTGAAATGTCGTATTTTTATGCTCTTTCCAGTGGTGTATTCGTTTTTGTTTTATAATCAATTTCTCCTATTCATTTTTCAATAATTTCGTGACACCTTCCATTGTTTTTCTCGTTCATTTCGAATTATTAGAAAACTGTTGCATAAAATCAAAAACTGGTTACACCATCGGAAAGCTCGTTGAATTTTACATAAAATATGATCCTGAAATCATGAAAACGCCCCTCCAAATCGAGTCGAAAATTAAAAAACGCACATTCTCTCATTTAACCCAATGTAATTTTCAGTCTCACTGCTATGGCATCACGAGCTGATAAGAATTCAGCGCCCAGGCCTCTCTTGAATCTATGCCCCCTGCGGCAACCTGAAACATGAATATTTTACTGATAGCCAATAAATGTTGTTCATTTTACCGTGAATGTGTCTGTGAAAGACAATTTAAAATGGAAGATTATTCTGCCAAAAATTTGTTTAAACGTCAAGTTTAAAAATGGTTGAATTACACTAAAATGCTGAAGAGTTTGAACAGGGCGTTTGTTCAATTATTCAAATGTACTTGAGCTTAAGAAGGGTAAAAACCGGTTGTAGAAATTAAGTAGAAGAGATATGTTTTTCTCTGCCCAGCTGTTATCTTTCGGAATGGGGTAAACTTCCATATCCTGTGTAGTCCAAATTACGTAATGAGTGCATGTTCCACAGAGCTGGTTTTGCATGTATCGATCAAATCAATCAATATAAATTTCACATTTTCATCATTCACTGTTGAAATTATTTCACGTAACTGAGACATTTTTATTGTTTTTTTGCCGAGTTGCGAGTTGCAGGATGCAAATTGCGGAGTTGCAAATTCGCAATGTGTATAGCTCAGCACTAAAGTAGGTAATATTCGATAGGTATTAGAAAAGGAATGAAATTCAACATTAACAACTTTGCAATAAATATTTGTCACCATTTTTTTTTTTTTTTTTTTTTAGTCTTAATTAATCGGTACCTAAGATTTTTGAAATAGAAAATTTTCTGGAATTTCTGCTGTCGTTGAACACTGGCTGCTTAGAAATGTTTGCTGTTGCTTAACACATTCAAAATTAAAATGATTATAAAGATGATATTACATACATAGTTTCTTCAATATCTGTTTATAATTTTCGGGTTCAGAATCTCCGCTGTCGTCTGCTGATGTGTTGAGCAATTCAAACAATTTACTTTGTTTGCTTTCTTTTTTATTTTCATCGTTTTTTTCCGGCGATGTCAGATGCTTCAATATCTGTTTATAATTTTCGGGTTCAGAATCTCCGCTGTCGTCTATCAATGTGTCAAGAAATTCAAACAATTTTCTCTTTTTGTTTTCTTTTCTATCTTCATTATTTTTCTTAGTGGGTACCTATTTCATTTTGTGCATTTTGGCTGGTACTGGGCTGTGTCTGTATTTAGATTTTAATTACCAGTACGACTACGTTCGAATAAGAAAATTGTTAAATATGGCAGTATCTTTCTATATATTTTTTAGAAAATTTTAACTAAATACTCCGTATTCAGATATTATACCTAAGAATACTCGGAAAAGGTCATTGTTTTCTTTGTATTCAGATATTATACCTAAGAATACTCAGAAAAGGTCATTGTTTTCTTTGTATTTGTGAGGCGTAAAATCGAAGATCAGATTTTGCATGATTCGTATAGAGAATATATTTTTTATGCGAATTCATAAGCGCACCCAAGGGGGGGGGGACTCAGGGGGCTCGAGCCCCTCCCTTAAGCTCGGACAGGAGATTTTTTTATTGAAAAAATGTAAAAAAAAGTGAATTTTTTTGCTCTTGAAACATGATTTTTCAAAAAATAATTTCGCCCTCGCTGCGCTCGGGCAGTGTTTTAATCCTTCTCTTTTAAAAATTGATGATTTTTCACTGATCTTTCGTGCAAAAATCACTGATTTCTCAATCAATTCCCAGTTTGTCAGAAACAAATCAATAATTTTGACTAAAAAAACAGCAAAAAATAACTGAAATTCCGTAATTTTTTAATTTTACTTGGCTCAGATCCGTTTATGAATTATCAACCTAATGAAAATACCCTGACAACGCCAGCGCCACGGAAATAACAAGTTACTGAATTTTTTCATTGAAATTTCACCCCCCTCCTATTTTTCCAGAATTTTGAGCCCCTCCCTTAAATAATTTCTGGGTGCGCTTATGTGCGAATTAGTCAGAATTTCACGTTCGATTTTTTTTCACCACAAGGTCCCTTATCGCATAACGCCTCAAATTCTGATTCCTTTGCTGGAATTGAGAAAAATTTCGTTGCAATGGTCTTGGTATGACTTATTTTTACCCGGAATGATTATTGTTGGCGATTTACCATTGTTACTTCATTTTCTGAGGAAAAAGTCTTTAAAATTTGTCAGGTGGGAGGGAACGACGAAAAATTGCCAATAAAGATCATTTCGGATGAAAATGAACACCCTGAGACGACTTCATTGACAATTTTCCTAAAATTCATTTTTCCCATTTTTAGAAGAAAAATCAGGATATTTGAAAAAAGTAGTCCCTTATTACGTGTGGGTAAAGAAATTGAAAATGGTCGAATATTGTGTTTTGGGGTAGCATCAATTATATCACAACTGAAGATAACTTACGTGAAAATTTTTCAAAATTTTTAACCTTAGAAAAATTCTGAAGGTAGGTGAGAAAAGGGTACTGATTCTCTCATGGAGCTAGAATTTTTACCAGATTATTTTGGACTCGACACAATTTTTGCGTTGAACTTTCGAAGAAAATGTGTCAAGTAACTTTAACACTTATCAGCCGCATAGCTGCTCGAATAAATACGAATGAAGTCTCGGTCTGAAATGTCTGAATCCCCGTCCTGGTCGTCACCGCTGATAATTAATATAGAAACGAGTTCCCATCTCGAATGTACGATGATGAAATGATAAAGAACGCGCCGCGAACAGAAGCTTTCTAACGGTTATGAATATTTATAAAAGCTCGACCACAGCATCGGTGTAGCAAAGGGGACGTGAAACGCTCACGTTGTGGTTGAAAAAAGCACGATGGAAAGGAAGCAAGCGGAGACGAAAGTACCACATCGTTAGATGTTAAAGAGGCAATGAACGCTGCGGTGACACCAGGGACGCGGACGGTACAGGGCGAAGAAAACGAAAGGGTGAAAAAAATACTCGGGCGAGTTAGAAAAAACACACTCCAGCGACGGTTAAAGTGTGCTTTTAATATTCATCATTATCATCTTAGTGTTAAATCGCATTACAAGAATAAATATTCGAGCGGCGCGGTACCGGTTGGAAAAAAAATGAACTCGAGAGAGAGAACCAGCCCGACAACCTCTTCGTCTGCCAAGTTGTGCGGGAAAACGAGAGTACCGCAGCGGAAAAAGCTCTTTTTGTAGCGTTGTCGTTGATGGGCGATACGATGCGGTAATAATTGTAGCGTAAAATTTACACTTTTGCGCCTGGCGCTGACGTCTCGTCGCGTCTCGAGATCGACTTGACGCAGAGGGAAGGAGAAATTTTCACGAGGACGACGACATCGACATTTGTCGCGTAGGCGCTCGACACAGCATCGCGATTAACACGTTTTTAATTATTCGACATAATGAAATGATTTCTCAAAGAGATGAAAGACGATAGAATTGTCAACGAAGAAATCCCCCATGAAAAGAATACGTCGTGCGAGATGTCAATTTGCCGGGTATTTTTTTTTCTCTTTTTCCGAGAGCAAAATTAAGCCGAAGGAACGAATTTGAAAACTGGATTTTTTTATTTCGCTGCGGAAGAAAAGAGCAAAAAAGGTATAAAATGAGAAAATGATAAGGTAAATGGGTGTAAATTTTTTTCAGTTAAATGAGAGAAAAATATATGAAAGATATTTTTATATACGTAGGTGCCTATACCACCGACGGAGTTTTATTCGCATTTGTACCGACTCGTATACGAAATATATGCTAATGCGAATATATCCGCCAGAGAGAAGTAAATACCTACGTATAAGAAGCCAAGGAGCAGGGGTACAGGGGGGTTTATTATATGAAACGTACCTACAAAAGATTTGCCTTCTCTTGCTCGTATGTATACTGAAATAAGGATACCGGTAGATGGCACAACTGTATTCAGAATGTTAATATTTGGGTGTATTTCTTCTCCATCGTGAGATTTTGTACGTCAATGTTGTATTTATACAGGGTGGTTTAAAACTTGAGTGTAACTGTAAAAACTCTTTAAATCTGAATCAGTCAAATTTGGGGAAATTTCGCCTCTTTGAATTAATGAAATGAAACTTCACTGAAAATCGATGATTTTTCATTGATTTGTCAAACGATCTTTCAGTCAAAAATTATTTTTATTTCACTGATTCTAACAAGGGACCAAGTGAGGTATCAAAATTCGAATTAAAATTTTGAGACCAAACAAAAATAAATTGAAAGTGCATCATAAAAAAAACTATATCCGAATTTTCAGGTACTGAAGATTATTTCTCGAATTTTGGCGAATTTTTGAAATTTCAAAATGACTTCATTGCCTTGCGGAATATGAAAATTTGATCTAATCAACGAAACAAGCTGGAATTTGGTATATATCCTATTTTCGACCACCCGACTCGATTGGAAGGGGTTTCAAGATGTTTCGGAGCTTCCAGAAAATTTTGGAATTTTCCAGCGCTGCTGCAAAAAATCCCATGAAATCAGTCCATATGAACCTTCCATCACCTATAACTGCGGATTACCAATATTGGTGACCTACATTTGACTTAGTAATAACAAAAATCAAAATTAAATTCTAGCAATTTGAAATTTCCTAGAATTCGCGGATCCCATATCCGCTCTTCTGGGTGTGTACGCCGCCATAAACTTATTAAAATCTGCACGTAGAGGGATCATCTCTTTGAAGTGGATATGCGGTAAGACGTACACAAATCTCGCGCTTCGTAGGCAGAGCTTTTCCATGAGGCGCCGGAAACGATCTTTGAGGTAATTTATCGAGAGACCTTGGATCCGCGTTTCCCTGCCTCCAACCGAAATGATGATTTTCGGAGGGAGGTAGGGAAACCGATCCAGGTTCTCTTCAAAATTATCGAAGGTCGTTTCCGGAGGATACGTTGGTGAATTGGAGAGATCCGACGCGA
This sequence comes from Pseudococcus viburni, assembly GCA_033439095.1. Taxonomy (NCBI): domain Eukaryota; kingdom Metazoa; phylum Arthropoda; class Insecta; order Hemiptera; family Pseudococcidae; genus Pseudococcus; species Pseudococcus viburni. Next base: position 953,247 of record JAVBJF010000090.1, read on the forward strand.
ACTTCTTGTCCGATGTTGCCGCTACGATTGCTGAATGGACGAGCTGATCCCCCAGCGCCAGGAGATCGCCGATGAAGAAGAAGGACTCTGAACATGTTTGGAAGTTCACCATGCGTACTCCCCTCGGGGCCCTGTCCGTTGTCGTAAATGGCCCTAGGATGCGGCTGAGCATCATTTGAGCCTCGGGGTGCAAGTTACTGAAGTCGTCCGCCACCGGGTATTCTCTCTCGATATTTTTGAGCTGGAGCTCTACCTCCATCGCCCATTCCTGTTCCGCTGTCGATTGCTCCATCGCACAGGGCAGCGACGCAGGAGGGGAGGGAGGTAGGGGAATGTCCGCCACCGGCAGATTTTGCAGAGTCACAATAGTTTGATCTGGTGACTCATGGTGACTGCAAGTCAATGAGTTTGTACGATGGTAGTCTGAAGCGTCTTCGCAAATTTGATTTGAAATATATATTTTTTGGCCGAAAGTTGAATTTTTTATAAGAAAATTGTTTGCTGAAAAATACCTATGGATTTGAACTCAAAGTTGCGAATTTCGGAAAATTCTGCTTGAATCGATCGAGTTGGTCATCAATAATTGGTTAACCGCAATTATAGGTACTGAAGTTGAAATGGACCATTTTTATAAGCTTTTCTCCGGGGCTGGAAAATTCCAAAATTTTCTGGAGACTACGAAAAGTCTTGAATTCGCTTCCAATCGATTCGGGCGGTCAAAAATAGGGTATATACCAAATTTCAGCTTGTTTCATTGATAAGATCAAATTTTCCTATTTGCAGGGCAATGAGGTATAATTTTGAAAATTCAAAAATTCGCCAAAATTCTAGAAATGAACTTCAGCACATGAAATTTCGGATATGGGGCTTTTTTGTGATGTACTTTCAATTAATTTTTGTTTGGGCTCAAAATTATACTTACGAGTTGGAATACCTCCCTTGTAAGATACAAATTCCACTGAAGACTGACTCAGATTTACGATACAGCCAGCAGGAATTCCATGGTAATCAAATGTTTTGAGAAATCAAAATTAATAAGTACATATTAAAAAAGAAAATCGAAATGTAAAATAATTGATGATCAAAGAATTATATTTAATACAATTGAATTAAAATTTGTTGAAGATATATTGCAGTGGCGGTTTTGGAAAGAAAAATCTGAGGAAGTCAAAAAGTTCAAAGAAACTTGTCAATAAAAAAAATAGAAAAAATAAAAAAAATGGTTATCAAAAACTGCAAAAAAATAAGACCTACGGATGATGATACCATAAGTTAAATTCTAATGCATGTGAGGAAACATTTTATCAACTTCGAAAACACGTAGAATACGAATAATATCAAAAAAATGAAAAAAATAAAAATGGATCAATCGAACAAAAATGACCAACAGGTACAATACTCAACAAAATAAATGCAAATACTCATCTCAAGTCATCTCTATTCTTTCATTAAGTATATGTGACTCCGGATAAAAAAAAAGTTGGTGTTAAAAATTTGAGAAGTTTTTTTTTTTAGGAAATTCAGTGCTTTTTACAATTCTAATTTTTTAAAAAATGAACACTGACCCTTTAAACCTGATTTCATACCCCCTCAAATTTACAAAACAGAAAAAACTACAAACGTAGAATTTCACTTGTAATATGAAAAGAGCTACCAAGTGTTTACACTTTCCAAGTGCTTTTCCTTTACTGGTCAAGATATCTACTCTCTGATTTTGAATCATCAAAAAATAATTCGAAAAATACGAATTATGTCGATGATTCGTAATTCAAATCAAATTGAACGATATAAATTCTCAACTTTTGAGACCCCTGGTACCCAATCCTTTCGAGCAAATTAACTTGAAATTCTTATTTGGGGTGTTGAACATAACAGTTTTCGGTTGTTGTATGTACATTAGGGTGGAGTGAAAAAAAAAACATATCTTGGATTTCGACCAAATTTGGTGAGGTGGTTTACTTTGAGTGGGAGACCTCCCAAAAAAATTTTGAGCCCCCAGGGGGCAAGTGGAGGGGAGCTGGGGGGGCTCAAAGTGCACCTCCTTTTGAAAAAAACGCTGTTTTTTGTGTTTTTTTAGTAGAAAAAAATTGTGCGAGAAGCTGTCGTAGCACTTAAAAGTTGCAATTTGAGTTTCTACGTCTCCCTAAACCATCGCCATCCTTCTCCGATCAAAACTCAGAGCGCTACCAGGGGGTTGAAAAGTTGCAGATTGCAAAATTCAAGTAACATTTCGAGCAAAAAATGGCGCATTTTCAGGGAAGAAATGGCCAAATGAAAAAAACAATTCGAAATTCGTGTTCAGCAGGTCAAAATACCCCGATAAACACACTTTTCGCGATAATTTTACTTCAAGTCTGAAAATTCATTTTTTCATGATAAAATTCACTTTTTTTTACTGCTTTTTCATTATGAAAAAATGAATTTTCAGACTTGAAGTAAAATTATCGCGAAAAGTGTGTTTATCGGGGTATTTTGACCTGCTGAACACGAATTTCGAATTGTTTTTTTCATTTGGCCATTTCTTCCCTGAAAATGCGCCATTTTTTGCTCGAAATGTTACTTGAATTTTGCAATCTGCAACTTTTCAACCCCCTGGTAGCGCTCTGAGTTTTGATCGGAGAAGGATGGCGATGGTTTAGGGAGACGTAGAAACTCAAATTGCAACTTTTAAGTGCTACGACAGCTTCTCGCACAATTTTTTTCTACTAAAAAAACACAAAAAACAGCGTTTTTTTCAAAAGGAGGTGCACTTTGAGCCCCCAGCTCCCCTCTACTTGCCCCCTGGGAGCTCAAAATTTTTTTGGGAGGTCTCCCACTCAAAGTAAACCACCTCACCAAATTTGGTCGAAATCCAAGATATGTTTTTTTTTTCACTCCACCTTAATGTACATTGCACTTGGTCCCAAAAAATTACGGCTTCCATTCTATGAACTCAGATTCGGCACTCGATAGAGCTACATGTTCTTGTTTTTTCCATCTCCAGCTAATAACATCTCCGAACATTTTTACTACGTATTCTGCAATAGATTTTCCAGCAATATCACTGGTGCCTAAAGATGCGTTAGATAGGTATTTTTCAGATTCTTAATGTTCACTCAAATCGTCCAAAGTGAATTTTTGAGTTTAAATTTCTGCAATACTAGATTCGATTATAATAATAATATATAAATAATGAGGAATTTGATACTTGATTTAGCATACATACTTGAGGCGAATCTTCACTTTTTCTTTTTCAACGTTGACAAGTTTTCGTATAACTTTTGAAGTCTCGATTGAATTTTTTGAAAAATTCACTTCAATAGTATATTGTGCAAGTAGGAAGATGAAGTAATTTTCGATGAATTTTGAGGTTTATTGCCCGAGCGAAGCGAGGGAAATGACTCAAAATCGTCGAAAAGCATCTATCTCCCGAGTTGCATATGATATTCGTTTTCATTATAGAGGGAGTAAAAGTCTACTTTTACTCCCTCTATAATGAAAATTTTGTTTACCACACTAAGAAAAGGTAGAATATCAATTTTAATTTTTCAATTACGCTGGATTGCTCATTATGGATATCTAGTACATTTTACATCAACTGTACTCTCTCAATTATAAATCAGTGAAAATTATCGAAAATCACTGAGAAACAGTCAGAATTGCAGCACAGGAGAAAATCAGTGAAATATTTTTACTAAAACAAATCACGGAAAAATCAGTGAAAATTCACTGAAAAGTTGGTAAAACTTATGAAATTTGCTGAAAAATCAGTGAAAATCTTTGAAAAATCAGCGAAAATTCGCTGAAAATCAGTGAATCTCGCTGAATTTTCCTATGCTGCTATTCTGACTTTTTATCAGTGACTTTTCACTGATTCAGAATGGGAGAGTAATCCTTTTAAATCAAACGTGAGTAGAATATTAACATTAACCTATTTTCATTTTTATCATTCTCAATGCATCCTCCAAAAAATCGTGAAGCAAAAGATAGTTTTTGAAATTTTTCATAGCTTCACATACTTACTCGAAAATTTCGAAAAAACACGCAATTTTGGGGACACGCAGTTGATTACGTAATTTACGATTGTTTTGAGATTATTCGGAGATTGCAATTTTTTATAATTTTTTTCATAAATATAAGTCAACTTAATTCAATAAGTCAATTTAGCTATTACATCCATCAGATCAACGTTTTTAAAAAATGGTTCACACTAATAATTAATTATCATAGTCGAATTTTACAATTATGCTCCTAATTCATTCCACAAATGAAATAAACTCTTAATATTATTCAAAAAAGACCGTTGTGATCAATCAACACGGGTTAAATTGAAATTTCACCAAAAAAAATGATCATATATTTTTTCAATACACGAACGTTGCGGTATGTTCGACTTGCACGTGACATTTATCGCAAAATGTCGAAATAATGACGCAAAGTGGCGCGCAACCGCGTATGTTTTCTACCACGCGACGAAATTGTCGATAGAGCTGGCGGAGTGAGTGAGTGAGGAGGCGAAGCCACGCGTTATGTTGTTGAATATACGTGCAGTCTCCATCCCTTCAATTTCTCATGTCTTCTTTTTTTTGCGACCGAAAAATAACATTCTCGATACGATTGTTATTCAGATAACGCCAGGTTTTTCTCCCGCGCATAAGCCGAAGAAAGCTGTTTCGAGGGGGAATGGTGGCGAGGATCGTAAAAGAAACGATGAGGCGATTTAGAGCCAGAGCAAATATCCGTTGTAACCTGTTCCCAGCCACGAATCCTTTCTTTTTTAAGGTTTAAGGAACAGATCTTTTGAGCTTAACAATTCGTCGTACGTGGTATTGACGCGATATACCAAAGATGAAAGATGCCGCGGGGGCGGGGGAGGGGAGTAAAAACGAAAGAGGATATTAGAATCTTGTTTTCGCGAATACCTACGAGTTTCGCGACGGATTCACGAAACCTGCAAAAATGGTGTTTGATTTGGGATTATTTGAGCGCGAGATTTCGAGAAATAGAATTCGGCGTATTGACTTATTCGCCGTCTCGGAATAATTGGCGTGTAAAAAGATGTGTTTGAATTGGAATATTAGATAGTTTTCGAGCTCGACGTTGGAATGCTGAGCCGCATCGCGTATAGGTTTGCCGAAGGAATAAAAATACATAAAGGGATGCTGCCGCAAATCGAATAACGAGAGGTGATTTTTACCCATTTCATTTTCGCCGCCGTTGTTTTTTCTATTCCGATATCGAGGGTGAAAAAGCTAGTGTGTTTTTTTTTCTAAAGAGAGTGGGATTCTAATTCTATGTACTATCGTCGTGTTCGCGATACCTACAGACCTGCAGCTCTGATACCTTTGGGGAAACGGTCGCATAATTAAAATCCAACGTTGGCAAAAAAATTGCTGTCGCTCGATTAAACAATCGCCTCTATTATATTTTGCTCGTATAATGAAATCAACCTATCGGTATAATTCGGTTAGAATTCACCGATGAGACGCGGTCGTCCTAACGAAGTACCTATGTAATTTTTTACGTTCGATAATTCGACCAAATGTAGGTATGTAACCCTTGTTGCTTATGCTGAGTGCTTCTGCGGCCTGATAATTCGGAATCGTCGTGTGTTTTCTCAGTGTGATAAGTTTTCCAAAAAGATGCTGCTGCACAAATGCCATAATATATACTCACATTATGATATAGAGAGAATTTTTCGGAGTAAATTGAATTTTACAGGCATCAAACAGAAATTTTGGGAAAAAATAGTGACTTGGGTGACTTTTCATCAGGCAAAAAGTGACAAATTTTTTGAAAAAGTGACCAAGTTTTCAACTTTATCTCAACCATACCCCCTCCCCACCACATTATTTTTTCATAACTGTATTTCTCTTTTTTTTTTCATTAATAAATCTTCACTTGAAATTAGGAGTTCTGGAATAAGTTTCAAATGTGTAACTGCAAAAAAATAATTTTTTTGACCAATGATATTTATAAAGCATTTTTGAGTTATGTACTTACAACCCGAAATCGTGCAGAGGAATTATTTGAAATGTATGGTGTCTAACCTAACGATTTTTTTTTGAACAAATTATGGCAGGTTGTTGACTAAATCATACGGATGAGAATCCGGATTTTTCTGAGCTAAAAATTTAAAAATTTTGTACAAGCCATCGCAATTTTCAGCTTGCCCCTGCAAATACAAAATCGATGAGAGAGTAGAATATAAATTATTTCGTCAAGATAAGTACATTAATTAATATGTTGAGCCCGAGCGAAACAAGAGCGAAAATTTTAGCGAAAAAGACTATTCAAGAAATTGAAATGAACACTTTTCCCTCATACGGACCTGCCCCTCCATCCTCGAAAATTTGTTTTTGGATAGTTCTGAACAAATTTTAATTTATACTAATTTAATTATAATAACTTTTAACTTGAAAATTGCATGACTTCTTATGAGGTTAAGCATCGTTTCTCACTCAGGATCAGAAATTTCGATGCGGTTTTCTTTCGGTCTATTGATCGAATTTGATGCAAAAAGCTGCGTGAACGTTGCTGTATTCAATTGCTGATCACATAGTGGATTTGGCCAAGTACGAAAAGCTAGCTAAAAGCTTGAAGCGAAAAGCTTAAAGTCGACCAAATTTAGGTGACAAGCCGAAAGCCGATAGCTTTTTGTTACATTTACTTGAAAATTTTAAACCAACATGGAAATCTTTTGTCAGGGTTGTAGATGCCTCGTTAGCTAGGCGAGGACTTATTTAAAAACTGGTTTTATAGCAAATTTTTCACTTTCGTTTCACTCGTGCCCAAGAAATTCCCTTTTTTGGTATTTTAAAAAATTTCATAACATCAGTTTTTTCTTCCAATCCAATACAGCTTAATCCTCTCCCCCCCCCAAGAATTGTAAAAGGCGTATACCCGTGCCACCAGCTCTTCGTATATTACCTGCTTTCACCTAAAGGTGTGTTTAATTACGTTCACCTTATAGGTGTCATATGAGCATGAACTGCGTTTACCACAGGGGTATGAAATGAAAACACTTTACTTTTCACATACATGTAATTATCATCTTTTAGTACTTTCTTTTACAAAAACAGAAACACAACAAAGCTTCCTGCCTACGATCAACTCATACGAATGAACCTTTCCTCACATCTATGTAGTCCTGCGTTACCACCTGGTAGATGAGGACATTCCCTCCATGACTCTTTTCAACTAGAACATTTTTTCTCGGTTCTCAGAATATTTTCAACTCTTTATTTCTTTTTCTCTATATATTTTTCAACTCTGAAAATTTTTTCCAACTCAAAATTTTTTTATCCAGAATTACAATTTTTATCAACTCTAAAATTTCTCCCTCTAATTTTTTTTCTCGGAGCTAAACGTTTTTCAGATTTTTTCTCAAAATTTTAATTTGTGCAGCTCTTAAAATTTTTCTCAATCCTAATGTTTTTTAAAATTATTTTCCAGCTCTAAAATTTTTAAAATCAAAAAATTTTAAAAAAATTGGGTTGGAAAATTTTTTAAAAAATTCGAGGTAAAAAAACTCGAGTGTGTTAGGTTTTTGAAAATTTCAAAATTGAAGAATGAGATTTTACAGTTAATAATTGAGATAAGTATCAGTAAATGAGAAAATTTTAAAGCAGAAAAAATTTTAGCAAATGAAATTTGAAGAAATTGACAAAAATTTTGGAACTAGAAAAAATTTTAAGGAAGAAATTTCAGTCGAGGAAAAAGATTTGGAGTTGAAAAAATTGAAATTTTGAGAAGAAAATAATTCTGCACAAAAATAGTGGCATCATTTCCTTTGAATGTTTGGAAAACTGTAGTTTCTAACTTATTTGGCCACTTGGCCAGTCTTTCTTTATATTTTCAAATCTTTCGTGTATGTGAACACGCCATTATGGTTTTTACTCATTTTCCATATTTTCTTGAAAAAATTGAAAACAATCGGTAGTTCGAAAAATGAATCGGTGATTTTGTTATCAATCATTTCCCAAAAAAACTACCTAATCGTCGGAGGTTTTCACAAAACCACCGATTGATCGATCGGAGGTATTTCCTCCTGTAACATCTCTGCTACCACCAGCGGAGGTGTGCTCCGGAGAAACGGTCTACCAGTTTCCTTTCTCTCGCGAGTCTTCACTGTAGTCGCTGAACTTTCTCCTTGCTATACTGGAGTATCTCGTCGTAGTCAAATAAACGTAGCTCATTTTCGAGATAACGACTATCGAGTTTTGAAAATCGAATTCTTTCGGCGTAGCGTCCAGAATTCTTACATGTTCAATAGATCTGGCCCACGTCGACTGCGATCCTGCATTTGGGACAGCTGAGAGTTCTCCTGAACCATGATAACAAACATGTGCGATGGGCCAGATGCCTACATTCTCTTGGGCAACATGCCCCATTATTCGTAGAATACGGTAATGCAATTGTAAATTTCAGTCTGCATACTAGACATCCTACGCATATCACAGATACATAAATATGTATTGTTCCACAATGGGCAATTGCCTGTTCGTGAAGTCTCGAATATTTCCGCCTAAACTAGGAGAAATTGATTGGAATTACGAAAAAAACGCGAATGCTATCAGGTTAACCATGTTTGAGTAAAATACAATAAATAAACGTTTTAAAAAAAGCTATGTAAAAGAAAAGTTGCTTCTGGAGTTGCGGCTATGACGCTATGAGAGTCTTGAAAAAAAGGCTAATTCAGTTTAATCTTATAATTCATAATACATTGAATTATCACGCGTAGAAAAATCTAAAAGAAAATTCTATAATAATTGCGAATTTAAAAAAATACAATTCAAAACACCTAATGGCATTTTTTGCGTAATCATACCACTTCACTCTTGAAACGAAATTTACCAGGATTTACTCGAAGACCTTGATATTGGGTTTATAATCGCGTAACCAAAGTTGAAATTTGTTTAACGTTCGTTTCGCTTTAATCTCTAAGTACCTACGTAAATATTTCAATTATTAGAGCTGTGTATTTCGGAGGGGCGAGAGATTTCATCAGCGATTAGCTTTCTTATTTCTACCGTCTCGCGGAGTATATTGTATCAGACGTATTGTTACCAAAGGATCGAAGTATTTACCGAAGGATCGAACGTGGAAGCGTTACTCTAGATCGGATCGTTTTTCGAACAGATATTAATTAATCGACAGATTATTACGTCTTATGGACTGTTGATTTATTTTTGTCCGAAGTACCGCTAGATTACGATATCCGCTGAAATATCGTTACTGTTGGACAGATTGTTACGCCGGACAGACTGTTGATTTGTGTCAAACGCGTCATTGATTAGGGTCGGATATACCAGTTGTTGACTATCGGATTAACACGAGTTCTCGTAAAGAAGGGCTTTCGCTTACTGTCAGTTAGGCATTTGCTTACTGTCAGCTAGGAATTCGCTTACTGTCGGGTAGGGTTTCGCTTATCGACATCCGGGGTTTCACGTATCGTCAGAGGCGGTTAATTTGGGTCGAACATGTCATTAATTAGGGTCGGTACACCAGTTGGTAACTATTGGGTGAAACATGAGTTCTCGTGAAGACAGGGTTTCGCTTGCTGTCAGCTAGGAATTCGCTTACTGTCAGCTAGGCTTTCATGTATCGCCAGTCGGGCGTTCGCGTACTGGTCAGACAAACTGATATTCAGTGTGGGACAAATCATTGGTCAAGTGCCGAACAGGTCTTTGATTTTTATTAATAACCCACTTTGATTATAAATATACTTCGTAAACGAAGTATATATAATCAAAGTACCTAACCCATCATTTGTGGGTGTACCGGTTAGACAACTACATTGGAGCGACTGTTGACTGCTGTTGAATGTCCAGCTTACGAATGCGTAACGTTGGACAGATTTTCAATCATCATTCAACAGTCCATCGCTTCGGTTGCGTTCGACAAACCATTACCATCCGATGGATTCATTGACGCGTTTGCCCATTTTCTTTACGACGAATTTGTCGATATCTTCTGATAGTACGATATCTTCTGATAGTACGATATCTTCCGATAGTACGATATCTTCTGATAGTACGGCGAACAGTAATACGATATCTTCTGATAGTACGGCGAACAATAGTACGATATCTTCTGATAGTACGGCGAACAATTCGAGGCTGTTTTGAAGAACCTTTGTTCTTTTTTTCTCCCTCCGTGATGCACAGCTCTACATAAGTATCTTTCTTCGAATTCTAGAACTCATCATCGGTCGTGTATTAACGACAGGCGTTTATTTTCTTTTTCTTTCTTTTTTTAAATCTGTGGCTAACCTTTTACGTAGATTCTTCTGAATTTCGAGACATCGTCTGAACGTTTTCTTTGACTATCAATTCATCATTCTGCTTATTAATTTACTTCAATTTTAATTTCCAATAATTATTCTTGCATTGATATGTTGATGTAGCAGAATACTTTCACACGTGAACGGTGAGGAGTTATAATGACCGTATCATGTGCCAATATACATAATTAAACCTTGCTTTACTTTTTTAGGGTTATTTTATGAGATAGTAGATGCTCACTTTACACACACAGTGGCGGCTTTCGAGATAATAAAGTCTATACTCACGCATCCTCAACAGATGTAACCACACTTCATGTTACTACCTTTAATAGCGAGTTACACCGAAGTTATTACCGAGTTACACCGAAAGTATTATAACAGCGAGTTACACCGAAATTATTAGAAGCTTAAACTTACCGCGACCGCGGTATACAATGTATGAGTTGAATGGTACAAAAAACCGGACACTAATCCGTAAAACTATCCTATCACCTGAGGAAGTTGAGCATTTAACTGAAAACAAATCAGTGAGAAAAATTACTGGAAAACCAGTAAATATTCACTGAAAGATCATTAAAATTAATGAAAATCTTTGAAAAAATCAGCGAAAATTCACTGAAAATCAGTGAATTTTGATGATTTTTCCTGTGCTGCAATTCTGGCTATTTATCAGTGACTTTTCACTGATTCAGAATGAGAGAGTTTTCCCATTTCTGAATCAGTGAAATTTATCAAAAATCATTGAAAAACAGTCAGAATTGCAGCACGGTAATAACTCAGTGGTACAATTTTCGCTGAAAGCAAGTCAGTGAAAGAAAATCACTGAGTTTTCACTAAAAACTCAGTAATATTTATGAAATTTACTGAAAAATCTGTGAAATTCTTCGAATAATCAGTGAAAAATCGTTGAAAATCAGTGAATTTCACTGATTTATCCTATGGAGCAATTCTGACTATTTATCAGTGACTTTTCACTGATCCAGAATGAGAGAATTCTCTCATTTCTAAATCAGTGAAATTCTATCAAAAATCACTGAAAAACAGTCAGAATTGCAGCACAGTAATAAATCAGTGAAACAATTTTCACTGAAAACAATAATATTTATGAAATTCCCTGAAAAATTTGTTGAAATTCTTCGAATAATGAGTGAAAAAAATGAACGCGTTTTTTGCTTTAAAGCAAAAATCTTAGAACATGGATATGTCAGTAAGATATACCATACTCTCAAATTTAATATAATTCTTCAGGATGTTCATCAAATTATATTCAACATGGGATGTACTTCTTTTAATACCCTTAAGGTATGGCAGATTCATTTAGTTACTGTGTTACCGCTATTACACAGGTCTAAAGACACTTTTGATGGGATGCACCATATACTCAGCTTCTAGTGCTGTGCCTCTACCAAACTAGCGCATATCTTCCCAACTTTCTGTCTGACATTCTGTCTAACTTTCCATCTAACGCTCCATCTAACTTCAGAGTCTAACATAATGTCATTATGTCTTAATTTAAAAATGTAACTGTCTAAAACTCCATATAACGCTCCATCTAACTTTCCGTGTAATAATCCATCTATTTCCGAACGAATTTCCAAACGAATTTCCGAACGACTTTTCGAACGACTTTTCGAACGACTTTTCGAACGACTTCGAACGACTTTTAGAAAGACTTTTCGAACGACCTTTCGACCGACTTTTCAACAGCTTTCCAACTACCTTTCTGATTTCCAACTATCTTTTCAACTCGACTTTTCAATCAACTTTTCGACAGCTTTCCAACCATCTTTCTGATTTCCAACTATCTTTCCAACTGACTTTGTGACCAACTTTTCAACCAACTTTTTGACCGACTTCATATAACGCTCTATCCAACTTTCCGTCTAATTTCCGATCGAATTTCTGATCGAATTTCCAACTATCTTTCTGATGTTTTGACAGACTTTCAGATTGACTTTTTGATCAACTTTTTGACAGACTTTTCAACCAACTTTTCGACAGCTTTCCAATTATCTTTCCGATTTCCAACTATCTTTTCCACCGACTTTTCGACAGCTTTCCAACTATGTTTCTGATTTCCAACTATCTTTTCGACCGACTTTTCAACTGACCAACTTCTTCCAGTCTAACATAATGTCATTATGTCATAATCTGAAAATGTAACTGTCTAAAACTCCATAATAACGCTTCGTCTAACTTTCCATCTAATTTCCGATTGAATTTCCGATCGAAATTCCGATCGAATTTCCAACTATCTTTCTGATGTTTTGACAGACTTTTGGATTGACTTTTTGATCAACTTTTTGACAGACTTTTCAACCAACTTTTCGACAGCTTTCCAATTATCTTTCCGATTTCCAACTATCTTTTCCACCGACTTTTCGACAGCTTTCCAACTATGTTTCTGATTTCCAACTATCTTTTCGACCGACTTTTCAACTGACCAACTTCTTCCAGTCTAACATAATGTCATTATGTCATAATCTGAAAATGTAACTGTCTAAAACTCCATAATAACGCTTCGTCTAACTTTCCATCTAATTTCCGATTGAATTTCCGATCGAAATTCCGATCGAATTTCCAACTATCTTTCTGATGTTTTGACAGACTTTCAGATTGACTTTTTGATCAACTTTTTGACAGACTTTTCTCCACCGAGTTTTCAACAGCTTTCCAACTATCTTACTGATTTCCAACTATCTTATCGACCTACTTTTCGACCAACTTTTCAACCAACTTTTTGACAGAAATGTTACACAAACATATTATGTAAACTACTTAATATAACATATCATTATTTCCTCATCTGAAATAGATTTTTTTCAAGTTTTTCAAGTTTTTCAAGTCTAACATAATGTCATTATGTCTGGAACTAAAATTGTTACGTTACGTTACGTAACCATCCCAGGGTTACGTAACCATCCCAGCGTTACGTAACGCTTTTCAAATTTTACCCCCCAGCCCTAAGACATCCATGTCAAAATCGCTGAAAATCAGTGAATTTCACTAAATTTTCCTGTGCTGCAATTCTGATTATCAGTGAAATTTATCAAAAATCACTGAAAAACAGTAAGAATTGCAGCACAGTAATAAATCAGTGAAACAATTTTCACTTTAAGCAAGTCAGTGAAAGAGAATCACTGAGTTTTCAGTGAACTCGGCGATATTTATGAAATTTACTAAATAATCTGTGAAATTCTTCGAATAATCAGTAAAAATTCGCTGAAAATCAGTGAATTCCACTGATTTTTCCTGTGCTGCAATTCTGACGGGTTATCAGTGATTTTTCACTGATTTGGAATGAGAGCAGGGTATATAATATCTTCCCCGCACAGCCTCTCTTTTATTATGAAATTTTCTTAATAAATTATTGTTTTCTATACCACTACACCATGAGACTAAAAATCACTCGATTGTATGCTTGCTCTATTTTTTCGGATAGTTAGGTACTGGAAACTGACAATAGGATACCTCGCACCCCCTCGCCATTTCGATCCTCTGGGACGTGTTTTTTTTTTGAGGGGGACATTGTAAGGAACATTAAAAAATGTTTCTTATGATGATATGGTGAGAAGGTGAAGAGTCCCGAAGGAGAGTGGTCTTGGAAAATATGCTCCAACACTCGAGTGTTAAATCACCCTTGAGTGTCTGCTGGCGCATTTTGTGGCGTATCTATGTACGCTCTGATATTAAATCTATCTCTTCACGTAGAGTTGCCCAAGACAACAGAGCTATTTTCCCTACACACAGGGAGTTGGAGATTTCCCGGATTCAACTTCATCGGGGGTAGAACCACGTTTTCAGAAACGGTTTTATCGTACTGTAGGTGTGAAAAAAATCTATTCAGGTAATCTTCCGGGTGATGATCTGTCCGCAACATGTTTTTGTGCGATTCTCAGATCATATTATATTCCACATCCCCAAGTTCTTGTATGTCATCTACTCTCTCATTCCGAATCAGTGAAAAATCACTTATTTAGCTTAGTTAATAAGACCTCCTCGGGGAGGTCTTTCAATGTAATAGCTTTTATGCTTAGCTTAAAACTAACATAGTAATTCGCTTCGTCCCCCACACGGGGGGGGGGCATTACTTATAACGTGTCGGCCGTAGCGGGCCGTGGCCTGGTATTTATTATGTAATAATTGTTCCTGATAATAAAAAGTTTCATCTTTCAACTCCAATTTTGACTGCACAAATGTGTACAACTCATCTGACACAGTATTGGCTGATGCAATTTGGATATTACTGTTTCTGAGATGTTTGAATAAATCACGATTGGTTAATTCTATGCCCATATCTAGGAGAAAAAATATTTTACATCAGAAATGAATAATTAAGTTTAAGAAAATCATCAGCGTTTCAAAAGATGCATCCATGATGAATTTAGCATTTTCAAGGTCAGTTTTTTGTGAAAAAAATCGTTGGTCGCGGCTCGTCGCAAAAAACGTTTGAACCCTCTAATAGTACACCATTGAAGAGTAATTTTGGCCGAAACCGTTTTCTGGAACTCGTTGGAACTTTTTTTATAAAACTAGGTTTGTATACTAAATATCATGAAAAAAGTACTTACTTCAAATACGAAATACTCGGCTTGCAACACATCAAAACAAAAAAACAAATAGAAATTCGAAATCTACATTAAAAATTCCATCAGAAAACATCACACTTGCATCGATATTCACTCACAAGTATGGCAACAACACACGTGTGGAAAATCCACTTTTCCCTAAGGTAGGGAAATGGCGTTCAAATAACGAACGAATGATTCGGAAAATATGTATTTAATAAGAACATCGATTTGCTAGAAGTAGCAATTAACGGAAGTCTTCAGCGGCGAGTTCCATTCTGGCGGCCACCTGAAAAACCTGGGGGGAAATTTGGGAGGGGACAAGCAAAACAGAAGGGTTAATAATTTCATATTAGATGAGCTTCTACCTATGTAGTACGTAGCTCAGGTAGACTCGGTAGGTATCTAGATGTTTCTAAATTGCACAGGAGGGGAGGGAGGGGGATCGGCGACCAGAGATCTCGGATTTCGTAAGTAATTATCGATTATTTGGTCAGACTCACTGTTGGTTTGAGGATGTCCTCGGATTTCTCATTCCTTCCATCCGCCATTTCCATAAATTGCACAGGCACCAAGTCACCAGCACTCACGATCGAGGGTTTTTTGACAATCACACAGTTCGAGAATTAAGTTCAGAGAGCTTCACGTAGCACATACATAATGAGGGCGAGTGTCGTAGGTCGTGGCCAGGGACCAGGGTTGTTAGTTTGATGGGGGAGGGGTGAGGGGAGGCAAGAGAAGTCGATGGCGTTATTTTTATTTCCTTTTAGGTTCGAGTCGAGCGCTAGGCTCGGCTCGAAGTCGAATATTTTCGACAACACGTTTGTAAACAACCACACATAATCGCAAAATCGGTCATGGTAGTATCCTCCCTCTTCACACATTCATGGACCACCTTAAAGTGGATCGGGGTCGCGAATATCATCGAAACCAGATGGTTTCAAGGTTATAGAACACGTTGAGAACAATTTTTGGCCGTTTTGGTAATTTTTTTTTTGATTTTTTGTCGTCTAAAATTTCAAATAGCCCACTGTGCGGCCTAAGTAGTACAGGCCATTCATGATTTCGCTGTACCATGCGTCGAACTCTTCCTTCAATTAAAGACGGTGATAATAGGGGCCGATTTTTAGAAAAAAAAAACTATATTTTTCCCACTCCACTTCATCAATCTATGCATTTCTCAGAATTTTCACCTGTACATTTGATACATTCACCTTGCCTTATCTCAGGTACTCTCTATCTCGATACATCGTCGCTACATTAAAGTACAAAGGGAGAAGCGCAGCAAAGGAAGTTACATCATCAAGTACTTCTGTGTGCATGTGCTACAAATGCTATCACCCGTATCCATTCCCACAGTTATACCCTTGTCGCCGGTAATACAAAAGCTCACCAATTTCGCCAACGATAAGAGAAAATAACGTGTAACTATTCGTGCTGCTCTCCTTGTACAAAGGTACTCTCGTAATACGCCTTGCCTTTTACCACACGTTAACTGGTTACTTGCGTTCTCTGCTTTTATGTGCCTAGCTTTATATGTATAGGTAGGTACCTATCTGGAATACGGTATAATATCTCGTAACATTTTCAAATTACCGTTTCACAATGTAATTCCATTGTTCACGGCTGAACGATTTCGCAGACGAGATGTTTAAACATAATATCAAATTCTCGATCACCATCGAGGACGAGGCAAACGTCGCGGTTCGCTTTGAAAAGCTCGCAATAGCGAGTACTTAGTACGTACGATGTGTTTAGTACCCTCGTTCCATTCTCTTTGCAACTTTTCTTCCAAAGCTCCATCTGTCGTTTGTATAAATTACTCTTGTATAATTCAAGCACTGTGTTCTGCGGGGAAGGGGAAAAAATGTACAACGTGTTACGCGGATCCGCATAGAACGTTCGAGGCGATACGACGGAGGCCTCAGGGGGTGAGAAAAAAACACTTCATTTCCGGTACATGAAACTGCCTGAAGCGGCGTAAATTATAATTACGCGATTTACATAAAACCGGCTTAAAGCTCGAATGCAAATTATAATTACGCGATGAATTTACATTAAACGGGCTTTAAATTCGTTACGGTATAAAGTTGCCTGTGTGGAGGAATCTCTCTTCGGATTCGGAGGCAATGGCGTCGCCTGCTGCGTCGTCTCTTTCTCTCTCCGTGTATTTTGTCAAGTCGGTCGTCGCGTTATCAGGTGAAATCCTGAAAGTGCCACTTGTACGGTATCTTTCCTCTAAGGGATGGGATATGGAGGCGTTGTTCGGTACATCAGTGTGAACGAATCCATTTATGGCACGAGAAAGGAAAAAAAAGGTTTGGCGCGCTTTTACACGGCGAATGACACGTGTTGCTTTCTCTTTACAAAAACCCCCAATTCCTTTAACCTTCCAGCCTTTCCACCCCTTTTGAGCGGTACGTCGTCGTCGTGCCGTCATCTATTTTATATACGTATAGTGGAAAGTTTTCCTGCCTTACCCGCCGAAAAAGCGTTTTTGTTTGTTAACTATTTTCATTCGCAACTATATTACAACCTTAGAGTATCCGATTAAACTCGAACGTGTACTCTTTTCGCTGTGCGACTCTTTCTCTCATCTTGCCTATCCCATATAGAAATATTAACTCGTAACGCGACCAACATATTTTCCATGGAAATAAGTTTCATCTTCTTCGCTTTTTATACTTACTCGAGAGAAACTTTAGTTCATTTTTTTTACGTCGTTACTCCTTAGACTTTTATTCGAGTCTGTCACGGTTGCTAGTTTGGCTTTTTCTTAATGCCGGTGCTGTCGAGGTGTTTTTCCAAGGCTTCGCTGGGTTCCTCGAGTTTTTTTTCCTGCTTGGGTCTCCTTTGATGCGAATTTCGTAAGATGTTTGAATACTAAGAGTGTTTCGATGATTATTCGGATCTAGGATGTATTTCACATGTTTTCTGAGAGAGATTAATTAATATACTTACTCAAGATTCACCATAAATTATTTTTACAGAGATAAGAAAATCAAGAAAAACAAGAAGAACCAGAAAATAACTAAAATTTTACTTTTTACTTCAGTCGCGGGAAAACCAAAAAAAATGACGATTTTACTGCAAAATGTGAACATTTTCTACATTTTTTTATTTTTTTGAAATTATTAATGGGAACACTCAAAAAAATAAAAAATAAATTTTATTAAACGTAATAATAAAAAGGCACCATTCACAAAACTAGTAAAATTTATTCAAAAAATAATAATATTTATCGCAAAATTAACAAACTTTATTTTCTATGCAATAAACTTTACCAAATTTCGTGATAAATTTTATTATTTTTTTTGATAAAAATTGCTAATTTTGCGAATGGTGCCCCGTTATTATTTTTTTCGGATAAACTTTTTTTTTTTGATAAAATTTATTATTTTTGGATAAAATTTTTTTTTTTTGAATAAAATTTATAATTTTTTGCAACACTTTCTATTCATTTTTCATTCTCCATTTTTCTCAGTGAAGATAAAAAGTTGATTCTTTCTAGGGGCTTTGATGCAAAAAAAATGTCAGGAAAATGGCAAGAAAAAATTAACGCGCTTTTTTCTTTGGGGTAAAAAACCTTGGATCGTGTACAATTATTCAAGTATAGATACTTACTTTGGAGATTTTCTTATTTGTGTGTGAAGAGTTAAAACTTCGTAATTTTTTATTAAAATTCCGATACTCTTCGATTGATTTTTTTTTTAAAATTGTGTTTCATTTTTTCATTTACAAAAAAATTTATGGCATGGCGGTACTGCCTTTTTCGATTTCTTTATGACATCTTCGGTGAGTGGCAGCGGATGTGTGGGGTTTCCTTCTTCGCTTCGGAGTAGTAGTGCGAGTGGAAACCCGATGACCGCAGATGTTACAAACATACACCACTCTTGCACCTTGCGTTGGTGCTTCCTGTGACAAAAGCTCATGTGGCAAAGGCAACTTGTCCAGTCGAGGTAGTACAATGCGGAATTCCTTTCTTTGAGACTCAAATGGTCCTGGGCCTGATTGATACTTCCGGTAGAATTCTGCCAGTTTCTCGTTCTTTCGAGAATATATCCAGGAGAGAAGTCGAGTGACAACAGTAGCTGTGCTCGTCCTTCTCGTTGGGCAAAGTAGTATTCATCAAAAAAAATCTTCCCCGAAAATGGAATGAATTGGTCAATTAAGATTAATGTGATATTTTATTGAATGTCATTTAAATACCAGATTATAAATAAAATTTATCATCATCCCATTTTAAAATATTTTTTCAAAACATTCCCTATTTTTATTCATTTTTTGAACCAAATATATCTAGGTTATGTTTACATTATGTTACAATCTAGAGAGAAAATGTTGCGAATTTATACCACTTTTCTGAAATTAAACATAATAATTTTTTTTATTGAAATGTCGATGCACTTTTTAAAAAAAATCATAATTTCCATATTTTTTTGTTATAAATTATATCTCAACGAAGTCACGTCCTTTGATTATGCTCAATTTTTTTTATACCTACTAAGGTCTTTCAATAAGTAATGTCCTCTACTGAACCGATCAGCTAGCGATTCGCGATTCTGGTGGCATGTACTGTGAATCCTTCTCTTTCGATTGCCGGCTGTCCCATTGCTTTACCTTGACTAGTTTTTTTGAAGCATCAGTTCGCGATGAGTGCTCTGTCACAACTTTGTGCCCAGGAAAATTCACTCCTCAATTCACTGTTTCACTGCAAAATCCATTTTCGTTCTAGCAAAAAAAACTACTGAACCGATCTGCTTGCAATTTTGATGGAATACAGTCCAAACTGTCCTCTTTCCATTGCCGGATGCCCCATTGTTCCATCTTCACTAGATTTTATGTAGCATCAGTTTGCGATGAGTGCTCCGCTGCAACTTTGTGCTCGAGAGAAGATTCGTTCCTCAATTCGCTATTTCACTGCAAAAAAAATTTCTGCTACGAAAATTCATCGAAAAATTGTGAATGGTCCCCAAGCTATTGATTTACAAATTATCGGTTTCTGGATCACCATGTTCGACAAAGGGAAACTCTCATCTTCGATAATGATCCGCGTTGAACATTTGTTTCAGATTTCGCAGTCACAGGAAAATGGAAGTTCTTACTTTGCCGAACGTAGTGATCCAGCGACCGATATCTTGTGAATCAATTGCTTTGAAACCATACGTATTCACAATTTTTAGGCGAATTTTCGCAACAGAATACTTTTTTGTCGTGAAATAGCGAATAACGGAACGAATCTTTTCCCGGGCACTAAGTTGCAGCGGTGCACTCATCGCGAACTGATGCTACAAAAAAACTAATGAGGGTAGAGCAATCAGACAGCCGGCAATCGAAAGAGGAGGGTTTACAGTACATGCTACCAGAATCGCTAGTTGATCGGTTCAGTAGGTTTTTTTTTCTTGAGCTGAAATGGACGTTATATATTGCAGGACCTTAGTATATTCATCTCGATGGTGCAAATTTTTTGACTGCTGATGTACTTACATATAATTTTTCTGAATTCTCCTGCCAGAATTTACTTGACAATTTTTCCATTTGAAATTTTGTTCAAGATTCAGAGTATTAAATAAATTTCGTGAGATTTTTTCTTAATGGAAATCTTAGCATAAAATATTTTTTTCTGCCATGTTAATTTTTTTACTAAGATTTAAATTCTTCAAAAACCCAGATGATCGAATATTTTGAAGCAGAAAAAATCTGTCCTTTTTTATTAAATATGGCAATTGATGACGATCTCAAATTGAATTTTCAAAAAAAAAAACAGTTTTTTGAAAAGAGAGAAAGTCATGAAGTAATATTTTGTTTGTTGAAAATCAAAGAAGTAGCACAAAGAAAGCACAGAATTTTGTTTTTTGATTTCAGTAGAGCTGATGGACAAATTTCTTTTTTCTAGAATACGAGTCGGAAAATTTTTCATCTTCACCTGTTCAGCTTTTTGCTCAAGCCTAATCTCTGCAGTCACTGATGCATATATAGAGTTAATTTTGACTAAACTTTCCTTCGGTATTTCTGCACAGTATTCGTAATAGAATCTTCATGATGAAGTCGAACACACAAATACAGTTTGGTAGTGTAATGAGCCAGGGGTTTTCGTGATCTGAACTCTCGCAATTTGCCGACGAAATTGCTAGTCCCGTATAAAATCCAATTTTTATTGAATCTCTGCATTGAATGGGATTAGACTACACTAGAGAATCAGATTATCGAGTCGCATAGATGACTTGTTCAGGAAATGGGCATTGGCTGTGATACCCATAGTACTTCATAACATAAACTACCGGTAATAAATTTCACTATCGACCCCCTCTTTCCCACCAACGACGTCGGATTGTCAATATTTTTCGCATCGAGTTCACGCTCGAGATGGTTTTGAACGATGAGCCCGCGAAAGACTGGGGACGATGGCGGAGGAGGAAGCTGTGATACAGAGCAGCAAATATGGCGTACCTACTTCATTTCAATAAATCATAATTTGCCTTTTTGAAATCCGTTCATTTTTATTCGGCCAACAGTTGGCCGTTTAATTAAAGTCGAAACGAATCGAGCCGAAAGTGTAATCCTCTACCTTTAATATTAATTTAAATTTTATCAGCGCCAGTCGACAGATCCGAGGCGAGGCTGCGGTTTTGGAAAAGTTACGCGTGGCTGTGATGTGACGTGACGTGACGGTGGTGTTTTGATTGGTGTGTGTTGGAAAGCAGGATTTTAGGTCGCTAATGGGGTGGATTTGAAAGAAGAACGTGCCGCTATAGATAGAGGGTTTACATTGTGACTTCTGTTGGGTTACTCTGTGTCGGTTGAATGGGAATAAGTTTTGATTGGTTTTGTATGGAATTATAATCGGAGGGGAAAATACGAAAAAAATGGCTTACCAAGCATCTTATATAGGTACCTACGAAAATATAAGACCGCGATTCTCAATTTCTTACTCTTCTCATTTATTAATCTGTGAAAATTATCGAAAATCACTTTAAAACAATCAGAATTGCAGCGTAGTGATAAACCAGTAAAAAAAATCCACTGAACGCAAACTAAAAAAAAATGCTGGAAAATCAGTGAAAATTCAAAGAAACGTCAGTAAAACATCTGAAATCCGCTGAAAAATTGGTAAAATTATTTGAAAAATCAGCGATAATCCACTGAAAATCAAAGAAGTTTGCTGATTTCCCTGTGCTGCAATTCTGACTTTTTTTCAGAGTCAGAAATGAAAAAAAATTACAACTTGTGCAATGAGAATGAGAATAGATATTTTGAAAAAAATGAGAAATTGAAGACTTCGAGGAATGTAATCTAAATCATACAGTGTAAGCCAAACAAATAGTTATTGCGAGAAGTATTTTATGAAAGCACTGTCTGAAAGTAGGATTGGACAATGGACATGATTAGATGGTAGTGCATATGATACTAAAGATATTCATTAATTATACCTCCAAGGTCATATCTCAGAAACCATTTCTGTTACTGAAATGAAACGGATGCCATTTGGAAGATAATTTTATTGGCTATAGAAGGAGATATTTACATTTGTTTAAAATTGCTTTCCACCGTTGTAAGTCTCATCCGATGGAAAGTCACTTTGGATGTGCGATTGCGCAGTGAAATTCAAGCTACCTATAATTTTGCCAATAATTTTTGCAAATCTGGGCTATTTGGTGAGATGTTGAATGATGCGCAACCTGAAATCTTTCATTTGCAGCTCACAGCAGGCAAAATGGCACAGTTTAAGCTGCACAGTCCAGATTTGGTGACTAGCGTCATTTTTTCATTCCGGCACCTCGATAAAACATTTAAAAGTTACCGTTTCTGAGAAGGTTCTCAGTTGAAATACTTTCCAACAATGGTTTCAAAGTTTGCTGAATTTCATTGTAATCGATTATTCAAACTGATTTTCCTTCGAGTAAGGTTTACGAAGTTTGAAGGGAATATTGTGATCAGATGTAAATATTTATTTTGGTAGCCAATGAAATTATCTTTCAAATGATATCTGTTTCATTTCAGCAACTCAGTTGGCAGTTTCCGAAGTATAAGTTTGGAGGGGGTAATTAACGAACATCCTCTGCATGTATGACGCCTTGATGTTTTTGATTTTCCTGATTTTAATTCTCATTAATCTTGGAAATTGTCAAATTTACAATTGAAAATTGCCTGGAGATGAAAATCGTCTCCAGTCATTGTTTACCGTAACTGTGATGGAACGGGGTATGAAGAAAAATTCTTTGGAATAAAGTACAGAAATCGGCTATGATAAAAAATACCAAAAATCACACATTTTGCTCTAATTTCAAATTTTTGATGTTAAATTGCCTTGGATTAATCTGCAGAACTTCTGTATATTATTTCTGCAGTGCTGTGAGTTATATTAAAAACCAGCGCTATAAACAGAAAAATAAGTCGCTATTTTGGCAAATTTTACCACAAAGGCTATGAATCAAGTTTGTTGGAAATTTTGCGGAAAAAATCCCGTTTTGGTAAAACATTTTTTATGTTGAAAAATGTCAAAAAATGAAAAAAAGTGATCAAATATGCTGGGAATTAAAAGTTCACATCTTTTTCACATAGAAATTTAAGCAGGATTTCAGCTGCAAAATATTCTCACATCATTTACACTTTGAATTCATCTCACCTTGAAAAAATCTCACATCTTCTTCACTTCATAT
Organism: Pseudococcus viburni; assembly: GCA_033439095.1. Classification (NCBI taxonomy): domain Eukaryota; kingdom Metazoa; phylum Arthropoda; class Insecta; order Hemiptera; family Pseudococcidae; genus Pseudococcus; species Pseudococcus viburni. Next base: position 976,742 of record JAVBJF010000090.1, read on the forward strand.
TTCAAACAAGATCTCAACTGCAAAAATTCTCTTACATTTATATGTACTGTGATTTCTTAAACAAGTTATCAAGTGAAATAATCTCACATACTTTTCACTCAATATATTTTCACATCTTTTTTCTCATAAGAAATATTTTCACATCGTTTTCACATCAAACCATTTTTCTTGTATTTAGTTATCCTTACATCTTTTTCACATCTCTTGAAACCTTCATTTGAAATGCAAAATGAATTGCATATTTTCAAACAAAATAGGTAAAACAGCCTGTTCTATATCACGTCACAATACACATGTGTAGTAGTTGATAGTCCTACGGAGCTGCTGCCCTCGTAATAGTGTGATACTGGGAAACCAGCACTATAGGCGAGAATGTAACCGTACGGCGTGCGCGCGTTGACTACTATACCAGTGTAAGTATCTGAATTGGGAACCTCCAAGAAGTGTAGTAGAACAGGCGGTTTTACCAAATTTTTTTTTGAAACTGATTTTCCTTCGAGTAAGGTTTACGAAGTTTGAAGGGAATATTGTGATCAGATGTAAATATTTATTTTGGTAGCCAATGAAATTATCTTTCAAATGATATCTGTTTCATTTCAGCAACTCAGTTGGCAGTTTCCGAAGTATAAGTTTGGAGGGGGTAATTAACGAACATCCTCTGCATGTATGACGCCTTGATGTTTTTGATTTTCCTGATTTTAATTCTCATTAATCTTGGAAATTGTCAAATTTACAATTGAAAATTGCCTGGAGATGAAAATCGTCTCCAGTCATTGTTTACCGTAACTGTGATGGAACGGGGTATGAAGAAAAATTCTTTGGAATAAAGTACAGAAATCGGCTATGATAAAAAATACCAAAAATCACACATTTTGCTCTAATTTCAAATTTTTGATGTTAAATTGCCTTGGATTAATCTGCAGAACTTCTGTATATTATTTCTGCAGTGCTGTGAGTTATATTAAAAACCAGCGCTATAAACAGAAAAATAAGTCGCTATTTTGGCAAATTTTACCACAAAGGCTATGAATCAAGTTTGTTGGAAATTTTGCGGAAAAAATCCCGTTTTGGTAAAACATTTTTTATGTTGAAAAATGTCAAAAAATGAAAAAAGTGATCAAATATGCTGGGAATTAAAAGTTCACATCTTTTTCACATAGAAATTTAAGCAGGATTTCAGCTGCAAAATATTCTCACATCATTTACACTTTGAATTCATCTCACCTTGAAAAAAATCTCACATCTTCTTCACTTCATATTTCAAACAAGATCTCAACTGCAAAAATTCTCTCTACATTTATATGTACTGTGATTTCTTAAACAAGTTATCAAGTGAAATAATCTCACATACTTTTCACTTCAATATATTTTCACATCTTTTTTCTCATAAGAAATATTTTCACATCGTTTTCACATCAAACCATTTTTCTTGTATTTAGTTATCCTTACATCTTTTTCACATCTCTTGAAACCTTCATTTGAAATGCAAAATGAATTGCATATTTTCAAACAAAATAGGTAAAACAGCCTGTTCTATATCACGTCACAATACACATGTGTAGTAGTTGATAGTCCTACGGAGCTGCTGCCCTCGTAATAGTGTGATACTGGGAAACCAGCACTATAGGCGAGAATGTAACCGTACGGCGTGCGCGCGTTGACTACTATACCAGTGTAAGTATCTGAATTGGGAACCTCCCAAGAAGTGTAGTAGAACAGGCGGTTTTACCAAATTTTTTTTTTTTGAAATTATGCAATTCATTTTGCATTTTAAATGAAGGTTTCAAGAGATGTGAAAAAGATGTGAGGATAACTAAATACAAGAAAAATGGTTTGATGTGAAAATATTTCTTATGTGAAGAAGATGTGAAATAAATATATTAAAGTGAAAAGTATGAGAGATTATTTCACTCTAGAATAAGAAGAACTTTGAGTGAAAAACTTTCACATAATTCCGGATGAAAAAAGCTCACATCCTTTTCACATTGAAATTTAAACAAAATTTCAACTGCAAAATATTCTCACATATTTTTCACTTCATATTTCAAACAAGATCTCAACTGCAAAAATTCTCTCTACATTTATACTTTGATTTCTTAAACAAGCTATCAAGTGAAATAATTTCACATAGGAAATATTTTCACATCAAACCATTTTTCTTGTATTTAGTTATCCTTACATCTTTTTCACATCTCTTGAAACCTTCATTTGAAATACAAAATGAATTGCATATTTTCAAAAAAAATTGGTAAAACCGCCTGTTCTATATCACTTCACAATACACATGTGTAGTAGTTGATAGTCCTACGGAGCTGCTGCCCTCGTAATAGTGTGATGCTGGGAAACCAGCACTATAGGCGAGAATGTAACCGTACGATGTGCGCGCGTTGACTACTATACCAGTGTAAGTATCGGAATTGGGAACCTCCCATTCAGATAGCTTCATAGGTAGATGAATGGGAGATTCCCAAGAAGTGTAATAGAACAGGCGGTTTTACCATTTTTTTTTTTTTGAAATTATGCAATTCATTTTGCATTTTAAATGAAGGTTTCAAGAGATTTGAAAAAGATGTGAGGATAGCTAAATACAAAAAAAATTGTTTGATTTGTCGTGAAAACGATGTGAAAATATTTCTTATGTGAAAAAAGATGTGAAAATATATTGAAGTGAAAAGTATGTGAAATTATTTCACTTGATAAGCTTGTTTAAAAAATCAAAGAATAAAGGTAGAGAGCATTTTTTCAGTTGAGATCTTGTTTGAAATATGAAGTGAAAAAGATGTGAGATTTTTCAAAGTGAGATGAATTCAAAGTGTAAATGACGTGAGAATATTTTTCAGTTGTAATCTTGTTTAAGTTTCAATGTGAACAAGATGTGAGCTTTTTTCATCAGGAATTCTGTGAAAGTTTTTCACTTGAAGTTTCCCTCATTCTGGAACTTACTTTAGTACCAGGCATATTTCATTGGTCACTTTTTTCATCAAAAGTCACTAAAGTCACTTTTTTCATCAAAAAGGTCGCTTTTAGTGACTTTTGTTCACTTTTTATAACTTTCCCCGACCAAAAATTAAAAAAACTGAAAAAATCATCATAAAAATGAAAAACTGATTTTTCTCCTTGAAAAAAGTTGAATTAGCGTAGTTCTTCCGGTTGTCAAGTAGATTATTCACGTTTTTTAAACTATTTTTCCATGATTTGGGCATTGTCCAATCTCTTTCCACTCTTTTAATTTGAATCAGTCAAATTGACGGATTAAAAAAAGCATAATTGAGTAATTGATGAAATCAGTGAAAATTTTACTGATTCAATTGGTGAATTTTCATTTTTGAATCAGTAATTTTTTTCTCAACTATTGAAATGAATCAGTAAATTGAAATTTTTACTGATTCATTTCAGTATCTAGTTGAGAAAAAAATTACTGATTCTAAAATGAAAATTCACTAATTGAATCAGTAATTCTTCACTGATTGACTTAAATTTCACAGATTAAAAGTGGAATTTCACTGCCAATCCAGTGACTCCATGTTGTCGATTTCAATCAGTCAATCTTCAGTTTTTGACTGATTCAAATCAAGAGAGTAGCCTGAAATAGGAATAAAAGTGGATAGAATTTTTTGCGTATGCATACAATACAAGTACCACATAAGTAAACACTTACCTCTTTTACTGCGAATAAGTAACGAGAACTTCGAAATTATAAAATATTGAAGCTAAAAAAAATACACCACTGTGTACGTAATCGAAGTAATATTAAGTACGTACGTTTTTCACCACTATGCGGCGCGGTCGTCTTATTTTAAAAATTTGATTTTTTTTTTGTAACAATGTGAAAAATTGTGAAAAATTATGCCATTTTGAATTAGACAATTTTTCACATTATGTTTGTTACCAAAAAACCAGGGTTGTCATTCTGCACACAGAATAATAAGCAGAATGCATAATAAACGCAGATTATGTAGTATTGCACAGAATACGCAGAACTATGCATAATGTGAAATTAATAGCTAAAATTTAACATTTTTAATCCAAAATTTTTTAATTTTCGATCAAATACTGTGACACTGAGAGTAAAACTGAAACAATAAAAGATTTCACAATCTTGGGAAAATGGGAACAATTTTTCATACACCTGAACTTCCTGAAGTCGGAATGGAAAATTTAGAAAAAAATGATGGAAAAAATATTTGAATGTAACTTTAAATACCGTAATTACCGCTCATTCTGCATATTCTGCACATTTTGCGTTATTCTACATTCTGGGCCGAATATAAAGTTATTCTGCATGAGCTATTCTGTGTGAAGAATAAAAAATATTCTGCAGCGTTTATTCTGCTTAACAACCCTGCAAAAAACCCGTAAGTCTCATTTGACGTCATGATTATGAATGAAAAAGGCACATTTGGGACATTTCACATCTTTCACATTGTAAAATTTTGCACAACGAGGAGGGTAGATTTTTGGGAATCACCAAAAATTGAATTTTTTCACGCACCTGTGAATATAAAATTGAAAATTAATCTTACCTATTTCACGTCATGTCGTCTTTTTGCGTGGTATTTGAAATCGCATTTTTTCTTCGTCCTTAATAGCCGGCGTTTTAAATTTTATGGCTGCGTTTTTCTGTATCAAAATTCATCAATACATTGAAATTTTAGTTTCCTTTTCTTGTACGTAATTATATATCAGCATTGTAAAATGATCCACGAAAGCGAAAACGTGCTTCAGAAACACATCTTAGTCGTTCCTCTCACCATCTGAAGTCCACCTGGCGCAGAACCCCCTACTCTTGAAACTGCTGCCGCGTCGCTCGTATGGTAAAACACAGTGAGGTAACGAGAAGAAGGAGGTTCAAAAAGTTAAATAGCTTTTATACGCTACGTAAACAGGAAATTATTCGAACACGTTGAACCGGTGCGATGCGGCATGACCGAGAAAAAAAATCGTATTCGCCAACTCCCAAACTCTGCTCCTGCCAAACTACAGGTGCCTACAGTTGCTTGAATTTAGCGTTCTCAGTTGTGAACTTGTTCGGTGGACGACAACGACCTATGCATTGTGTTTCCAATTCTTGACCCGAATTTGTACAGACTATTCCACTTGCCAAAATTCATTCGGTCGTGCGAGCTGATCTCCGATGTCATCTAATTCCTTCCTCTCGATGTGTCATCCTCGATCATATGTCAAGACTGACTAAACGAATTACTCGAGGTTGCGGCTTATTTACTATATGCAATGACACGTCATCCACCTTGCCAGCTACATCTCGATATAAATGTTCATTCGTCGAGCTCGCCACCCCACCTATGGCAATTTTTTTCCTCGCTATTGAAACTTTCGCTAATTAATAGCGTACTTTTACAATACGCTTTGTTTTTTTCAACGCCAATTAAACGTAACGACAAATGTTGGATTTTTTCCAAATGTAAAATCTCCGCATGTGCTTTACTTCGCAGCTCGACTATTGGTCGTTTGTGTTTATACGTTCGTACGGCGAATTTTTCCGCCAATTATTTCGATAATGTTTTGTTTTTATTTAACTAATCTCGTACGCAAACACAGACGCATTAATAATGGTAGGTTATTTTTCATCGTTTTTTTTTCTCTTGTTGCTGCTTCTTTTGCGAGGGTTTTTTCCTTCGGCTGTGTGATGTTCGGAACGCGATTATTACTTTGTTGCACGTTGACGTCGTAGCTGTGTTTCGATGCCAATACCGTTGCGATGTGGGGGCCGAATTAGATTGATGGTCGTGTGGTCTGTTGTAAAAATCCACCGGAGATGGGGTAGCGTTGTTGGGCTCGGATTGTGCCATTAGTGGTTCATTATGATGCGGAGATAAATTATGGGGAATTTTTGTTCATTAATTTTCGTACTTGTTAAGTTTGGAGGGGAAAATGAATGCTGAATACATTTCTGTGGGGATGATGAGGTCGTACCTGTATTTTTGGTTTTGACGGAGGAAGAAAATTTTCATCGTGAATGACTTTTCCAAGATGTGACTTTGTGAAGAAAAATTCTAAAAATTATTCAATTAGTATTTTTAAGGGGGTATGAAATCAGTTTTGGTGAAAAAATCCAAAATTGAGTTTTCTAGGGATTTGAATTCTCTATTTTATTCTTTTCAAAATGATACATAATACTTTTTAAAAATCACTTTTCTTAAGGTTGATAAATTACTTTTTTACGATAAAGATTTTCCTAGAATTTAGGGAAAATTTTGGTAAACTGAAAGTTATGCAATCAGATGCTGATACAAACGAACAGCCACAAACTCAAAATTCTCAACCAGAATTATTTTATCAGCCTTGTTCTTCAACAAAAATTTAAAAAATAAATGATCATTCACACCTGGACTTCAGTAGTACGACTAAACTGAAGTTCATGTATGGAAAATAAAGTTCGAACTTTAAAGCTGTTTTTCTCAAAATGTACGTTTTCAATGTTCATGTACCTTTTTCTCAGGAACGACTGTATCGATCAACTTACTTTTTTTTTTGTTTTCTTCAGCAAGTTATACTCTATAAATAGACGGGGGCTTTTTCATTTATCATGCATGGAACAGGCTGAGGAATTATTTGTATGCTAAAAAACATGGTGTTTTAAGAGAGCTTTCTACGTGTAAGCTTAATTTCGGAAGCATGAACTAAATTTTGAAATCCCCCCGTTAAAATGGAACTCAAAGTTGACTCTAGTTACCCTCCAAATTTCAGCCTTCCACCTCTTCTGGTAATCGAGAAAAAGGAACATGAAAATACACGTAAAAAACCTGATTTCATACCCCCCTTAAACTATAGATTTCAAATTTGAATATTGATTTGAATTCGGATTTTTTTTTCAGAAAATTGTGCATTTGTGACAGTCCTTAATTATTTGTCTCACTTTTTTCGTGATCTGATTGATACTTTTTTAAAGCTGAAGAATATGGCATGAATCGCACACAACAAAATTGAATGAATCAACTGAACTAAAAAATTTCGATTCTCAATCAAACTACCGGGAGTGGAGATTTAGGGCGAATCTCTTACTCAGGAACCTAGCAATTGGGAAAAAACAATCGAATGAAGAATTGATAGTGAGGAGACAAACATCAAAAATTGACAAATTGAGTGATTGATTTTTCAAAGACGTCATGCAATAAGTAATAAAAATTAACATTTTTTCGTTTTGAGCTGAAAGAATTTAGAAAAATTATGTATCAATAGATAATTTTGAAAAAAAGTTCAACCTGTAAAAAATTTAGAGAAAATTTTAACTAGGAAATTTTTGAAATAAATTAAGAATTTGGAGAATTTGGAAAAAAATTCTTGCCCTTCTTCGCGCTGGGAGGCAGCAGCGACTATGCCGGCAATGGCGGCGTTAACTTCGACGTTGCACTCTTCTTCGAGAGCCTTTTCAGCTGCTACCGGATCGTCATTGTCCTCCGTGGGAGGGATCTGATCCACAACCTCGTTTATATTTTTAAACGAGGATAGACGGCGACTAGACGGAATCGGCTGGACGTTTCTCCAATATAACATCGTGACTGAGTTGAGGTACCAACTTTGGTGGTACCTCTACTCTACCCGTTTTTCAATGCCTACCATGTGCTCCAAGTACACTTTGTCATCTACTGGATCATTCTCTACACGAGCCTTCTTCGGTTTCGGTTCCATACTAATGGTGTAATGGTTCTGAAATAAAGCAACACTTAAAATAATTGTGGATCAATTATGTAATAATTAGTTAGCGGATGTAAGAACATTCATAAAATTCGCTGAATAGCTTATTTTACGTGTTCTTACTTTATTCTAATTTTAATTACGCCTAAATGATTTATTACAGTAGATTTTTTTGTCTCGAAAACGAGAGAAGAAATCGCTCAATCGATCGGTCATTTTATTAGAGATAATGGGATGAATCTTCTTTTTGTACCGAAGTTTCGTTTATTTTGTTTATCTCAATCGTAATCGAAATGATAATTTATCAAAATAAACTCACGATTAAAATCATTTTCAAGAAGAGGTTTCAACCTTTTTTCGAGATTTTTTAACATTTGAAAGGTAAAAGAATACTCTATAAAATGAGCTGAACAATTTTTCCGACGAACTGTATGGTATCGCTCAGAGGGGCAAAAAATACCTTGAATTTTGATAGAAATTGGCGAGGTAGTTTATTTTGAACGGGAGATTTCCTGAACATTTTTCGCAAGAAGACTCCTCAATTAGAGCCATTTCCGAAAAAACAAAGTTTTTTGTCACTTTTGGATTGTGTCACATGCTGAGAATCTAAATGTCTCCCCCTTTCATTAATTTTGAGGTGCGATTTAAGTTTCCACACCTCCATACCGCTTTTTCCCCTTTACAAAAAGTTGCAGATCGCAAGTTCGAAGGTAGATTGATTTTCACTAATTTCAGAATGCTTGCTCTAAAACTTCAAAATTGAACCAACTTTTTTTGCGACACCCTAAATAATTGATGATGAAATTTTTCAAAAAAAATCATGACAATGCTGCCAACCACATTTTGATGTACACAATTTTTATGAAATTTTTGTTGGTAGTTCTGCTGCGAAAAATTGTCAAAAAATTGATTGATATGTATGTTACGCCTAATCCATGTAATTGCCTAATGCATGAAATAGGCAACATTTTTGCCTATTTCATGAATTTTGCTTGATTCGTGAAATTTTATTATTTAAAGCTTTTCATAATTTTTCTTATTCCATTGAAAAAATTCAAAATATTTCAGCATAGAGAGCAAACTTTCAGCTAGATTTCAAAAAAACATTCATCATGTTACTTCCATTAGAAAAATTTTTATACCAATTGGAAAATTTAATAAATGAAAAATTGTCTTTATAACATGAAAAATTTTCCAATGGAAGTAACGTAATGAATGTTATTCTGAAATGTAGCTGAAAGTTTGCTCTCTGTGCTGAAATATTTCGAATTTTTTCCAATGGAATACGAAAAATTATCAAAATCTTTGAATTATAAAGTTTCACGAATTAGGCAAAATTCATGAAATAGGCAAAATTTTTGACTATTTCATGGATTAGGCGTAACATGTATATCAATAACTAATTTTTTTTTGACTTTTCAAGTGATTGAAAAAACTACTTGAATTTTAATGAAAATAGCGTAAATCAAGGTACAGTTGCCAGATCTGCCATGATGAAAGTGTTTTGAAAAGTATTGAAAATAATTTTAGAAGACCAAAAAAAATTTTGCTTGATTTTTGTGACGTTTGAGGGAGTGATTTGAAGTTGAAAAAATCAAAAAGTCTTTGAAATGGATGTCTACAATTTTTCAATTCCATTGTAGATGGCTAGAAGTGGTGTTCAGTTTTGAGGTTAATGGTGCAGAGAAATGTAGAAACTCAAACTGCACTTTTTATGTGGGTGGTGAAAACAATTTTTTCCCTCAGGGTTTCTACTTCAAGGTCTCTTGGCTCAGGTTCCATTTGGGTTAAAGAGCTCAAATTTTTTCTGCAAGTTCTCTGTCTCAAAGTTAACTACCTTCTCAATTTTCATAAAAATTCAGGATATGTTTTTTTTTCTAATCACCCTGATGTGCTTATTGCCAATGAAATGTAGGTAGGTATGAAATATTTGATTGCTTACTTGAATCCTTCAAAATGAAATTGATTTTCTTCAGTCGAGTTTTGATTTGGAACATTTTCAATTACGTAAAAATTACCTAATACGTAATTCAGAGTATACATTACAGATATTCGTTAACGTAGACGAGATCGGTGTATTATACGATCTCCTCTCGTACAACCGAGGTAATTTTCTATGTTAGCGGTTAATTTTACGATGTCGTTGGGGGAAGTATAAAAATCTGATTAGTTACCGAAGTTGAACGTAAAAAGAAAAAAATGTTGGCGTTGAATTAGATAGCGTTGTTGATGGTTCTTTTTTTGTATTCACTTCACTTTATTCTCTACCTCGACGTTGTTACATGTTCAGGGTTGCTCTCTTCTCTTCATTTTTTTCCCTAACGACAATAACGACGCTAGTAAAATCGCGAAAATGAAACTTTTTCGCGTAAACTTATTTATAAATTTTTAATAAAAAACGTTGTAATTCCCCCGGTTTCGTTTGTGTATACCGTAAGAAGAACATCAAAAGCTTGTTAAACCGTTGCCGAAGAGTTATTTGCGCCGATCTTCGGTACTCCTCCGGCCCCGTTTCGCGAGGTTTTTTACTCATCATCGTTGCAGAAAAAAATTACAAAGGGTACTTGTTAAAAATTTTCGACGTCGAGGTAAACGTAATTATCAGTGTTTTGTATAGCTTTGCTTCGAATATGAATGCTCAGATGGGGGATTAAAAGCATTTGGGGTGTAATGAAGAACATCGTATGTACCGTGAAGTTTATTGAATAGTGTGGATTGGAGAGAAGTAAAGAGGAGGGTATTTTTCATCTTGTTTGCGATAGTTGACGAACCCATCGCAACATGATTCTCTCAGTAATTATCCAAATTTTTTAAAATTACAATCTGACTTGAAAATTTAATAGGCGAGTTGAAAAATTTTTTAATGAGAAAGCAGCATTAAAAAATGATCATTTTTAATGATCAAATTTATCATTTGTGTCCGTATTTTTTCATCGGATTCTGTAATTCTTACGACTCAATTCAACGCTCAATTTCTCATAAATCTGTTTAATATTTGGAAACATCTTCCAGCACATAGGAGTGTAGCTTTCGAGATTTCAATTCCGCCAAGTTGCAATACCTAGTAGAGATTTTATTAGGGCGAGATATTTTTCGATTTCTTCGGCTTTGGTTTTCAATTTTGCAACATTTTTCTCATTGATGGGTACGCAGTATGATTTTTTGCCTATTGTGCTCCTACAATTAAGAATATCGAAGCGTTATTTAAATGTAGGCGAAAATCGGCCGTACCATCAATTTCAGCTAATTCTTTTATGAACGTTTTGGCGGATTCAGGCTTTTCTTTGACCATTTTTTTATATTTATCCTCTTCCATTTTTTTCAGAAAGTGTAAGGCAGCACTTACAGACTGGCTGAGAGTTTGGACTGCTAGCTTCACGTTCATTTTATTGTCATCAAATTGTATGTGCTTAGGCGTGAGCTTAGTACCAGCTTTGAAGCCTTCCTTCGATTCTACCGCCTGAAGTCGACAAATGTCTGCCCATCTGATTGGCCGATTTTTTTCATCCACAAATTCTCCCAATTCACCAATTGCATTTCTACATAATTTTACCATATGGCACGGATCCATTATAATTACAGTTTTACTGCTCTCAGGGTGAATTATCCATGGTCGAAATGAAGGTGTTCCATATTCAAAGTTAGCTCCCAAATTTTTGACAGTCGCTAAATTTGTGGCAGCTTCATCGAAGGTAATTACATGAACGTCGGATTCGGCTTCATGAAGTTCTTGTAAGGCTATTTCCAACAAATTCGCTCGTTCCTTAGCATTCATTGAGTCGATCATAAAATAGGCAATTGGGACTTTCCAACCTTTTTGCAGAGAAACAGCCATGAATACAAGCGCATTTTTGGACTTGTTGCTTTCCCCTTATGGGGAATCAAAGCCCCAAAATGTTTTTTTTTTTCTTGTACCTCCTCAGATTTTAATTTTTGGATAAAATTAGCTTACTAGGAAACCTCATGAAGTGTCTCCCGGGGATTTTAAAGAAAAGTGGTTTCAGTGGTAGCCCTTGACTCAAGTACCACACCACCAAAATTTTAGTTGCCAGTTTTGAGTTTAACTCCCACAATGAGAATTCAAAATTTTGATTTTTGCCATGTACATACATATTTTAAATGGGCAAAACATTTTTTTCGTAAAACCATAAACTATTATGACCAATAGGTAGAACACGTTGAGAGGAGCAAAAATTGTTATGTAAATGTTATGCCTAAATCTGGCAATTGCCGAAGTGTGCACTAGGCAAAAAAGCTGCCTAATGCACGCATTCGGCAACGAAATTGGGAAAAAGTGCGCGATTTAGGCAACGACTATTTACACAATACGAATTTTAAATATACGTTTTAATTACCACATTAATACATCACAGTCATGTACGATCGCACTGAAAAAAATTACAAATAATAACTTTTAATTTAAAATATAACGAGTCACCATTTAACAAAAATTATTTCATTTCTATGTAATAAATTTGGCCAATTATCGCGATAAATAATTTTATTTCCCGAATTAATTTTCCTAACTTTGTGAATGGTGCCATGTTATCATTATTTTTGGATAAAATTTATTATCAGGTATGTTTTTTCAGTGAATATAAATAGAAAAAAAATAAAATTAACATAGTAATAGGAACAAATTAAAGATTGCAGCATGACTTATTAGTTGGGTGGCAAGCGGACTAGCACAGCGCACCATTTTTATAACATCGGCATCGTTTAGAGGTGCATGCCTGAGTAGACGAACACCTCTGATACCCTTGCCCGGTACCTACGGATCCCAACCGTGTTAGATTGCGAATTGAAGTTATCTTTTCAAGGGGCACATCACCTATTGTCAATGATTCATGTTTCGTCGCTGCAAAAGCATTTAAGTCATCCTGCAATCTTTAATTTGTTCCTATACTGTGTTAATTCTATAATGTGAAGAGGGCCAAAAAATGTTATACACACATATTGCTTCATTTGAACATGGAAGGGGCTTTTCTTATCAACGATCTCATTTTTAGTAATTTTTCCAATTTAAATTTTAAAATATTGAAATTCTTCAAATAAATTTGAACATAGTTCCTATGTACAACATTGAAGATAGGCAAAAGCGCGCGTTTTCGTTTTCCACTCGTGTGTTGTGTAGAAATGGTAAATTTAATTTCAATTTTCATCATTTAATTTGGAAAATTCACTAAAAATGAGATCGTTGAAAAAGAGTAGCCCCTTTCTTGTTCGAGTTATGCAATATGTGTACATAACATTTTTTACTCCTCTCAACGTGTTCCACCCATTGGTCGTAATAGTTTATGGTTTTACGAAAAAAATTTTCTGTCCATTCAAAATACATGACAGAAATCAAAATTTTGAATTCTTATTGTGGGAGTTGAACTCAAAACTGGCAGCTAAAATTTTGGTAGTGTGGTATTTGAGCTAAGGGCTACCACTGAGACCCCTTTTCTTTAAAATCCCCGTGGGACACTTCATGAGGTCTCCTAGTTAGTAGCTTTTTAATCTATACCACGGAGTGGACAAGTAGGAGGGGGAAAGGGTCCAGATACATTTTTGAACCTATTCCCTCTCCTACTTGTCCACTCCACCTCACCCCTCAATCATATTGCAACTGCTAAATAAAAATAAATGTTTAATGTTGGCTGGGCACATAGGAAGGGGTAGGGATCAAGTGAGTATACCACCAATTTACATAGGTATACTACTATTTCCATTGCCGAAACACACAGTATAGAACGATTTTGTACCATCATCACGTTTTCAAATGATAGTATTCTTCCCATAACCCCCTTCCTTCAGAATTCTCTATCTCCTCTGCTCATCGTCGTACAAAAAAGCTTCCCCACCAAAAGTTTTGGAAATTGATTGTGAAACAAAAAAATACTGATAAGGGAGGTATCCCAACTCGAAGTAAAATTTTAAGCCCCAACAAACAAAAATCGAAAGTACATCATAACAGTACCCCATATCAAAAATTTCAGGTGCTGAAGTTCAATTCTCGATTTTTGGCGAATTTTTGAAATTTCAAAATTATCTCCGTTCTGGGAATTATGAATATTAGATCTAATCAACGAAAAAAGCTGAAATTTGGTATACACCCTATTTTTGACCTCCCAAATCGAATGGGAGCGGTTTCGAGACGTTTCGGAGCCACCAGAAAATTTTGGAATTTTCCAGCGCTGGAGAAAAGCCTATAAAAATGGTCCATATGCACTTCAGCACCTATAATCGCGGATTATCCATATTGGTGACCTATTTGATCGATTAAAACATAATTTTCCAAAATTCGTAACTTTGAGTTCAAATTCACATTTTTGGGCAAGAAATTTTTTCATGTCCTGGAAAATTCCAAAATTTCATGGTAGCTCCGAAACGTTTCGAAACCACTTCCATCGATTCGGGAGGTAAAAAAAGGGCATATACCAAGTTTCAGCTTTTGCTCAGTTACGTGTGCAAGGGGGATATTTTGGAAATTTTTTCAGAATAATATACTGCCCAAAAATACAAATTTGAACTCAAAATTACGAATTTCGGTAAATTGTGTTTTAATTGATTAAATAGATCACCAATATGAATAATTCGCGATTATAGTTAGGACGGGCCGAAAAACCAAAAATTTTGATTTTTGAAAAGTTACCCCCACAAAAGTTGTTGGCTGGATAGACTAGAAAAATAAAATAAAAAATTTCAAAATCGATTCATATCTTTCGTTCGCGCAAGAGCCTTCAATCCTTCAAAAATTACCAAAAATTCCAAATTTCAAAAAATTCGAAAAAATTTAAAATTGACCAAAATCAATTTTAGATCTTCTGTAGTGACTATCTAGACCAAAAAGCCCATTTTCTTGAAAAAAATCCGTGTTTTATAACTTTTTTCAATTTTTTTCAGGGGTGAAGAAGTATGAGAAATTTATAAAAATTTAAAACATGAATTTTTTCAAAAAAGTTGTGCTTTTTGCTTTAAATAGGCCTTAAATAAGCTTTAAAATTTATTTTGATGAATTTTGATTTATTTTTAAATATTTAAAAACTTACTGAAAATGTTGAATTTTTGACAATCTTTGAAGAATTGAAGGCTCTTGCGCGATCGGAAGATATGAATCGATTTTGGAATTTTTTATTTTATTTTTCTAGTCTGTCCAGTCAACAACTTTCGTAGGGGTAACTTTTCAAAAATCAAAATTTTTGGTTTTTCGGCCCACCTTATTATCGGTGCTAAAGTGCATAACTGCATATGGACCATTTTTATGGGCTTTCCTCCAGCGCTGGAAAATTTCAAAATTTTCTGGTGGCTTTGAAACGTTTCAAAACCACCTCCATTCGATTCGGGAGGTCAAAAATTGGGCATATACCAAATTTCAGCTTTTTTCGTTGATTAGATCAAATTTTCATATATCCCAAGGCGGAGACAATTTTGAAATTTCAAAAATTCGCCAAAAATCGATAAATGAATTTCAGCACCTGCAATTTTGGATACGGGGTACTGTTATAATGTACTTTCGATTTTTTTTTGTTTGGGCTCAAAATTTAATTTCCAGTTGGGATACCTCCCTTGTGAGCTATTTTTAGCGCAAAATCAAATCCAAAGGAGATACTAGAAGCAAAAAACTGTTTTTAGTGGGTGGGACCTCATAAAAAAAATTAGCAAGGGGTCTGGGGGATGGTAACTCTTATGGGTTACTCCGGGGACCTCTCTCGACAGTTTTCCGCAATAAAAGCTTTGCTGGCCAGAAATGTTGTTTTTTGCATAATTTGCCTACGCTAATTTTGTTAAGAGTAAAATTACATTTCGATATTCAATTTTAACGAAAAAGATTCAGATTTTATGGGAAATTTGACGAAACTCTCAAGCATAGATCTTTCCCAGAAGGGAAGACCGGAATAAAACGCTGAAAAAGCGAAAATTCCTCCGCATTAAACTCCTGCTCTGCTTACTGGTGAAAAATACACGACGAATCGGTACGTTTTAATCCGGTTAAAAGTTGTATCATATTAGAACCCCTGCTCCCTCCCCCTCCTCCGTTTTATTTACGATTTTAACTCTTCAACTTGATATACATTAAAGAGAAAGGCAGCATGAGCAATGGTAAAGTGAACCTTTTATCTCTTTCGAGTGTAGTATATATACGCCAGCATAGCGTATATAATACAGGGTGTTTCAAAGTTGACCGCGCTCCTTCCAACCAGTGAGTGGGCCACTCATCCTGAGTCGAAGTATGTATGTTTGCCTAACCTTCAAACTGCAGGGGCTGAGTTATGCTCTTTGAAAATTTTTTTTTTTTTGAATTTTGTTTCGCACTTTCTACCGAGCGTTACTCGACAACCAAGATAGGTAGAAAGTTGCGCTTTGCGGCAACGGATAGCCCACTTTCTCTAGAGTTTTTCTATGCGGTTGATAATTTTTGCAGGTGAACTAGGGTGGCTGTACCGCATGGAATATTCGAAAAAAACGTGTAAAAAAGTTGACGATTTTTTCTATTTTTGTAAATTTTTAAAAAAGTTGTCCTCTATTGAGTGTATGATTATTATTGTTTCTAGAAGAAAAAACTTTGTTCTTTCCAATGGAGCAAACCCCACTCCTCTATCTTGCTCGAATCAAAAGTTATGAGCGTTTAATTTTGTGAAAAATACAAGAAAATCCTCACTTTTTTGATTTTTAAAATTTCAAACATTTTTATCTTTGAGACTAATTGAGATAGGGAGGTGGGGTTTGCAGCATTGAATTAACCAAGTATAGCATTACACAGCATAGGAATGATATACCTCAATTTTTCAAATAAAAATTTTTAATGAAAAATTTTTCGAATTTTTTTTGACAAAAATTTTTTTAAATGAAGAACTTGAAGATATAATTTAGATTTTATGTAGTGCAATACTTGGTTAATTGAATGCTGCAAACCCCATATCCCGGTCTCATTTAGTTACGAAGATAGAAATTTTTGAAATTTGAAAAATCAAAAAAGTGAGGTTTTTCTTGTATTTTTCACAAAATCAAACGCTCATAACTTTTGATTCAAGCAAGATAGAGGAGTGGGGTTTGCTCCATTGGAAAGAACAAAGTTTTTTCTTCTAGAAACAATAATAATCATACACTCAATAGAGGACAACTTTTTTAAAAATTTACAAAAATAGAAAAAATCGTCAACTTTTTTACACGTTTTTTTCGAATATTCCATGCGGTACAGCCACCCTAGTTCACCTGCAAAAATTATCAACCGCATAGAAAAACTCTAGAGAAAGTGGGCTATCCGTTGCCGCAAAGCGCAACTTTCTACCTATCTTGGTTGTCGAGTAACGCTCGGTAGAAAGTGCGAAACAAAATTCAAAAAAAAAAAATTTTCAAAGAGCATAACTCAGCCCCTGCAGTTTGAAGGTTAGGCAAACATACATACTTCGACTCAGGATGAGTGGCCCACTCACTGGTTGGAAGGAGCGCGGTCAACTTTGAAACACCCTGTATATCTCCGCAGCATCGCGTCGTTCTCTACCCTATAAAATCTCAAGTACTAAAAACATTTTAGCCCTATAATCGAACACAAATATTCCGCTATCGTAAAACTATCCGCACACTCGATATAGTCTCATTCTATCAGCGTTCATCTCGTTCGCTATCTGTTGTTCAATGGCGTGCAATCTCCAAGACGCGGAGCATATCTTGGTACGTGTAATACCGTCTCCTTATTCCTCCAAACGTAATTTCCCCGACGCAAACCTCATCGTAAAACGGCTGTTCGGTTGCAGTTTTCGAAATAAATTACCCATTTTAGTCGGGGCGGTCGTCTCGTAATGGCTACGCAATGTAAAACATGGCAAAAGTGTAACGCTTAAAATTAAATCTCATCCAAACAATTCGCCCATTTAGACGAACAGCTTCGCATACCTACCTAATAAATGTATCTTGTCTGGTGTCCTCGTCGACTTCTTTAAGAACAATATATGTTGGTGCGAAATTTTTTTCGGTACATTTTTCAGTCTATTGTCGGGAGTTTGTTTGTACATACGGTTTCGTCATCGCAGCCATAAACGCAAAATACGCGGAGACTCGCGACTTGGAAACTATTTCGAGTTGAGTAATTAATAAGATAAATTGTAATGGCCTTTGTCCAGATTTTCTTAATTTTTAATCTCGACCCGGAGTGATTTCGGCGTATTTGGCACGTAAAGGTAATTCCGCACATTATAAATTCTATAATCGCTTTCTTCTTTCGGCGTACGTCGCATCGTCGTATTGTTCCCTCGCCTCCTTGCTCCTTCGGGCCGAGACGACCTCTCGTATATAAATCATCGTATACATCGTGTTAACATACCGAAAGACATACTATGTTTTATCAAATCGTATCATTCTGCGGTGTTTATACGTATTACGTATAAATTATATAGGTGTACCTTGATACTTGTCTGAAGCCGAGAGGAGGAACCGCACGCTCGAAAGCTCGCGAACATTTGTTTTCGCTGATAGTACTTTACCAGCGTTTTTTTTGCCTTGCTCGATAGGTATTCCGGCGTGTTTGGTAATCAATCTTCGACATATACGCGTCGTTTTTAACAAATTCTCTAAACACTTTCCTCCTCCTGGCATCCTTTCGTTGGTTTACTGCGAAACGTGTCAGGATGCGTAGAATACCTTCGGAGGAAAAAAAGAAGCTAGGAATGAGTCTACGGAATTTGGTTGGCGAGGGGAAAGAGCAGGGTACACGAATCGGAGCGAGAAAAGCCCTACTGTTTGGCGCAATAATTTACATACAATCGACAGTTAATCAATGCGGCAAAAAAACACCCGAAGTCGATAAATTTAAACAATCTGGGAGACGAGCCGAAGCACCAAGTGTCTCCGCGTTGGATACCCTGGCTCCGTCCGTGTTCTCTTTCTGGGGTTCTTGGCTCGTTCGTGTGATCGCGTCGAATTTCTGATACGTACGAACGTGGGAAGGTATCGAGTCGCGGATACATTATACAATTTATCGTATTTGTCGCCTGCTACCTGCCTCCGGTCCGATGTACGACGGTGTGGCACCTGCTACCCGAGAATCGCGAGAATTCGGATGCGGTGTGGCGTACAGAGTTGAAAAAAACGAAATCAAATTAAACCTTGGGTGGGGTGTCGTAGTCGCGCGTTCTCTCGTCAATTTCACAGGTCGACGTCGAAATTGCTGTTAGTTTGATGGGTGATTTTTGTAGTATTTTTCGCGCCGATCACGAGAAAAATAGTGAAAAAATTCCATCGCCAAAGGATTTTTCACAATTTTTTTTTGTTGAACAGTTTTTCCACTTTTATTGATGAATTTTGACACTTGAAGTTGATTTTCTGAAATAAAAATGAACAGAACATAAATTGTAGAGTGAAAATTTTCCTGTATGTAGAGTCCGATTGGTTTTTTCTTGAGAGGCTCAGCTTTCGAAATATTTTAGTTCAAAGTTCATTTTTTTTTAAAATTGAAAATATTTTGAAAACTAAGCCGCCTAAGGAAAAACTAATTGGACTTGACAGATTGGAAATTTTACGCTTTACAATTTTTGTTCTATTAATTTTTTTCGTAGGACCCTTTCTTTCGCCAGAAAGTCGACTTTAAGTATCAATAGTTATCAAAAAAAAAGAATGTAAAACGAATTTTCAACAAAAAATTCCAATTATAAAAAACCCTGACGCGATGGTGTAAAACTGAAATCATATTCGAATTCAGCACTAAAAAATAGATCAAAATCACCAATCAGGAATTCAGGATCAATTACGGAGGAAAAAATGTTGAAAATGCGGTTCTTCACAAAAAATGAGTTTTCTGGGGAAATCGAGCCTCCAAAAAGAATATGAACTGAACATAAATTAAAGAGCGTAACATTTTCTATCTGTAGAGTCTAATTAGTTTTTTCTTAGGAGACTTAGTTTTTGAGATACAGATTTCCAATTTTAAAAAAAAGTTGAACTGTGAACTAAAATATCTCGAAATCTAAGCCTCCTAAGAAAAAACGAATTGGACTGTACGGAAAGGAAATTTTACACTATACAATTTATGTTCTATTCATTTTTTTCGTGAACCCCATCCTTTTCTCAGAAAATTGACTTACGTGTCAAAAGTTATCAAAAAAAGTAGAGAAACATCGAAAATTTTGTATTTGACGAGGCGGACTGGTATAAGATTGTGTAAATTGAAGTGACAAATGGATATTACTTTTGTTGATTGTTTTATTTTTCAAGTTTGTATGTACTTTGATTATTTTGTGTTACGTTGGATTTTGGCAGATTTTTGCGGGAAAATTGGAAGATTTTTTCAGGTTTCACGAGGTGTTTGAAAAAAGTATGTGTTCTTGGTTGTTTCATGTGGTGTGTTAATGAGAAGGGCAATAATTGTATCAATTTTTGGGAAAGGAAATGCGAGTTGAAATCAGTTGCAATCACGATTTTTAAAAGAACAAGTCAACTCTGAATTTAATTTTTTGTGATTTTTTTAAGCAGAGAGCAATATTTGTCGAGAGTTACAATCCCTAAGTCAAAAAATAAGGAAACAAGGTTTGTGCAATGAAAAATTGAAAAATGATTTGGTTATCGAGAGAAGGTCTCGAATAATGGAGATATTTTATGTAAAGAATGACATAAATGAGGCTTAAGTGAAGCGAGAGCGAATTTTTTTAGAATTATGATTTTTTCAACACTACCAGTCATTGTCGGCTGTTTGGAGATCCCCCTCCTCCCACTGGAATGTCCCAGCCAAAATCAGAGTTTGAATTTTGGGGCGCATACCCTCTAATTTTTTTAGTTTTACCCTGAAATTTTTTAAAGCTTGGTACGACGGCGACCCGATGGAAGCACGTTTACTCGTGTGGCTATGACCTTGAAGTCACGTCAGAGTCACGCGTCTTTAGGAATTTTCCAAGTGTCGTAACTCTTTTCAATTTTCAATTTCGGTGAAATATTTATTGAACCTTTCTTATTGTAAGTAAAAATGAATTTTTGCCCAAGTCGAAAATTAAAGGCGCTACGATACTTCAAAATTTGCAAGAAATTGTTAAAATCGAGGAAATTTTGGAATCCGTAACTCTTTTAATTTTCAGTTTAGGTGAAATGTTCATGGAACCTTTCTAATTGCATTTAAAAGAGATCTTCAAGAAAGGTCATATCCAATTTTTGCCCATGTTGAAAATTGAAGGCGCTGAAATAGGTAAAAATTGTGTATCACTTTTTGTAGATTTTTTCATGTAGTGAGAAAAGTTCCATAAACATTTCGCCTATACTGAAAATTGATGAGTTACATCATTCCACTATCTCATTTTGAATCAGTGAAAAATCACTGATAAACAGTCAGAATTGCAGCACAGGAAAAATCAGTGAAATTCACTACTTTTCAACGATTTTTCACTGATTATTCAAAGAATTTTTCAGTAAATTCCAAAAATATCACTGAGTGTTCAGTGAATTTTCACCGATTTCCAGTGATTTTCTTTCACTGACTTCCTTTCAGTGAAATATTTCACTGATTTATTACTGTGCCGCAGTTCTGACTGTTTTTCAGTGATTTTTGAAAAATTTCACTGATTCAGTAATGAGAGAGCACGATTTTCCCAATTTTAGTAATTTTTTCCAAATTTTGAAATATCGTAGCGCCTTCAGTTTTTGACTTTGGCAAAAATTTCATATGACCTTTTTTAGAAATCTTTTTATTTACAATAAGAAAGGTTCTATAAATATTTCACCTAAATTGAAAATTGAAAGAGTTACGACACTTCGAAAATTCCTTAAAACCGGTACCCATGACATGACTTTGAGATCATGGCGGCACGGGTAAACGTGTTCCAATCGAGTCGTAACCAAGCTTCAAAAATTTTGAGAGTAAAACTGAGAAATTTTGAGGATATTTGCCTCAAAATTTTGACTTTTTTTGACTTCGACCCCCCCCACATCTATCCAAAATGGCGTTTCCCGCTTGATGCTTGATATATGCCAAAAACCAGTTTTTTGTGATACCTTCTCTTCTCACATTGTTTGATCATAATTTTCATGAATGTTATACATGTGCTTTAATTTTCTATTGATCATTATTTTAATTTGAAATGTTTTGTTTCCTTTTGCTTATAGGTAAGTTGCTGTAAAAGAATAAGTCCCCAAGCGTTTTCTCTATTTGATTCGTAAGTGAATGTTGATAATCTTTGATAAATTTTTATGAGCATATGTTCGAATGTTATGTAACCTTCATGTGCTTCTCTGACATCCGGTCAAAAAGTATTGTAAACTGCTTCGACCACTGCTAATCCAGTACTGAAAAGGAATGTACGTTTTGAAGTGAATATGCGGGGAAAAATTGGAATTCGAATTCGCACGCGTGAAATTTCTGTTTATTTTTGAACTATCTTCGTGATAAGGTGATAGATGATTTGGTTTTGAAATTTTGTCCTGTAAGTACTTCGAGAACAAAGAAATAGAATTCAACCAAATTTTGTATTGTTTTGAATTTTGTTGTGTACTTTGAGAACAGAAAAAATTCGATGAAATTTTTCATGGGGGGGGGGGGGGCGATGAGTTGTGAAAAAAAACGAAAATTTTAGTCTGAAAAAAGTATCAATTTTCATTGTCACAATTTAGTAGAGACTCTGGACATTAGCGATGAAGAAAATTTCAAACGATCTCGATCATATCGATATCAGTAAAACTCTGTGAATACTGAAAAATTGCTCTCTAGGTGCACTTAGATGTGTTATTCTTTCATGTAAAATGTTCAAAAATTGCAAAATATTACTTCAACAGGCTTTTCATGTGTTATGAAGTCTAAAAAATATTCATTTTTGCCATTTCTGGTCATTTTTATGAATTTTTCAAGATTTTGATTTTTATCTTTTTTTCGATCCTGATCATATCGATATCAAATTTTGCTCGATTTCTCGATCATTATAGTGGCCATACACTGCCCAAGTATGTTTCATCCATGCTATATTACCTACCACCGCGTATTTAAACACTCGACATGTATGATACCGACGACCTCCAGAGTTGAAACGATGTTAATTCGTCTTGAGAAATTTGTTCGATAATTTGTACCGAGAAAAAAAAACTAGCGACAAAGAAAAAGATCGGAATTTAACGACGTGTACTAGATATTTTTCTTTCCTCTCTTACTTTTTTCCGCGCAACAACGTCAACCGAGCAGAAATTTATTTCGACATTGATAGGTTAGCTTATAGTATATACTGCGGTGGTCAAATTAGCCGTTTAAATTGTGTTAACGTTATAAACGAGTAAACACGCGGTCGCGTATATATACGGCCGTTATATCGTGTATTACGTATAGAGGGAGGAAAAGAAAAAGAGATCGAGATGGCAGAATGGTGTATTGGGGGAGCGAGGAACCAGGGGTGGTGGAGCTTGTAAATGTACTCTGTTCGACATTATCGTTATCCTCAGTTTAATGTTCAATTTAACGCGTCGCTGCGCCAAGTCGAATAATGGCGAGAATTTTTTTGCCTACGTCGATGATGAAAGTACGCGAAGCGAAGAGAAAAGGCGGGTGGTGTAGCGAATGAGAGGTGGGCTATTGTTGAGTGTGTGATGAGGTCGAATTTTGGATGACGAATGTGTATCTACAGATGAGTGAATAACTGCGAGGGAAAAAGTTTTGCGGTATTTTGAACTTTTTTGTATTTTTTAGATGAGTTTTTGTACGGATAACAGATTTTATTGGAAGGAGAGGGGTGGAACACATTGGTCGATAATGCGAGAAATTTAGTGGTCAAATTTCATCAATGCATTTCGATTTTCATTTTGGTGATCTAACGATTCAAAATATTAGTCTTATTTCTGAATTTTTTAGGGTTCAAAATGAAAAAATTCTGAATGACTTTTATCGCTATTCAAATACACAGGGTGTCTAACAGGCTAAGCTATACTGATAAGTCAAGCTTTTTTCAAAAAGGTCATACGGGTCCTGAAAAGTCAAGCTTTTTGATGAATATACCCTGATTTACTCAAAAAGTCAAGCTTTTTTCAAAAATATAGCTACCTATTAAAAATTACGTTTTTTTGAATGAAATGTGTTTGTTGAAATTTTAATTTTTTATAAATAGCTACAAGCATACAAATGTATATGGGGGGTGTACTGGTGTACACAGACTTGCAACTTTTAGGGGGGGGGGGTGCACGGAAATATCATTCCATAAGGTCAAACTAAGTCGAGCTTTTTGCTCTGAATTTTATAATTTTTTCATGTTCGATTTCGTAAGTTGGGGGTGATTCGATACACATTTTTGAATCGAGATCCTTGATGATTTTTTCAGAATGAAAGGTCGGCATTTGTCTGTAACTTTCGAACATTTTTCCTATCGATTGTTTGAAAATTCATGATTTTTTTTCTTCATTTAATGTGTATGGATGAGTTCTTTTTTTTATTGCTATGACTGTGTGTTTTTCGAAAACAAACGTAGATGAACTAGTCCATTTTTATATTTGTGGGAGGGATAATTTTGTTTCGTTGTGTGGCGTATTTGCTTTTTTTCCAGTGCAATTTCATTTTTTTCAATTCTTTTTCGTTTTTCTATTTTCTAAATTTTTTTAAAGCACATTAATTATTTTAAAATGTTACCAAATTTTCAAATTCCTGCAATTCTTTTAAAATATTTCCAAGTTCAAATTTTCTCAGCAATTTTTCCAAATTCTCTAATTTCTTTAATTAGGTACATCAAAAATATTTTCATGCTCAAACTTTTTCAAAATTGTACATTTTTTACAAGTTTTTTCTCATTTTCAGAATAAAAGCGATTTTTTGACTTATTTTTGCGTTAGATCTATGAGTTTATCAAATTAAAAAAGTATTTGGAGCTAATGGAACATGTGAATCAAAATAATGTATAATTTTCAAGTTTTTAAACTTCTGCAAGTTGAAGAAAACTTGACCAAAAAATGTTTGAGAAAATATGATCGAGAAAAATTTGTTTCAAGCATTATGGAAAGAGAACTTGGAAAAAATTTGAGATACTCTGAACTTGAAAAGCGAAGTTATGTCGAATGAAAACGTGAAAAACATTGAAAACACTAATCTTGCAAATTTGGAAGATATTTTTATAAAATTGCGAAAATTTGGAAACATACTCTCTCGTTCTGAATCAGTGAAATGTCACTAATAAATAGTCAGAATTGCAGCACTGAAAAAATCAGCAATTTTCACTGATTTTTCAGCAAATTTCATAAATTTTACTCACCTATTCGTGAATATTCGGTGATTTTCCTCACTGATTTGTTTTCAGTAAAAAAAAATTCACTGATTTTCTCCTGTGCTGCAATTATAACTGTTTCTCAGTGATTTTCGATAATTTTCACTGATTTATAATTGAGAGAGTATGGTTAATATATTTTGGAGTTGAAAAAAATACTGAAATGATGTTTGAAAAAATTTTAGAGGATTCGAATTTGGTGAAAATTTGAAAAAACTGAACTTGGAAACTTGGAAAATACGATGTATTTAGAAATAATTGTGGAAATGTGAATGCTTGGAAAAAATTCAGAGCGTTGAAACAATTCTAAAATTTCTGAAACTGGAAAAATGTTTTGAGAAAATGAAATTGAGACTTGGAAAAAAGCAAATGCACCTCGCGAAACAAACCGTTCTTTCTATTAAAATAAATAGACTCCTGTCACGTACGTATTATCTTGAACTGTTCAAACAGTATCCGGTATCACCTTTTGACCAAATGGCTGAATAAAATTACTGCAATGCCATCATTCTAGTTTACCTCTTTCGAAACATCTTACGACCTTATTTCAGCATCCTCGTTCCCTAGGAAATTGATAACAAAAATACGATTTTTAAATCCGGTCGGTATAATAAGGGTTATTTTTCGTCGATTCGGTTGAATGTAATACGTGGTCTTTGAATACCACAACAGTCGACAACGTTCGACAATATTTCACCCCGTCGATAGAGTAAAAGTTATGTATGCCTTCTTCGACAATCTACGCTATGATGGCGAATTCCGGTTGAATGAATTTTCAAAATAGATTCGTATAAGTTTCGCACACCGGATCTCACCTAACAGCAGACCCCTGACACAATAGTACCTTATATATGTATGCAGTATATGTGTTCAACTTTTTACATACGGCGGAACGCGTTTGAAAAATTATCATTTTTTTTGACGTGATAAAAAAATCATCTCATATTGCTTCGGAGCCGAGCGTCATAGCCATAGGTTTTTTTTTCACGCCACATCGCACTACGCCGGATACCCTTAATTATGTAGTATCAAGAGAATGGTAGCTGGTAAATCTGATGTACGGAGAAAGGGTTATTGAGAGAAGGAATAAGTATATAGGAGAATTCAGTTGGCCATAAATCATCGGTATGTACCCCGAATAAGCAATTTTCATCGCCATACTTCGCTTTACGGTCACCGAGTGGAAACACGACCGACGCGACGGGCCTGGTATCGCATACGAATCGTATGTACTTTCTGCCCCTTTCTTTTCGGGATTCTATCTTGTATTTTTTTCTTACGGATTTTAACGTCGGACTGATTCGTCGTCGTGAGAAGGTCTATCTACCCTTCGTCGCTGGTTCCGTTTACGCGACCAAGCTCGTAAGAATAACTGCCACACATTTTCGTGATCAATGATCAACGCTTTTCAACCGGAACAAGGCGGTAATTTCTCAAACTCGGTCATTTTTTTTCGTCGGATCGACTTCGACCTTCGGAGACGTGTTTAGCGTGTTTGAGAGATGATTCGATGTGTCGATATTGGGTGAAAACGATGGCAGGAAGTTGGAATGTGGTGTTGGAGAAGATCGGTGGTATAAGAGTGATGAACTGATGAGACGAAAAAATTATGATTTTTTTCAATTGCACGTGTTCTTTTGACGGGAAATTTGCAATTTTTAAAAATTTAACAGTCATTTTCACAATAGAACCAATATTCTTATTTTTCAAATTAATTTTTATTTTGTAATCAGTGGTTGGCAAAAAGTAAAAAAAAAAGTCGGAACAGAAAATTGGAACGTCAAGTTCTTTTCTCAACTGTTCCAGTCGCTTTGTGGTTTTGATTTTTTTTTTTTTTGGTCAATTGTTCCCGTTCCGGTCATGAAGCTCTACAGTTTCCAGTTTTTGCCAGTTACCGTTCAGAGTTCCAGTCCGGACCCTTGGGTAAAAGAATAATAAATGTTTATGGTAAAAGACTCAAAAACATGAGAATGACCGTAGGATTCTGATTAATTAATTGATTTGTTATAACTCTGAACCAAAGATCGAAGGGAATTTTTGATTTCAGCATTACGATTGTTTAATTTGGTTGTAAAGAAATAGTTCGAAATTAGATCATGCGGACATCCAACTTCTTCCATAAATCATTTATCGTGACTGAAAAACTAAGTATAAAGACTATTGAAAAAATGGAAGTCAAAAATTTTCAACATTCATTTCATTAAAATCGTGCCACCTTATAAGTGTACCCTACCCACTATATCCTTAAAGAGTATGAGATGGATAGATTTATAGTCTTCTAATCCATCGACATTACATTAATATGGACTGCTACTTCAAATGGGAGAATTTGAAACATGAATACGGGATGAATTTTGCAAGAATCATTCTGCCCATACGCAAAATACATGGAATGTTATTGTTTTTAAAATGTTACCAAAACATAGCCAAATATTTCTCTCAAACCTTTTTTTTACAGCCAATCAGAAACCAGAAAAATGAATTTTCAGAATAAATGGAAAATACTCGGCCACTAAACTATAAATTTTTGTTTGTAAAGATTATCATATCACTAAGTGGTGCATGCGCAGAACGTCCTTCTTGTAAAATTCATCCCGTATTGATGTTTCAAATGAATCGCAAAAATCCCCATTGAAGTAGCAGTCCATATTAATGTAATGTCGATGTTCTAATCCCTTTGAAGAGTCATGGAAATCATTAATTTCACATCAGTTGATGCAGTAGAACTAATGAGTTGCTAATTTGTGCATTTTTTCATTAGGGGGATTCTGCGCCAGGAAGCGATTTTTCTTATTCCAGATTCCTCCTGAAAACAATGAAAAGCATTTTTTCAATTTTTTTTTTTAACTTTATTTGTCTATTATAATTTAGTTTATCATCGCCCTGAACCGGAAATATATTTTACCTAGTTGGGTGGCTTTTTAGGGCTACGTTTTGACTTGACCAAGGAGTTTTTTCTCTTTTTTTTGTAACCTAAATGGGAAAAAGTATGGCCCGAATTTTAAATCATACCTTAAAAGTTAAGGTAGCCTTAAAAATTCCTTATCGCATTTTCAACCAATCAGAAAGCACGAAACGGTTCCTTAAAACCATTAAGGTTGCCTTAATTTCTAAGGAATGATTTAAAATTCGGGCCTATGTTATGTTTGGAACTCGGAAAGACCCGGTGAAAATACGTTCCTGACTCCGCCCGTTTCCCCCTCTTTCAAGCTTTAAAACCGATCAATGTAGCAAAAAATTATTGAAAAATTTTAAGAGATAATTGTTTGAAAAATTTGTTCAAAATGGTCTTTGTATGTTTGTTTGTACTCAAAAATACTATTGACACAATTTTTTTTATTTTGATCCCGGGATTTTTCAGAGATCTTTGATAGAAACTACGTTTGAATGTTTTTTAAAAATGAGGTAAAAAGTCGAAAAAAGTTTTGAAATAGAGTTTTTCTGAAATGTTGACCTGAAAACTTTTATTCGTGAGAATCATCCATGACGATTTTCGTCCCTTTTTATTTCTTCACCGGGCTATTATTTTTCCATGAGATTGGAATGCCTTGTATACTAAACTTATATAGGTTAGATACCTATTTTTTTAATTTTTTTTTTTTCAAAAATTTCGCAAATGATTTTTATAGAAAAAGTTTTTATGTTATCGTAGGTGATTTCAGAAAAATTCCAAAAAATTGTTTCGATTTTTACTGGATATCAATAAAACACATGAAAAAGTAATTTTTTCTAAAAGACCTTCGAAAAATAAGGTGAAAGTGAAAAATGGGTGTCTACAGTACTTTCGTGTGAAAACTTCCATAGGTACCTACCAAAACGATTTTCTACAATATTATTTCTTCTTTTCATTTTCATTTTTTTTTCTTTTTTGAATAAGTGTAGTTGATTTTGAGACTGAATGAGAAAAGGTAAGGGTTGAGTTAGGAGGTACACTGTTTACCAAGGTTTTCTCAGGTCTAGTTACAAAACCCTTATCCCGTTATTCATCTTTCGAAAAACAAATGAGGGGATAGAATTGTTCCCAGAAAGACTTCCATAAACTCATTTCACCATTGAACGATGGCAGCTCCATACTGTAGGTTTTAATTTCAAAATCGGTAAAGGCTGAGCAGGTGGGGCACGGCGGGGATCGCCTCATGATGAATCAGAAAAACAAAACTTACCAAAATAAAATAATAAATCCAGAATGTAATCAAATTTGATAAACTTGTTGGGAAATATTGACTACTGAGATGCAGAAGTGCAAACCCATGTAATCCAGAATGAAGTGCTACGAAGAAAAGTGGCTATCCGTTCGTAAAAATGGACTTTTCATGGGGTTTTTCCTAATGAGGAACATGAAATTACATTCGAAGTCGTGTCATGTTCTCATGTACCCCTCCTCTATGGCGCATGAATTTTGTTGGGCATTGAGACAATTTTTTTCTTATAGCATTTTTCACGCTGAATACGAGAAAAATACTAAAAAAAATCCAAACATATAAGGGGCGGTTTTAGGGGTGAAAATAAGGGATGGTCCAAATAGACCGGTAATGCAGTATGGGTACCTAAAATTTTTTTTTTCGTTTTATCGTTTATTTTACACGAATTTCGCACATCAACTTTGAAATTTCATATGATAAGTCCAAAAAAAATTCTGATGATTCGTAAAACATAGAGGAATATTGCACTTATAGTACAATAAATCCTACTGCGCGAGATCGTTTTACATAAAATATTTGTTTTCGAGGGAAAGTTCATGTTTTTACAGTCTCGTTTCGGTCCGGTTGTTGGCCAGTGGCTAAGGTTATCAAATTTCACGTTTTCCGGTAATCGCGGAGATGTCAGCGTCCTTGAATGTGATGATAGTTGAAGATTTTGTCAGAAAATTTTCCCCTGAATTTGCGGGATTTGCTTTTCCCAAGGCATAAGCGAATTGAAAGGACGCCCATAACTAAAATATTGTCAAAAATTGTAAAAATTGTCTCAAAAATTCAAATCAAAGTTATAAATATGAAATCAGATTCATTTTCAGATTTATCTTACGTGTTATAGGGCTTTCGCGCATGTGCGGGTTGCATACTCTCTGCCGAACGGTTTGGTGCGCTGTTATCAATTTTTTTCGATTTTTTCTAAATAACTTGAAAAGGAAGGAATTTCGGATCTTTTTCATAATAACTTAATTGAAAGAGGATGAAATAAGCTTTCGATTGATATAATTACTTTTTGATTTGATGCAACTTTGAATTTTCGTAAATTCTGATGAAAAATTTTCTATCAAAATTTACGAAAATTCAAAGTTGCATGAAATTAAAAAGTAATTATATCAATCGAAAGCTTATTTCATCTTCTTCCAATTAAGTTATTATGAAAAAATCGAAAAAAATTGATAACAGTGCACCAAACCGTTCGGCAGAGAGTATGCAACCCGCACATGCGCGAATGCCCTATTCCATGTCCATGGTTGGTCCAATTGGGTAGATATCACTTTATATTGAGTATTTTTTAAAATTGTAATTAAAATTTTTGAATAAAAGTAACAATTACTCATTAATTAATAGAATTTTTTTAAACTGTCAGTCCTTTTGGACCGCATATGCCCTTGGGGGTTATCTAAAAAATTGAGATTATTACGATGCGACATAGTGTAGCATACTTGCTTAGAATAAACAAATGATTCAAAGGAACATTCTCAGGATTTTTCATCATTTTTGTCAAGATTCTATAACATAAAAACTGAAAAAATTGAGGCACCTGTTGTTTTTACAGCATCATCTGAGGGAATAGAAAAGGGAAAATAAGCTTACCAAGTCAATTTTTGAGACATTGCATCAATTTGAGCTTGTGTATGTTCTTCATTTACTCTAGGGATGACTTCTAATTCTGTTTTCTTTTTCAATAGAGAATGGGAGGGTTTGTTTATGAGCTTTATGAGCTTTTTCTCGCCCTCTTTGAGCTTTTAGCTTGAGATTCACGAGGGTTCGGCGTGACGTTCCCTCCTCTCGGCCTCCTTGACCAGTTTTGCCTCTTCTTATCATTTAACTAGAAGTATTACTCATTTACCATTTTATTCAAAATTTATCAATATCAATCTAAATACAATCCACAATCTAAATCTAGGCAATGAAGCCTCTCACATTGTACATTATTAATCAGCTCGTCGACGTAATATTCGAAAACTTGAGATGTCGACGACCGAACTCTCGACAGACATTGACGCGGTATTTTAAACTTCGCGATTGTCGACGACACGTATCAAAGTCGTCAAAAAACCATCCTCCGTAAAATCTGCCACCTCGCAAGACGACCAGAAAAACCACACGCTTCCGAATTTGCCTTCCAAGTTTTCTTTCATCGCTTCGTAGCCAGAATGAAAAGTTGGGAAAAACCGTCGCGTCCGCGTCTCCATCGTTCGCTCTTTGTTTCACCGTCTACCGGATTCGGCTCGATCAATCATTTAACCAATCAGGATTATTTAATGAACCAAGCTATAGGCATACTTTGGTTGCTGTCGAGAGACGACGACGACGCGACGACGTGAAAAATACTAAAATTGCGTCTGTGCTGGTGTTGCTTCTTCCTACAGGTATACTTGTGTGTACTTCTATAAGTGTAGGGCTGGTAATCAATCAATCACTTCTCGCTTTTATTTTCCCAGCGAGTAATTTATTTTCACTTTTACGAGCCGCAACATTTTACTAATTCTATTACATCGTCGACGTTGGTTATCGAAGAATGAATTATAAAGACGGAGGAAAAATCCCATCGTTGGGTTTACCAAGAAAAAAAAACCAGTCGACGTTCATTTTTCGATTATTATACTCGACCAAGTATTGGCAAGTGAGATAATCGACGAATGAGAAATTTCGCAGCATCCGTTCTGCGGTACCTTGGCATGTTTTATACGTATAACGAAAGACCGAACAATACTGTTCTGTAAATGGTCAAACGCGATGGTGCCGAAGATTGGGGGTATATTATCTATTCTCGTGTAATATTTTGTTATTGGATGGAGGCCAAGCTAAAAAGGATTAATGGCAAGGTGTTCGAGGCGCGTGTTAATCATTTATATTTGCGCTCCGTTTGTCAAACTTTAATCGTGTGAAATTTATCATTCATAAATGTAGTACAATTGCGAGCCAAAATCATACGCCAATTTGATGATAACCCGTTGCCGCCTCGTCTTACGATTCGCGTCGCAGCTCTTTTGTCATTTATCCGAATGGTATTCGGAGACGGATGGATCAGAATGGACAAGCCTGGTTGCGAAATTTTGTCGAAGACGATTTATCTTCAAAGATGTGTGCTGTGTTGTTGAATTGCTCGAGTTTGGAGTCTCGAGTGTTTTCCTTTCATTTAACAGTTTGTGGATGTTGGACGCGATTGACGGTGGTTGATGAGTTTGAAAATTTTATGACGAGGTATCCTGCCAATTGTTGTGTGGGTAATTAGGATTTCATCGGTCAAAATGTGATGGTTTGTGTGAAAATTAAAATGAAAAATTACTTACTTACTTCGGTTGAATTATTCAAGCATTAATATGACGTTACACTGAAAAAACTAAAAGTACTGAGTCCCATGAATACGACAATCGCCTATCATGAATTTTCAAAAATTCCCGCAATGGAAAAAATATCGGTAAATTTGTACTGAGTACCGTGGACGCGGTAAACATTCCCATACTTCAAGTAAAGAGTACCATGGGCGCGGTAACCATTCCCATACTTCAAGTAAAGAAAATCTTGCAGTATGGGAATAGTTACCGCGCCATAGTACTCTTTACTTGAAGTATGGGAATGTTTACCGCGTCCACGGTACTCAGTACAAATTTACCGATATTTTTTCCATTGCGGGAAGTTTTGAAAATTCATGATAGGCGATTGTTAGGTTTACGGTACTGAGTACCATATTTTATTGGGTCCTAGTACTTTTAGTTTTTTCAGTGTACAGTTTCAGAATGTCCATTCTTTGGAAAACCGAGAAAAGTCAGGGGCTTTTGGAATTTTATCTGGAATTTTTCGAAAATCCAAAAAAAGGATAAATCATTTAAAAAAGTGTTTCTTTATGCTTATTTTATTATAAATTTTTCAAAAAATTTGGCCCGAGCAAAGCTCAGGCTAAATTATTACGTCTTTTATATACTTAATTTTTTTATTCATCATTTTTTGTTGACTATAATGTACCATAAAATTATACTCAAAATGCATGTCTTGGTTCATTAAATTATGAATTATTCAAAAAAAAATTTACCTCGCTACGCTCGGGGCAATTTACACTTTTTTTTGTACAAATTTAATTTAAAATTTTGAGTTTTTTGGAAATTTAGTTTTTATTAACAGAATTTGAAATTATTAGCCATGTTTTGGAAAACATGAATGAGGAAAAAGTGGTGAATTTTTATCTTTTAACGATTTTTTTTTGGAAAAATTTTCGCCCTCGCTTCGCTCGCGGGCTCAACACGTTAATATGTTTCCATAAAATTATTTATATTTTACCTCCTCATTGATTTTTTTATTTATTGGTACAAACTAAAAAATTGCAGGGGATTGAGTGAATTTATAAATTTGAGGCATGTATTTTTCGTTTGGGAGGGGGGGAGAAATTTTTGAAAAATCGTTTAACCTCATGAATTTTATATCATTCTTATGCAAAATTTCGGAATGTAAGTACATCACGTGAAAAATTACACCCCCCCCCACAGTTTACGAATATCATATTTAAAAAGGTCAGGAAAAATTCGAAAATTTAGTCTGGAAAACCTGCACAAGTCAGGGAAAATAATTTCTGAAATATAGTGGACACCCTGAAAAAATTGTCAGGGTATTCCGTTATTTTAAAAATTTGAGGCATAGACTTTTCATTTTTTGGGGAGAGGAGAAGGGGAATAAAAAAAGAAATTTTTGAATTTTCATTCGCTTAATTTGGTAGACACCCCGGCATAATTTGTTTCATTTTTCAAAACTTATTTTGCGTTGGAATGCTTGGTTTTTTCTTTTTATTTAAAATTGTTTCTGTAAGTAATAAATTCAAATTTTCACATTTTTATGGTGTGGGCTCATAAATTTCAGAATTGAATTTGAATCTTTTTTTGGCTCAAAAAGGAGCATTTAAAGATCTCGTAAAAAGTATCTAGTGATTTTGAAAAAAAAAATCGTTAGACCCATGCATTCTATATCATTCGTATGCAAAATTTCGGGATGTAAGTACATTCAGTGAAAAATTACCTCTCTCCTCCTCCCCCCCTCTGGTTTACGAATATCATATTTAAAATATCTGGAAAAATTCGAAAAATTGGTCTGGAAAAGTCAGGTAAAATGATTTCTGAAATATAGTGGACAGCCTGAGTTCGCTAATTTTTGTTCTCTGGACAAAGTATCTGACAACGCCAATTGGATATGACTGAAACAATTGAATTCCAATCGAAATCCAATCGAAATTCGCGATTCACAGCAGTGTTACCAGATTTTTTAACGATCAAATCACCAAATTGTGAACTCGAATTCAACCAAAATCGTCCAACATTGACTGGTCTTCGGAAAAGTACCTATGGTCAGAAAACTCGGATTTTATTTTTTGATCGAAATTTATAGAGAGAAAAACGCTCTTTTCAATGAAACAAACGGCAGAATCCTGACTTTTTTTTGCTAGAAAACTTAGTTTTTGAGATATTTTTGATAAGAGATAAAAGTTGACTTTTGAACTTTCGACTAAAATATCTCGAAAGCTTAGCTTTTTAGAAAAAGTGAATTGCAGTCTACAGAAAGGAAATTTTATTTTCTGCAATTTATGTTCTATTAATTTTTTTCGTAGAACCCTTTCTTTGCTCAGAAAATCGACTTCAAGTATCAAAAGTCATGAAAATGTGTCAAAAATTTTCAACTAAAAATTCGAATCGTAAAAAATTTTGATTTTAATCTACACAGGTACAAAAACAGAAACATTGCACGACATATAGACAGCTTGTGATACGTGTAAACAATATTACCCTTTATTTCCTAGCAGCATTTTGTACCCGTTTGGATTGAAATCAGAATTTTTTGTTGAAAATTTTCTTACACTTTTGTCAACTTTTGACATTTACGTCAATTTTCTGAGCAAATGAAGGTTCTACGCAGAAAATGAATAGAACATGAATTATAGAGCATGAAATTTCCTTTCTGTAAAGTGCAATTGGGTTTTTCTAGGAAGCTATACTTTCGAGATATTTCAGTCGAAAGTTCAAAGTTCAACTTTTAAATGCAACTTTTTTTTCTTAAAACGCGTTTTTCTAGTTTTTCTGAGTTGCTGAGAAGCCGAAGTGAAGAGATGAAAAAAAAAACATAATTTTTCTCGTGTTTAAATTAAATTTACCAATCGTTTTTCTATGGTTAATGGCAGTGGTATCTTAAGTCGCTTGGAATATTTGTGACAAAAAAAAGCAAGAATTTATTATAAAAATCCCGAATGTTTAAATACCTACATTTTTTAAAAGACGCCGAAAAACCCGAAAGTAAAAATGTTTAAATGAGTAAAAGTGTAATACAAGCGAACGGTAACAAAATTCTTAGTCAACCTTCCATTAGTAATAATTTAGATTTTCTTTAACAACACTTTACTATGTAAAAAAGTTTTTTTCGTCTTTTGGTACAAATGTTAAAAAGCAAGGCGACCCTTAGCGTAATGAAAAAAACCGAAAAGTTCTTATTATTCGGAGCTTTTACTTTCTTCGTCATTTTCCACTTCATCACAATAGAAAAAAACAATCTTTTCGTCTGTATTTTCGTACCCTTATTTCTTTTTCTACTCGGTTTTTAATTTTTTGGTAAATCTTAATGTCTGCGGAGTTCAGGTAGCTAAATCTCAAAGCTCCGGGGATTACTTTTTAAAAGGTTGGAAATTTGGGAATGGGATCGAAATCGGAGATGGAAAGAAAATGTATTGAATGTTTCTTCGAGATGAAGTGAGTTCTTTACTTTGTCTTTTATTGTGCGAAGACGACGATGAAGAGGAATATGCAACTTGAAAGGAATGTGAAATTCCATTAGATTTATAACGGTTGAATTCCCAGCAATATTTAGGGTATTTTGAGGTATTTGAAAATATTGTATAAAATGTCCACCGTAGTGTTTCGGGTAAAGTAATATAGAAAATACAAGTAGACCAACTCCCCAATTCCGATGCCTACGCTGATAATGTTTAGTATTTTCAACAACTGCAGCGCTAGTGTCGCAGCTGTATCTGTTTTATTATTGCGTATTATGGATTTTTTCACTTTACATTAAAATAACTCAAAATTTTGAGTGAGCACATAGGTGTTTGAGGTAAGGAAAATGATCTACGTGAAATTCTCTACAAAATGGGATAGGTTTGAAAGTTCTGCCGGCCACCAAACGAAAGTTATTAAAGTTCAAAGCTGTAAAAATACGTTTTCGTATGCATTTTTTTCACTTCACATTAAAATAACTCAAAATTTTGAGTGAGCACATAGGTGTTTGAGGTAAGGAAAATGATCTACGTGAAATTCTCTACAAAATGGGATAGGTTTGAAAGTTCTGCCCGCTACCAAGCGAAAGTTATTAAAGTTCAAAGCTGTAAAAATACGTTTTCGTATGCATTTTTTTCACTTTAGATTAAAATAACTCAAAATTTTGAGTGAGCACATAGGTGTTTGAGGTAAGGAAAATGGTCTACGAGAAATTCTCTACAAAATGGGATAGGTTCGAAAGTTCTGCCGGCAAACGAGTGAAAGTTATAAAAGTTCGAATTCGTCAAAATACGTTTTCGATGCAAATACTAACGTTTTTTTCTCTTTACATTAAAATAACTCAAAATTTTGAGTGAGCACATAGGTGTTTGAGGTAAGGAAAATGATCTACGAGAAATTCTCTGCAAAATTGGATAGGTTCGAAAGTTCTGCCAGTAACTGAGCGAAAGCTATAAAAGTTCAAAGTTGTCAAAATACGTTCTCGTTGGTTCTAGTTTTGAAAAAATGTTAGGATTGGAAAGAAAAAATTTCGGTATTAAAAATTGATTTCAAATTGAAATTTTTTCCAATTCATGTCATTAAAAATTTTTTTAAGCCCGAATTTTTTTTCATTTTTCTGAAATCTAAAATGCTTTTTCAAATTTGGAAAATGTTGAAAATTTGAATTCAAGAAAATTCAATTTTTTCATTGTCTGAGGTACACTGAGATACCTCCAGGCACAAAACACACTAATTTTTGAAATATATCATATTTTTGATTTTTTTGAATTCTGTGTTTGCGAATTAAATCTAAATACGAATCATATTAGAGAAAATTATATATAAGAGTCGCGTCAAATTATTGTATTCACTTTAAATTTTTTGGAAATTTCTACAGGTAATTGAAAAAAATTGTTGTTTGGGGAAATTTTTTATTTGTGGAACATTATAAAATTTCAGAAATGCGCAATTTTCAGACAACAGTCAAGTTTTGTAGAGTTAATCTTTTTCTGGAAAAACGTCGTCAAAATTTTTCGAGAATTTGTTCATGTTTGAAAAAATTCTTAAATTGACTCGAGTTTCAACAAAATTGCTCAACTTTCAGAAAACTGTTCATGTTCTTGAGCTTTCTTCTATTTTTAGAAGAATGTGCAAGCTTGAAATAGGTATTTCTTCAACTTTTCAAAAATGGCCCCAGTTTGTGGAAATTACGTACCTATTCATTTCTTATGAAAGTAATCAAGTTTCAGAAAAGTTCTTTAATTTCTCAAAAAATCAACAAATCTTTAATGAATTTTTCGATTTGTGAAAAACTGTTGAATTTTTTCAAATCGGAAACGCGTAGTATTTACAACGAAAACGTATTTTGACAGTTTTGAACTTTAATAACTTTCGCTCGGTGACCGGCAGAACTTTCAAACCTATCCCATTTTGTAGAGAATTCCTCATAGACCATTTTCCCTACCTCAAACACCTATGTGCTCACTCAAATTTTTGAGTTATTTTAATGTAAAGAGAAAAAACGCTTCGTAATTACAGCGAAAACGTATTTTGACAGCTTTGAACTTTAATAACTTTCGCTCGGTGACCGGCAGAACTTTCAAACCTATCCCATTTTGTAGAGAATTTCTCGTAGATCATTTTCCTTACCTCAAACACCTATGTGCTCACTCAAAATTTTGAGTTATTTTAATGTAAAGTGAAAAAACCGTTAGTATTTACATCGGAAACGTATTTTGACGAATTCGAACTTTTATAACTTTCACTCATTTGCCGGCAGAACTTTCGAACCTATCCCATTTTGTAGAGAATTTCTCGTAGACCATTTTCCCTACCTCAAACACCTATGTGCTCACTCAAAATTTTGAGTTATTTTAATCTAAAGTAAAAAAAATGCATACGAAAACGTATTTTTACAGCTTTGAACTTTAATAACTTTCGCTTGGTAGCTGGCAGAACTTTCAAACCTATCCCATTTTGTAGAGAATTTCACGTAGATCATTTTCCTTACCTCAAACACCTATGTGCTCACTCAAAATTTTGAGTTATTTTAATGTAAAGTGAAACGATGCATAATAAGCCGTAATAAAACAGATACGACTGCGAATGCAGCGCGTTATGTGGCCGGAAATAGAACCATTATCGTTCCGACGTTACCGACACCCCCGCCGGTCTGGCAGTTGGTCTACTTGTATTTTCTATATTACTTTAGTTTCGGGTTTGTTGTTTTTGTTTCTAAATGGTACTGGGATTTTGTGAAAAATATTTTCGTATTTTTATGAAATTCTCTCGCTTCCTCTTTCCACTTAGCTTCTCTTCGATACTGAAAAATATGATGAATTTTTATTTCAAAAAGTTTTTCGATTTCTTTTTCTTATCAATTTCGATCCCCCTAGATCCGAATTTTTTAATAAGTAATTGTGCGACTGGTCTCGTATCTCTTCGAGGAACTTAGAAATAATGAAAGTGATAACCAAGAGGAATAAATAAAAGAAGAAATGCCGCCGATTAACTCATCAATCGCGGCCAGCGTAGCTCGACTCGATGCCGACGACGGTTTTTTTTAAACACGTATTATTAGATAATGAAATCCCCCGCTAAGCCTCGCCTGTTGCTACCATTTAGCTCGGTTCTCCAATAAAATGAAAAATTTCCATGTTAAACAGATTAACTTTTATATACACTTTCGGCACCATTAACGGACTTTATTCGATCGGTGGCTCGCCGAACTCGTAGCAGTTATTTTTTATGCGAAATTGTACCTAGTGCTACGGGTTTTTTACGTGTATTTATTCTATACACACAGCTACATAAAACGTTAAAATAATATAGCCGAGTAAAATGGCGCAATTCGGAGCTTCCCATCCTCATTTTCATCCCTCCGATGCGAGCTTTTATAACCTCGCGTATAATATTGCTGCCTGTCGAGATGGTATAGCGAACGCGCTCGGCAATGAAATTTGCCAAGTTGAACGTCGCGAAGTGGTGATGGGAGGGCAGTTTTGAGATTTTATGTGATTGTAATGATAGGCGAACGGTTTCGTCTCGATTTTTTTCACAAATTGCGGTGTTTTTTTCGAGGTGTGGTGGATGTGTCAGGATTGTATTGCGGTTTTGTATTGATGGTTATTGTTTTGGCCTCCGGTATTGTGTGTAAACGGTCATGAGGATGTGGTGATTTTGTGAATACTTGGAAACAGTTTCATTTGCAAGTGAAGTATGTTATCGTTTGATGGAGAATTGAAATGAGAAAAAATCACAAAAATTACGATTTATTTTCTCGGTGTTTATCTGTTATTTGAATTTCGATCACCGGCCATTTTCCCGAATCCATTACCCCGGATGACAAATCCCCGAATTTTTTTATCTGAATCCATTTCCCCGAATGCCTTGTACCCAAAATACAAACACCCGAATGTTTCCAAATTTATTTTTATTAAACATTACTTATAAATTTATATTGCGTGCTAATGAACTTAAAAATGTCAATTTTTGATTTTTATCCACGTTTCGACAAATTACGGTAATTTACCAACAAATTACCGTAATCTATTGAGAATTCTCGTAAATTACAGTAATTCTTGGGAAATTACCGAAAGTTACAGTAATTGATTGGAAATCGCGGTGAATTACATAAATCGATCAAGAATTATGTAAAGTATCGCAAATTACGCTGATTACCAAATGCAGCCAAATTACTATTTTCTAAAATCGATTCAATTTTCAACCAAAATCTTCTAAACCAATCGAATTACCTATGAATTTTTTTAGATAAAAAATTGACTGAGAATAATTTTATGATTTTTATGTAACCTTCATGACCAACAAGTACAAGGAAATGAAAAAATACATTTTTAATACCTTCAAATTCGAGGATCATTTGAGTCGCCTGAAAAAAAAACATTACCACGCAAGAGACTCCGGAGTAGGCATTTGAGGGATGAGCATTCGGAATATAGGCATCAGGGGCTACTCTCTCATTTATAAATCAGTGAAAATTATCAAAAATCACTGAAAAACCGTCATTGCAGGAGAAAATCAGTGAAAAAAATTTCAATGAAAACAAATTGGTGAGAAAATTTACTAGAAAATCAGTGAAAATTCGCTGAAAATCGGCGAATTTCGCTGATTTTTTCCTGTGCTGCAATTCTGACTGTTTATCATTGAATTTTCACTGATTCAGAATGGGAGAGTACGGTTCAGGCAAAAGGCATTCGGAGACATGGATTCGGGTAAAAAAATCTGTGATTTGTCATTCGGGTAAATGTTCGGGTACCTTCAATTTCCTATAAAATTTAGTGTCCTTGAAAAGTTTTTTCTTTATTTTGAAATTTTTTGTGATAAATAGATTACGTTTTCTGTGAGGATGACAGGGGCAGACGTCACCGGACCTGGTCCTTTATAAAAAATGGATTGATCCGCTCATTTTTTCCCCTACGATTTTTAATTCGATCAAGTTTTTTCATTACTTTTTCGATTTTTTTCACCCCACAGATCGTTAATAATTATTCAATTTCTTTGTGAGTTTGAAAATACGTATTAGGTATGTGCGTCACCATTATTTTTTAAATTCAGATCTGAATTGGTAAAATATTATGAAATTCTGCTTTTTTGAATCAGTGAAACAAATTTTGTTGAAAATTGGTGATTTTTTTCCAGATCGTTTAGTTAAAAATCACTACCTAAATTTGACGTCATTTTTAAGTGAACTGTGCGTGAACAAACAAAGGCAGTACGAAATCGTTCATTTTAATTCAAAATTGCTGTTTTAGCATATTTTTTTTACCATGTGATTAAGTATCATGAAATAGCCGTATAATGTTGGTAACGTGAAAAAAATGATCGATTAAAATCTGTCAAGAACGAAAAAATCTGATTGGCGGTCCTTTGTTTTTACCTAAAAATGACCCACAGAAAAATCATTGATTTTTAACTAGATTTATTGTACAGATTCAAAAAAGTAAAATTTCACCAAATTTGACTGATTCAGATTTAAAGAGTTTAATTATTGATAGCTTGTTTGTTTCAAAACGTATATCATTCTTCTATGTTTTAAAAATACCCTGACTACGTACGCCATTGAAATGACAGATGACCCAATTTGTTCATTGAATTTTGACCATTTCCTCCCCGATTTTTCTCAGATTCTCAGCTCTTCCCTTACATAATTTTTAGGTACTCTTATGACTATAAATATGTGCTGCTGTCGAATCTTTATACACTTGTATCACAAAAGCATGGTCGAGTAGTTTAAAAAAATTTATAAAAATTTTTCCAAATAAAATACTCAACGCGTCATTTTTCGAAAAGTATTAAGATATTAGAACTCTGCAGAATCGAATGAATTCCAATTTCAAACTAATAACTTTCCTTCCATCTCGGGCATTTTTGATGTTTTATTTTTTAGAATTGTGAAATTTTTTAATCCAGTTTTGCACCAGTCAACTTTCTCCCTACATGGCATAGGGAGTGTCTTGCGACTGCTGCGCCTTTCACAAATCCTCTATTTTTCCTTATTTTTGCCTACAGTAGTAAACAACCTCTACTTACTCCTCTTATGCGATTTTTTTCGCAATTTCTTGTTCGGCTTCCTCTTCTGTTGAGTCGTTTGAGGATCTGCTTCTCCTAAATTCAAATTAAATAGTATAACATTAGCACTTTTTCCGAATTAGATTGCCCAAAAAAACCGGTGGATGAGGGATTTGAAATATTTGGCTGCACTGTCTATTTTTCAAACATGGGTAGTTTGGCAAAAAAAAAAAAAAAAATTGGCAGCAAATGACACAGAAGATTAAAAGGAGTTTATTTTGAATTGATCTTAGTTCCTTTCAATGTTCTCTGCAAAATTTCAATTTTACCAATGAAAATAACCTTGTGCTCTCACTTGAATCAGGTGTACATGATCCAATGAAATTTTTTGAATTTTATTCATCAGATCTTCAAGCTTGAAAAGGTTAAATTAAAAGAGATTATTATGTTAAAAGAATTAATTATTAGAAGAGAAAATCATCTGAATAACGATTTCAGATATCTTTAAAGCGATTATTATGTTAGAAGAATTAATTATTAGAAGAGAAAATCACCTGAATAACGATTTCAGATAGGTA
Source organism: Pseudococcus viburni (assembly GCA_033439095.1). Lineage (NCBI taxonomy): Eukaryota > Metazoa > Arthropoda > Insecta > Hemiptera > Pseudococcidae > Pseudococcus > Pseudococcus viburni. The sequence continues at coordinate 1,019,116 of JAVBJF010000090.1, forward strand.
TCTTTAAAGCGATTATTATGTTAAAAGAATTAATTATTAGAAGAGAAAATCATCTGAATAACGATTTCAGATATCTTTTAATTGTTATGAATGATTTTTAGGTTCTTTCGCGGAAAAAAAGGAATCGTATTTTTTGCCACTTAAATAGTAAATTTTACCACAAATGTGGTAATTTTTAGCACAATTGTGGTACTTTTTAGCATATTTCATGGTAATTATCTGATATTGCGATTAAAAAAATGTATTTTTTACCATTTTCAGCAGTTAAAAATGCTATGAATGTGGTAAATTCTACTAAGAATGAAGTACATATTACCACTCGGATGGTAAATTTTACTATGAATGTGGTAAATATTACTACCTACAGAAATTTGTAATTCTTCAACACATCTTCATTTACTATCAAAAATTGTAAAAAGTACCATTCCTTGAGGTTATTTGCACCATTAAACGAGTTATATTATACCACATTAAATGGTATAAATCCTTATCTACCACTAGAAGTGGTAAAATTTACCATTTTTGCAGTTAATTGTCAAGAAAACCGTTATCAAATTCTTTGTTAGTAGTGAACACAAAATCGTGTAGTTTGTGGTTGTGCTTTCAAAAATGTTTAATATTTCTTTAGTGCTAATGTTCCAAAATCAAAATCTGAATCTGTTAGAATATCACTAGTCAAAATATCACTTGTTTAAGTTGTGAAAGTGAATGATCTCAAACAACGGATTTATCAGTAGATAAAGTTTTGCCACGTAAGTAATCGGTGCCATGTAGAATCAATAAAAAATTGTCACCTTGGTAAAATAATTCAGTAATATTTCAATTTTGAATTGATGATTCAGTAAAATATCACTGATTTATTTCATGCATCACAAAATTCACTACTGAATCAGTAAAATGTACTGAAGTTGTCGTAGTTTTTTTCAACTAAATAGCAGTATTCTATTTTTTTAATTTTTAAATTCAACGTTTTTCTACTCTTGTTTTCTTTTCAAAGGTGTATCTTATTTTAAAATTCCCATCAGTGAAATTTTTTCAACTTAAATTTTTTTCGCAATTTTCCTAAAGGCTGGTTAACACTAGCGAGTAATCAAGCGAGTAATCGAGCGAGTAACAGCAAGTAGCGAATGAGGTTCCACTGTTGAGAAGAGTTGAGAGTTGATAGCCAAGTATGAGCCAATAGCCTTCTTACTCGCTAATGTTAACTAGGCTTGACTTTGATTTTTTATAAATTGTTTCAATTTTATATTTTCCGATATTTCTTTCAATAATTTTAAAATTTTTCCTTAATTTTTTTTTCAATTTTGAATCGGATTTTTCCGATTTAATAATTGAACAAAATTGATAAAATCAAAATTGAACGCATTTTAAGAAAATTAAAGTTTGAAAAAATTTTACTGTTGAAAACATTTCAAAATCAGATACAATTTCGAATATAGTGGAATTGAAGAAATTGAAAAAAATTGAGTTGAAAAATTTTGAATTGAGAAAAGTTAAACTGACGGAATAAATTTGGACTTGGATCGTGGAAATCCCATTTGAGGCAAAATTATTAATTAGGAGCTGGTGAAAAAGAAAGCACGAAATGTTTGCGAAAATTTTTAGTTTTAGATACTTGCCCATTTTTTGCCTGATTCGAATCAAGATCTTCAAATCTCACACCTTCCCGTGATTCTCGGTACAGCTGTGGTAGTGTATACGTATTCTTTTTCAAATGTATCCGCATTTATAAAATAACTCAATTTTGATTAGAAAAAGTATGTATGCCTGTACTTTTTGGAAGGAACTTCAAACTTTAAAACAGTTGATCAACTTGATATAAAAATAAAAACCAAAGATTTGTACTTACCAACGTTTCTAAAAAAATGGGATTTAATAATATTTAAATGGTACTCACGTATAGGCATGTGAATGATGTCCTCTTAATACTAAATAAAAATACAAAAGAATAAGATTGTTAAAATTACTTCAACCACTTCACTTTCACTACAACTTCAATACACCTGGCAACTACATATGTATTGTCTAAACTGATCCGATAAGAATTTCAGAAGTCTAGAGTCCCATTTCCACTGTGTATTCTTCATTTTTTAAATTACTTTAACCACTTAGCTTTCACTACAACTTTAATACACCTGGCAACTACATATTGTCTAAACTGATCCGAAAAGAATTTCAGAAGTCTAGAGTCCCATTTCCACTGTGAGTACAGACATTATAGCTAAAATAAGGCCCTAACCCCAAAAAAATTAGCACGAAGGGGAAGTTTCGTATGTAAGCTCAGTAAGGTATGTATTTTAATATTCCCAAACTTCCCTAAAATCGGTGAATATTTTGACCCCCTTTTGGGGGTGAGGGGTTCAAATTTTCGTTTTTCGACTATAACTTTCAAAATTACGTATTTACGAAAAAAAAGTTGAAACAAAAATTGTAGAACATAAAAAAACGAACAATTTTGTTATTTGCAATTTTTTCCTAGGACGTTATGGGAGGGAGCTAGGGTCTTCGAAAAAAAATCAATTTTAAAAATTTCCCATTACCAGAAAAAATCACCAAAAATGGGGTTTATCGACTTTTAGGAGCGGTTATTTTGCATAGTACATCCTATTACTATGTAGAATGAGAAAAATTTATAACCGACCCCTCATCTCAAAGTAGGGGGGGTGGACCCTCTGTAAAAAAAAACGCATTTTCCCCCGAGCGTAGCTCAGCTACAGTGAAAAATTCGAAAAATTGGTTCAAACAAACGTTGTAGAGCATTAAAAGACGAACATTTTAGTTTTTTTACTTTTTTTCTACGTGGTCTTGGGGGCGAGCTATCGTAAAAAGAAAAAAAAATCGGCGTTCGAAATTTTTTCATTACCTCAATACAGTACAAGTGTGTAAAGCCTGGTAAATTAAAAATCTAGTGAACCAATGGTCGAACAAGTGTGATTCTGAGGTTTTCGTGGGTGCTGAACTCGATTTTTATGATAATTTGACCCCTGAACCCAAATAGAGTCTGAAAAGGAGGTTTATCGAGTTGATGAAAAATTTTCCAACGCCGCACTGCTTTTTTTCTTTTTGCAATAGCTCGCCCCCAAGACCACGTAGAAAAAAAGTAAAAAAAGTAAAATGTTCGTCTTTTAATCTCTACAACGTTTGTTTGAACCAATTTTTCGAATTTTGCACTGCAGCTGAGCTACGCTCGGGGGAAAATGCGGCTTTTTTACAGAGGGTTCACCCCCCCCCCTACTTTGAGATGAGTGGTCGGTTATACATTTTTCTTATTCTACATAGTAATAGGATGTACTATGCAAAAGAACCGCTCCTAAAAGTCGATTAACCCGATTTTTGGTGATTTTTTCTGGTAATGGGAAATTTTTAAAATTGATTTTTTTCGAAGACTCTAGCTCCCTCCCATAACGTCCTAGGAAAAAATTGCAAATAACAAAATTGTTCGTTTTTTTATGTTCTACAATTTTTGTTTCAACTTTTTTTTCGTAAATACGTAATTTTGAAAGTTATAGTCAAAAAACGAAAATTTGAACCCCTCACCCCCCCAAAAGGGGGTCAAAATATTCACCGATTTTAGGGAAGTTTGGGAATATTAAAATACATACTTTACTGAGCTTATATACGAAACTTCCCCTTCCTGCTAATTTTTTTTGGGTCAAAACCTAAAATGTCTGTACTATGTGTATTCTTCGGCCGATTCCATTTTGATTTAAAAAAATTGCTCGTTCAAGTGACTGTATATTGCGTATGTGATATTCGATTGACATATACATACACTACGAGTACATTTTCTAGTGTACACGTTCAATGTACACGTTCTAAATTGAACGACCTTAGTCGAATGTGTGTATATAAGATAAACAACAAAACGCTACACATATTCGAGAGTCCATTTGAATATATACCTAGACGTACGTGTACTTTTGCTTGGGTCAAAATTCACGCCAACGTGTTTGATACGCTTTAAGAGAGCAGGCACGACGAAGGCTGGTCGAGGGGAATACTAAAACACGAACGAACATCTTGAATAGTGAAAAGGTTCACTTTTGGAAATTGAATTTCCATTTTAAGGATATTTTCGCCGAATAAACGTACGCTGATAAAAAGTTATTACCGTTTTTGCCGGTGTATGGTTTTTAGAGTTGGACGGGTGTTTATGATACATGAATGTCCTCTTCCCCTCACATCACGTACTGGCGAAAAAGAGGAAAATGTTGAAAAGTACACGAATGTATTGTACGTATTGGAAGGAGTATTTTGTATTTAGGATGCCAAGTCCTAGCTGTAAGAAGTAAGGCAGAGGGTAGATTCGTGATATCGATGTCAGGTTCACGTCAGGGTGTGTAGATGGGCTCGCGCTATCTCTTAGCTTTTCTTTCGTATTGTAATTTCTCTCGCATGTGAGATTGAGATGCCGAGAAGAAGCGAGATGAAACGATGACGATGAGATGATGCGAGGATGACGAATGAAGTATATCGTTATCGTTGTTGGTATACGTTGAATTTGACGTTCGAAAAGTAACCGGAGCGTGAGATGATGGAAATGAATGGATCTGGAGTGAGAATACTTTTTGTAGGTGTGGTGAACGAGGCTGGGGGTCATTTTTAGGATTGGATTGTATCGATTTGAATCGAAGGGCGATTTCTGGTATTTTTGAAAAGATAACCTCGAAAATCATGAATATATTTGTAAAAGAAATATATTTGTAGAGATATTACGGCTATCAAATGTATTTGAAATTTCTGTCTCATTTTGTCAATAAAAATGAAGTGATGACGAAATATTATCATCATAACGAATAAAGTGAAAACCTATAAAAATTTCATTAGACTTTACCTAATTAACTTACAAAAATGTATTTTCAATTATTCCAGAGTCAGATTCGATTGTTACAACTTTTCTAGCGATTATTGAAATTTGAAATATTTCAATGACTTTCTTTTCAAAATGAAACTTACGTTTAGTAACTTTTTTTTGAATATTGAAGAACCGTTGAAAATATGAGATCTAATTTAATATGATCCAGTTATCTACTTGCTTCTTCGACCATTGTCGAAGTCTTGGTTTTTCTTGATGCTACATCAGATGCTTTCACTATTTCTCCCGTGATCAGCACGAAAAATTCTATCAAAATCACCTATTAAATTTCAGACACATTTTCCATGTTGACCTGTGTAATTATAATCATGAATAATTGAACATTGGTTCTACTATTTTGGCTGATTTATATTTTTAAAAGTTGCAACCGGTTGTATGTGAAACTGAGTACCTTGGTAAATGAGAGATGAAATTTAAGAAATGAAAAAATCTTCTATCTTTGTAAAAAAAAATTGAAAATGATTTTTCCTTGCTCTGCTCAGGTTTTCTAATTACTTCATCAGATGCTCCGTTGAAATTTTTTGGAAGAAATTATTTTAAAATGTATTTTTATTCCAAATCAGTAATGCTTGAAATTGAAGTAAACATTTTATCGTAAATTTACGTTGGAGTAAAAATCCCTTTCCTCGCATGAGATTGAAAATATTCAACGGCAAAATCCTACCCTATGGTTTTTAAATTTTTAGAGATACATCCTTTGGAGAAAGTCTAGATAACTTTTTTAAACTAATTACCAGGAAAAATTGGGCGATTTTTAAAAATTGTTTTGAAGAATTCTGCATCTGACGAACCGATTTTGATGATTTTCTTCTGTGCATACACGTATATTGCTATGAATCTAAATAATTATGAAAGTTGTGAGAGGTAAATATAACTTCCCATGGTAGCAAAAAAAAAACAATTTTTACTAATTTTGCTGCACCGTACACCGTAATGAATTTCTATCACGTTTTGCAATGTCCATTGTACAATGTACATAGGTTCTCATAACCACTTGCAGGCATCGGAACGAAATTCTGCGGAAAAATATAACTTTTTTTGAGCCAAAAAATAACCATTTTTAATATCGATTTTAAAAACCTGCCCCCTCCCCACCCCAGTTTGAAAATTAAATTCATCAAAAGTTTGATTTTCACATTATATCTAATATTGCTCACGAGTTTTTATTTTTTAAAAAATAAATCAAGAAAACAAAATATCTACCAATTGAAATCATTCATGTGGTTATTAGCCCAGTGCAATTAGACAAAAAAGTACGGAAATAATTCCGATCCAAGGGTTTTTTGGCTTATTGATTCGAGACACTGTACCAAACGATATGGTGAGACTTCCTGGTCCCTAAGGGGTGCCGGAAGTCTGGGAAGGGGGGGGGGTTAACACCCCAAAATGAGTTTTTTGCTTATAAGTCAACAAAACGCCATTTAAAAAAAAATAGTTATGCACATTATTAATCTACGTTAAATTTTCTACAATCAACCCCCCTCCCCCTGAAAGTTCCGGCACCCCTTGGGGACCAGGAAGTCTTACCATATTGTTTGGTACAGTGTCCTGAATCAATTAAGCCAAAAAAAACTCGGATCGGAATTATTTCCGTACTTTGGCATTTTTTTGTCTAATTGCATTGAGTTATATAATTATTATTATAATACTTGACTTATAATTTATAGGTAAGGTATTTAAATATATATACTTGGATATGCAAAAATACAAAGGAAAAAACGAAATGAAAATGGAAAATGGAAAAGGTAATTCATTTTTTAGACTTTTAGCTGGAAGTTGAATTTTCTTCACAATTGCAAATATATAATTATTCATAAACTTCGTTGATTCATCTTGTATCTCAAAGGTTTTTGCAATAAGTTTTTTTCCCTCCACTTTGAGAGACGCTGCCGACTTCAAAAGTTCCTGGGCTACACTTAATTCTGGAAAATTTTTCTTCTCAGTCGCTCTTTTCAATTTTTTCATGCCAAACAAAACAACTGCATGATGTTTTCCTTTTTTTTCCAACTTTTTTTGGGTTTCTTTTAATGAAAATTTCAAGTGCTCAGTGTTGTTTTTTTTTCGCTTTTAATCATATGATTTTCTTCTTTTTGTTTTTGATCTGATTCATTTTTTCGTTTTCTTCCTTCAAGGTAGATACTGCTTATACAGGGTGTCTACAGGTCGAAAAAGTCGCTATTTTTTCCCAAATTGATTTTTTTTTTCGCTTTGTACAAAACAAAAAAATTGAAGAAATAATTCCAGTTTTTTGAACACTTTTTCTAAAAAATTTTGCCCTTGCTTCGCTCAGGCTCATAAATTTACATAAGTCATTCTTGAATTATAAACCTTCTTCCTTTCTATTCCAGACAATTGAATATTTTGAAGGGAAAAAATGAGTCCTTCTGGAAAACTTGATAGCGATCATGATTGGAATTTTCAAAAAAATTGATTTTTTTGGAAAAAAGAACATCGTGTCTATTCTCTGGAAAATCTGAAAAAATCGGAGAATTTTGAAGTTTTTACTGGTATTTTTAAAAAATTCAGATCGAGAAATCATTTGGAAATATGTTTCTTTTTTGCTGTTTTTATAATAATGTCTTCAAAAAAATTTCATTACTGGTAGTCTGGTAATACTTCTGACTTCCCATGAATTTTTTTTCTCAATTTTAGGTTCAGAATCCGCGAATGATGGCTCTCCATCAAGTTAAAAATACCTTAATAAATGCCCAATAAACATCTAACAATTTCATCAGTTTAACACGATTTTTCGTAAAAAATTTTACCCTCGCTTTGTTTGGACAGTAACTATATTTTCTTTGACATAAAATAACCCACTTTTGGAAAATTTTAGTGAAAAATTGTCTGTTTTTGATTTTACTTCATTTGACCCTAGTTTTTTTCCCGCTGTTCCACCTCGAACTGTACATTATGAGAATAAATTAATTCTACCGCCTCCATTCTTCATAAATGTTATACGTTTGTACCTATTCCTCATAATGCCGTGATTTTTTTTTAAATGTTACTTTTTCACCAATTATTGGGTTACTTTAGGAATTTTGAAAAGTTACATAATGCGTTCATTTTTGTATTATTTTGATTTAAAACACATATTTCCTTCCGATTTGATGATTTTCCTGTAATAAATTTGATCTTGTTGGGTGTGGGGGGGTGTCAAATGCCTACCAATGATAAAAGTTGTCTGTCAATAGGCGGTATTCCAGAAAGTTGTACTGCATCTCAATTTTTTTTGAAGTCGATTTTTTTTATCAAATAAAGGCGAGTAGTTTTGGAAATTGTCTAAAAAGAGTAATAGTCAGGTCTCAGTTGTACATACATCCGCGCGCTATTCCTGTTGAAATTAATTTCATGATTGATTCTTGTTCTGGACATTAAAACAAAGAAATTAAGCCCGTATGCCTATTTTTCCCCTCCCCTTTTCCCAGGGTCTACCCTCAACATTTCAAACGTGTGTATCGCCTTATCTATGGGTTGTAATGAAAAAATTTTCAAACGAAAGTTGTTCCTCAGCACCTAATGTACATTTCAATTTCTCATCAAAATCCACTTCGGAGCAACTCCTGCTCCCCAAATTTGGAAACAAAACATGTTTTTGATAAAACCTCAAAATCACGTTTTCTTCATTTTAAACGAAACGTTTCGGAGATACGACAAAATTTGTAATCACAAAAAGTATTCAGAATTAAATTTCCTTTCCAATCAGCTCTATCACGGCCATTTTCACCAACTTTTACCGTCTGAGTGGACCTCTCCCCTTCCTCATTTTCACAAAAGTTGAACCCACGAACAAAATTTGCTCCAAAATGAATTCCGATAATAAATGAAATTATGCATTAGATATCGAAAAACAAAAATCGTTAATTTTTTTTCATGGGCCCAACTTTTGAGATAAGGGTGAGGGGGAGAAATCCACCCTATCGGGAAAATTCGGTGAAAATGGTCGTGATAAAGCTCATTGGAAAAGAAATCCAATTCTGAATACTTTTTGTGATTACAAATTTTGCCGTATTTCTGAAACTTTTCGCTTAAAATGAAGAAAACGTGATTGTGAAGTTTTCTGAAAACTGTTTTATTTTTAAATTTTGGAGGCAGGAGTTGCTTCAAAATGGATTTTGATAAGAAATGAAAATGTACATTCGGTGCTGAGGAACAACTTTTGTTTGGAAAATTTTCCCATTATGACCCATAGATAAGGCAGTACACGCGTTTGAAATGTTGGTGGTGGACCCCGGGGAAATGGAAGGGGGAAAGGGCATACGGGCTTAATTTCTTTGTTTTAGTTTCCAGAACAAGAATCAATCAGATTTCGCGCGGAAGCCTTTTTTTGTACGATTGAGACCTGACTATAACCAAGCGCTTGAAAAGTATCCTCGCTCCGATGCCTGCACTAGCAAAACACGACGCAGAAAAAAAAGTAATCCTCAAAATATCATTCTCCTTCGTCCAATCCATTAATTTTTTTATAGTCAATATTGATCATCTGTCTGGCCAACATTCTGCATCTCACAACCTCCAAAATCCCATAAGTCTGTCACAGGGCCACATTATGAATGAAGCGAAAAATTATCACTGCAAACATCGCGTAATAAAAGTGACTGTGATTACGGTGAGATGTACGCGCCGTAATCTACGTTGACGTGGGTTATAAAATAAGAATGGATGCAGGGTAGAGGGCTAGAATGTGGCGGCGTACAAGCTGAGGTATAGCATACTTAACACATGCACACGTCTCGGTATAAAATTAATTAACGATTTATCGTCGGTTGTAAAATTTTGCGAGGAAAATAGGCGTGTCGAATATAATGTAGTATGAAGGAAAGGTATACCACCGTCGCGTCGTATTCATATAGCCGCAATAAAGGGGGCGAAGAGGCAAAGTTGGCGAAATTTCTTCTCTTCCCGAGCTTCTCCCTCGGTTTCTCTTTCTTTATTTGTAAAATAGAGCGAATAACGTCGGTATTAAACATTGTATAGAACAGACCGGGGGCTGAGAGGATTTGCCAAAAAAACATGTGTTCACGGTTTGTTAATACGCGGCGCGTTCCTCGTTACGAATTTATGATAATTTTTAATGTCGCTATTGTTGCTAATGTTGAGGACGAGGACGAAAATAAGGAGTTTGGCCGACGATAACGCTCGGTTGCGGTAATTATCTGAGGCAGTCGTTTGTAATAAGGTGAAACGACGTTTATATTTATCAAAACGACTCGCCGGTGAGGTGAGGTTATAATAGGGTTGTTTAAATCAACCGTGTACGTTCAATTTGTAATTTTCAACCTGCGAATTAAGAATAGCAAAGAAAACAGGCGCGAAATTGAGACCATTTCGTATGCAGCGAGAATTAAGATACTCGTTCGGATTCCAACCGAAGAAAAAAATACACGAAAAAAGATACCTACGTAATGTACTAAAAACGTTTTGCTAGGCGAAAAATTAAACTTAAATTAGAATGGTAGACGATTCGCTTAATTTACATTTCAAAAGAATTATGGTACTCGGTTAAAAATAAATCTCCTCTTGGTCGAGCTATTGTGTGAATTAAAAAGAACAAAAGTGTTGGCAAAAGAGATTAAGAGTTGGACAGGACAGAGCTGAAAAGAGGGAGTGATCAAAGTAACTCGTATAGGTTGGATTTTTTATTTTACAGAAGCTGTAAAGCATTCAATTTTTATGTCGCCTTTGAGTTTATTATTCAATTTAGTGTCTGCACGCCCACGTAAGTTGGATTTTAATCGCTGTACGTACGTAATCTGCGGATGAACTGAATGTCCCTTTGAATAGAACGAATTTAGATTGGTTTCGATGCTGGAAAAGAGGAAACGTCTGAGCTATTGATAAAAATCGCAATATTGAAGAGAAAATATGTGCTAAGGCGAAAAAGTCATTGATAACTAAATTGAATTCGTCGAGATTTTGTTTTCAGTGCGGGTTTCACTGTGCTGCGGATTTTTCACTCGTTGGGACAGGTATTCGCGATTTAGGGCATTTACGGCGGTGAAATCACATTTCCTGTGTCTGATGTTGATGGTTTTTGGTCGAAATTTTTCCTATTTTTGAGTATAGCCTGAGATGAAAGTAATTCTGGACATTTTTCATAACTTGTTCGAAAGAAGATGGAATTAATTTTCAAATAATACAGTATGACACAGAAGTCTTGGTAACTTGAAACACTTCTCAATATCTCAAAACTGAAAAAGAGATACCAAGTCGGTTCAAACGGCAGTATTTTTTTGGCGTCGAGGACATTGAAAATCGATAATCAAACTTTCAGCCCGACCTATAGGGTGTCCACAAATTGAGAACCCGGTTTGGGTCAAAAAATGGGGATCTGTTTTTTTTATTGAAATAAAGTCTACAAACTGACGCGATTAAAATGTGATTTTTTTTGAAACCGGTTAAGCAGTATCAAACCAGTTGTCAATAATATCCGGAAAAGTGGAGATATGAAAAAAAGTTTGAAACAGAAGTTGTAGAGAATTGAAAAACAAATATTTTTTGTTCTATAACTTTTTTTCCACCTTGCGATGGAGAGAAGTTGTGCAACAGTTTGAGTATAATTTTTTGTTTTCCAAGTCACAACTCTTCTCCATTGCTGGATGAAAAAAAAATTACAGTAAGTAAAATGTTTAGTTTTTAATTCTCTACAACTTTTATTTCACACCTTTTTTTTGATATCTTCACTTTTGATAACCGGTTATCGATCGACTCGCAAAAAAAATCATCAAAGAAACTACCGGTTTCAAAAAATTAGAGATTTCAGAAAAAGTGTGAAATAAAAGTTATAGAGAATTAAAAACTAAACATTTTACCTTCTGTATTTTTTTTTCATCTAGCAATGGAGAAGAGTTGTGGCTTGAAAAACAAAAAATTCTACTCAAATCGTTCCACAACTTCTCTCCGTTGCAAGATGGAAAAAAAGTTATAGAACAAAAAAATTTTGTTTTTCAATTCTCTACAACTTTTGTTCCAAACTTTTTTTCATAACTCCACTTTTTCGGATATTATTGACAACTGGTTTGTTACTGCTGAACCGGTTTCAAAAAATATATCACATTTTATTCGCGTCAGTGTGCAGACTTTATTCCAATAAAAAACCGGACCCCATTTTTGAACCCAAACGGATTCTCAATTTGTGGACACCCTATAGGTCGGACTGAAAGTTTGATAATCGATTTTCAATGTACTCGACGCGACGTCAGAAACATACTGCCGTTTGAACCGTCTTGGTATCTCTTCTCAGTTCTGAGATATTGAGAAGTGTTTCAAGTGACCGAGACTTTTGTATCATACTGTATAATTATTTTTTGATTTCGTTCGATTGTGCGACTCGTGGCATTTTTGTCTCGAGATTATCACAAATGGAAAATTTTTTCTAATTTAAAAAGTAAATTAATCAATTGAAAGCTATTTTTATCCTTTTTCAAAAAAGTTATTGCAAAAATATCACAAATACCTTCCTTAACGAGTAACATTGAAAAAAATAATAAAAACCAATAATTATTTCGGATTTTTCACGCTCAATTTCAATTTCCTTGAAAAGATAAGTATCAATTTTTTACTCGTACATGCAAAAAAAATAGGTTTGAATTTTTACGACTTGAGGCGAACAGTTCTGCGTATTTCAACTCCCCCCAATCTGCATCTCTACTCCATTATAATCTAAATTTACGTGGCGTACCTACTTACATTGTATTTACTGCGTTTTTGGAGGAGGGCGTGACGAATACGTCGCAGAGAAAACAGATAAGCGAGAAAAAATATCACGAGGGGTAAAGTACGTATAAAAAATGAAATGAAAAAGAAAATGAATTGTTAAATGATGCGTGCATACGTCCGTGGGTGACCTTAAGTGTAAAAATTTTTTTTCATGTCAAAAATTTTGCCAAAATGCCAAATACACGTAAATGTGTGTTACCTACATTCGGCCAAATGAATTGAAAAATTGAACTGTTTATTTTCGCAACACCTGAATAAGTGCATCGAATTTCAAAGAACGGATTATGAGTTTCCTTGTAGGTTTTTTTTAGTGTTACGATTTTTTTTTGGCCTGGTTTCGTTTTGTGGAGGATTTTTTTGCTGATGCACACGAAGATGATGCGTGCAATTTTGAAACACGATGTGGTGTTGGGTTGGGGTTCGAGCCAAGGTTTGTGTGACGTATTGTAATGGTGTGATTGGTTGATTGTATGGCACTGAGAAGAAAAATCAATGAAATAACGATTCTGCATAATTATGTTCCGAGGACTATACGCGTGTATTGGATTCTGGTAATCTCTTCGCCAGGAATCCAGAACGATTCAAGCACTGTCCTACACAAATTTTTTTTTCAAATCTTAATTCTAAATTAAATAACCTTTTAAATAAAGTTCAAACTTTTCCATCGTTACTAAAAATTGGAAAATAAATGCTCAAAGTTGTGTAGAATTGTGAGCCAAAAGTAAGACAGTGTTTTTGGTCAGACCATCAGCTGGCTGATCATTCGTAGATAAATAAACTAGATGAATAGTTTCGTTCTCTGCAAGTTCCCTAAGTAACGACAAAATAAAGATCTTGGAAATAAATATTTGAATGTGTTGGAAACATTTTTTTTGAAATAAATATTTTAAAAACTAAATTGAAAATCTGTCCTGCAATTTTTTAAAAATAAAATTTCTAATTAAAATGTTCTAAACTTCACCCTTTGAAAAAATCTCGAAAAAATTCTGTGTATTGAAAAATGATAACGAACTCTGATGAAAAATTCGATTTATGTGTCTATTGAAAATGTTTGCGAATTTGATCAGAGTTGATAGATCGGATGAAAATACTCATTGGTGAACAAAATTCCAGAAATCACTCCGAAGATATAAAAAAAGAGCTTTTTGCCATAATTGAAAAATTACTTGAAGCAGGTCAATAATTCTCTTTTGAGACCAAAATATTCAAAATTTAAAATTTGTCACATTAAAAAGGACAATTATAACTCAACTTTTTGTTTTCAATAATATAGAAAAATATAGAAAAAATATCAAGTGATGGGCGTGGCGAGCTGTTTTCTTGTAGCAAAATGATAAAATTTTGAGGTGAAAATTTTTTCCCAGCTGAATTCCTTGATTTCCCAAAATCGCCATTTTTGCTATAATATCCTTTTTATTGTGACATATTCAATTCCTTTTGATCAATGAACAACTCCTGACTTTTATGATTGTGATCAACGTAAAGATTCATGAAATTTTCTAACAAACCTAGATCCTTAATCTCAAGACATATTCTTAATAAATTGATAAACGAATCTATTGAGTACAAACTCACTGTCCAAAAATAAGCTGACAAATTATTTATACAAGAATAAGAAAGAAAGATGACGACTACGAATTCAAAAAATTGATTTAATTTTCAAAATAGAATGTACAGAATAAAATGTACGTTTACCATTCCCGAAAATCTATGAGTATGATTCAGCAATCCTATCCTGAACCTAACAGGAAAAGAAACGAAAGAAATTTCCTGTTAAAATACTCTCTCATTCTGAATCGGTGAAAAGTCACTGATAAACAGTCAGAATTGCAGCACAGGAAAAATCAGCGAAATTCACTGGGTTTTCAGTTAATTTTCACTGATTTTTTCAGCAAACTTTATAAATTTCACTGATTTTCCAGTGAATTTCATGAGTTTCACTGATTTGTCGGTGAATTTTCACTAATTTTCCAGTGATTTTTGTCGCTGATTTATTTTCAGTGAAAATTTTTTCACTGATTTTCTCCTGTGCTGCAATTCTGACTTGTTTCACAGTGATTTTCGATAATTTTCACTGATCTATAAATGAGAGAGTACAGATCTAAATTTCATAAATTAAATTCTTAAGACCACTATAACTGTCGAAAATTCAAAACCAGACGAATTACTAAAGTGTATTGTTTTACTCGCCATAATTATTGTAAAATTTCTCAAATCTCTCAAACGAATTTGAATTGACAAGGCCTGAGAAAATGAAAACAAGGTATTGGCTCAAAGATCGAATTAATTATTTAAATTACCAGAGAATTCAGATTAAGAATGAAGGCGAAATTATTATCTTAATGAACATAACAACAATAAACATAATTCGTTCAGCTTAGGGACTGGTAAACAACCTGACATAAGATAATCACATAATTTTGGATTTTGGTGGCCGAATATAGGAGAAATTACAAACGAAGAATTTATTTCCACTTTTTACTTTTATTAAAAATAAAAGTGGAAATACTGAAAATTTTACATTTTGTGAAATGTGAGAATTTTCGACACTCACCTTCCCTAGAAAAAAAAAATATCCCTAAGAAATAACGGTGGTAACGCACCGACCAATAAGCACACAATAATCTACTTCGAGTTGAATCATACCAATTCCGAGCATAGAAGAACTAAACTTTTTGTTCCAATTCCAAGATGTTTGCTCGAGGCCATAAATCGCCTGCAACAGTTTTAAACAACACTAAAAAAACAAATGAATAAATTTTATCCAAAATAATAATAACGGAACCACATTAACAAAATGGGCAAAATTTATTCTGAAAAAATAATTTATCGCGAAATTGGGTAAAATTTATTTTTATGCAATAAATTTTACCCAGGCATGAAACACTGATTTTGGGGGGAAATAGTGACTTTAGTGACTTTTTATGAGGCAAAAAGTGACCAATTTTTCATTTTTTTTTTTCATAAATAAATTCACCCCCTCCCCCCTCCTCAAAAAAACCATAACTCAAACTGTATCTCTCTCTGCAATAATGCTGAAAATACTTTTTTTTTCTAAAAAAGTTTTTTACCTTAATAAAAATTTACTTGAAGCCACGAGTTTAAAAATATGCTTCAAATAACTGAAAAAAAGAATAAACTTTTTTTATAATAATACATTTATAATTATTTCAACTTTCGTCTAAAATAAGTTTTTACTGAAAAAAACCGTAATATTCTGCATCTAAAAATTACGAGTTCTAAAAAATAAACTAGAATTTTTTTTTTAGAAATTTAGTATTTTTTTAATTTTATGCAAGAGCGGAAGGCCGTTTGAATGAAAAAAGGGACCAATAGTGACCTTTTGGCCAATAAAGGGACATAGTGATCAACCCTGAAAATAGGGGACAAGTCACTAAAAAAGGTGACCCAAATTTTGCGATAAATATTATTATTTTTTTTTAACTAAAATTTATCTCTTTCGATGAAATTTGCCATTTTTTTAACACTTCATTTTATTTTTCATTTCGCATTTTTTTCAGTAAAGATAATCACAATATCAAAATAATTTTTCCCATTTTTGGACGACAGGTTGACTGAAATTGAGGTAATTTTCAGTTTTGACATTCATCTATGCATGGTGGATATCTCTGTGCATTTTTTTAAAATCGATTTTTCCCCTTATAACCTTTCCCCTTCCCCTCCCCTTGAAAATCAAATTTTTACACTGAGAATTTTATCTCCTCAGTCCAACACCCTCTCCTCTTTCTCAGACGTCTCGTCAAGGTAAATAAATATGAATTTCTGGATCTTGTCGCATCATATTGTACGTAGCATCATCGCAAAAGACACAGCCGCTTGGCTCGGGAGGTGTTGGGAAGAGGTATGTTTTCCTATATGGCTCACTATGTCAATGCGGATCTTAAAACTTTATGTCGTGTGGGTTTTTGCGAATTCGCAGCGTATTGTTTTCTCGTACGCATACGTTGGTCGTCGGCTTATCACGTGTACTACTCGCCTGGGAACGCGAAACGACAGCTTTACGTCCATCGTTTTCATCGTACAGACAGGCCAGCGTAGTAATACTAGTCACCCTATCACGTAGCCTTATTTTTTATTATCTTCGAGCGCCACGAGAAAGCTGTATCTGTGTATCTGGGAAAACTCGGAATAACTAAAGCCGAAAATACGAGTATAAAGTTACTCGAGGAGCGATGGGACAGGCGAGAGCCCGGATTGGGTGACTTTTTGCGCTCGGTGTCGGATCCCCGTTCCCCCAGCCATCCTGCTATCTTTCTTTTATAACCGAACTGTCTTAAGATGTCATCTCGAGTGATGGTTACGCGACGAAAACGGAAGAGAAGCGCGATTAATTAAGACGAATTTTACGCGTATACGACATTAACGAGCGTCGACTTTTACTGACAAATTTACGATTTTCGTTGATGATAAAGGTCCTGCCATTGCTGTGCTTTTTCAACTCGCTCCGCGTATTCCCTCCTGAGTCGAGGAAATACTCAGGTTGGCAATTTCACCGTCTAATCGAAGTATACATAATACATACGTATTTTGACCCACCGTCGGTGCCAGTATCTCGATATGATAATAACTGGATCATTTTTCTCTTCCACAGTTTCGCGTGTCTGCTTAATAAAGTCTTAATGAAATACTTAACGTCGAGTCCGAGACAGCGGTGACGCGACGTTTACGATTTTATTTGCGAATATATTTATCTTCGTGCAGCGTTTGTTCGCGAATCGGATAAATGTCGCGTTTAATTTGCAATTCGACGACGGCCGGTCGGTGAGCGATTGCGGAAGGGAGCGGCGCACTGGAGGGTTTAGCTTTTGAAGCGGCTCGGCGCGGTGGCGAGATGTTAATGGAAAGTGACGCCTAAAGACTGGCCTCGTCGTGTAAACATTAACGAGGTTTTTCTTCGTAATGACGATGTTTACGTTTTTGAATAAATGAATAAATTTCGTTAATCGGAGCGAACATTACGGAACGCTGACGAGCCGAAAGGGTGAAAAGAGGCAGGCGGTTTTAATACTCTTACCCTCTTTGAAAAAAAATTCAAATCGAGAAAGATTTCGCTGTGTAGGGTATTTTTCTCGGACGATTTTTTCCCCTGGTTAGTTGCGTAAAATCGGCAGTGATTGGTCGAAGGGATATGAAATCCGTGATGAATACGATCAGAGTTTTGAACAGGGAAACGAAAAAGTAAAACTCTGTCACGTCAAAATATTGTTTTGATATTCGGTATTTTCCGACAAAATATTCCAAGTTCAATTCTTTTCAATTTTAATTCCAATTTTTTTCGGAATAGTATCCAATTTTGAAATTTCAACAGTAAAATTTGTTCAAGTTTTATTTTCTTGAAAATTTTCCAGTTTTGAATTGCTCAATTCTCTTTAAGTTCATATTTTTTCAACCCCTCCAAATTATTCAGGTTGTAAATTTTTTCAAATTCAAAATCGGAAAAATTGTTGAGAAAATTTGAATTGAAAAAAATTTAGTATCAGTGTTACCTCCTGAAAGGCCTGGGCATTCCCAATTTTCTTTAAATTTTTTCAAGTTCGTAAGTATTTTCAAAATTTTTTCCAGCTCGAAAATTTTTTCTCAATTTTTTCAACTGTAAAATCTTTTTAATCGAAAATTTCTTGAAAATTTTTCCAACCTCAAATTGAAAAAATAATTAATTTCATCTTTTTCAAAATTTCTTACAACTTAGTAAGTGATTATAAAAAATTTTAAATGATAATAATGATATGAAGTAAAGAAAATTTTAACAATCGAAGTAGAAAATTTTTTAAAAGTTTTTACTGGTGGAAAAATTTTGAAATTGGATTTAGCTTTAGAAAAAAATTTGGGATTATAGAAATTTAAATAATTTAGAGTTGAAAAAAGCTGAACTTAGAATAAAAGACTTGGGCAAAATTATTTTGGAGCCAGTCTAGAAATTCAAAAAATTTATCTCTCATTTTCTGGGACCGTTGACGAAAGATGTGATTGGTATTTGTAAAAATAGTTCTCTGAATTATGTCATCTGGTATAATGAAAAAATATCGAATCTTTTGTTTTTACTTTTTCGTATAAGAGCGGGAGTTTTTTTATTTTCTTCAGCTTGAAAAATTTTCTGAAAGGATTTCGCATCATTTTTCATAGTTTCTGTAGCATTATTTTCGAGTAAAATAAATTAGTAACTTACTGATCAAAAATTTGAAACTTATGTTTTCTCGGTAATGCCAAAAAATGCGTCCGCTTGCACGAAATGTAAAAAGCAATTTGACGATTGATTCCTAATCTAGAAGGTATTTAGAAAAAAATAAGCGTTGGTGCCATTTTTTTTGGCCCCTCTTCTTCCGAGGTCCACCCCCTTTCTTAAAAATACGCGTATCTCCTTTTCTATTCGGTGTACAAAAAACTTTTTCAAGCAAAAGTTCTTCCTTGCAAGCTTTTCTATATTTTTAATTATAACAAAAATTTGCTGTGGAGCCACCCACGCTGCCCAAATCTCAAAAATGTACTTACGGAATTACTCAAAATCAAGTTACTCTCATTTATCATGAAAAACATCAAAGATAGCGCAAAATGTGTAATAGCAAAAAGTATTTAGAATAAAATTTCACATTTATGAAGTTCATCGCAGTTCCCCTACTTCCTCTCCCCCCCAGGGTCCGCCCTCCTCAAAATTGCTTTTGTTCTGATAGTCCAGTGGCGAGAAGTGTGTTTTTTTGGCCATGAGCGCCAAATTATGATCGAGGAATGAAATTTGATATGATGAATTAGGACACTATAAGGAATTTTTTGAACCTGGGAGGTCATCACCAACCTCATAGAAGGGGCCAGGGGAGGTTCATTGAGAGATTAAATCCTTAATTTTTCGAAATTCGGTTGTTGGTCCTTTTTTGGTGTCAGTTACATGTGATTGAATCCCGCTGAGTTGAAAAATGTCTTAACTTTCAGGATTAGAAGGAGAGACGTCCTTCAAATTTGAGATTTCAAAAATGTTCAAAAATTGCATTTTTTTTCTGCATGTCATTACCTGACGATCACCTTTGTTACTATTTTTCGGTAAAAATTAAGATTATTTTCGATTATAGGTATTTACAAGATAATATTCATCGGTAAAAGTTTTTAAGATGTTCCTGATTGGTACAGGTTCAAGGCAATAAATACAGGCCAAGAGATTTCATCACATAATCGGGAAGTAAATCACTTGATAGTTGATGATAAATATTCTGGTATTCCTGAATCCGAATCAGTCAATAATTTTGTATTGAAGGTATGGAAAGCTGTAAAAGGTCTCTATGTGCAGAGATATGTAGTCATCTACCCATGGAGATCGAAAATCGTGATAAAGATGTGATTAGATGGTCGGCAAGTTGTCCCATGTTGAAAAAAATAAAATTTTTAAACATTTCTGAGAAAAAATACGAAAAACAGATTTTTAATTCTCAAGTATGAACCCCCCTGTCCCTCCTATAGGATTTGGTGATGATCTCCCAGGTTCAAAAAATTCCTTGTAAGTGTCCTAATTCCACATTTCAAATTTCATTCCTCGATCATAATTTGACGCTCATGGCCAAAAAAACACACTTCTCGCCACTGGATTATCAGAACAAAAGCAATTTTGGGGCGGGCGGACCCTGGGGGGTGAGGAATCGGGAAACTGCGATGAACCTAAATACTTTTTATTATTACACATTTTGCGTTATCTTTGATATTTTTCATAATAAATGAGAATACCTTGATTTTGAGTAATTCCGTAAGTAAATTTTTGAGATTTGGGGCGTGAAGGTGGCTCCACAGCGAATTTTTGTAATAATCAAAAATGTGGAGAAGCTTTCAAGGAAGAACTTTTACTTGAAAAAAATTTTATACACCGAATAGAAAAGGAGATACGCGCATTTTTAAGAAAGGAGGTGGACCCTCGGAAGGGGAGGGGCCGAAAAAAATGGCCCTCGAGCTTATTTTTTTCAAAGTACTTTCTAGATTAGGAATCAATCGTCAAATTGCTTTATAATCCGACTATACCATATGTAGAGTTTGGTATTGACGTTGGTCGTGTTTTTTTTTTCAACTTTTCAATATTTTGAGCTTTGGCAAATGTTGCTAGGACCAAAGTTTCCATTACTCGCTTTCTTATGAGAAGTTTTCGATCTTCAAAAGTTGATTGAAAATCGTACAGTGATCGCGGAGGTTTGATTTTTCTGAATGATATTTTGAAATTTGTACTTTTGAGAGTACATATAAATTTTTTCTACCTTATTTGATTCACCTTTTGTGAAAAAACGTGTGGAAGGTTGAATTATATTCCTGAAAAGTAGAAGTCAAAACTTATTTCATATTTTCAAACATTCAAACCACGGTCACTACACGTATTTAAATTAATTTTTAAAAATCGCAAAACTCCAGCTTTGAATCCATGTAACGAGAAATTTGATCCTGGTTTTGTGTTAACGTACAAGTGCTGTGTACTGGGACTGCCTACCACGAATATGAAACTTGGTGTTTTTTAGCACTAACAATTTAGTCAAGGTGCCATGAAAATGGGTGATGTTTTATTATTGTATTTCAAATAAAACTAGTTTCTTCTATGATTTTTTTGAAAAATCACATCAATTGAAGTAAAAATTGGTTATTCTTTACAATTTCTTTGATCTTTTCAAAAGCATTTTTTGCTTCGTTTTGAATTTGAACCGCTTGTTTATTTTTTTTTTTCATTAAATTTTTTTTGGAAAAAAAAATGATCCTTGTAGGTACATCTAGTATTAATTTAATTCGCATTTTCAGAATGGAAAAGTTCCATGCTCATTCGTATCTAAAAATATGGGTAACGAAATTCGTAATAACCCTACAAATTTTCATCAAAATACAACCGACGAATTGAAAATGAAAAACCTACAAACTCACTCGAACTTCCTTATAAAACCGCCGCAGCAGCAGTCTTTTCAAGTGCCTTTCTCGGCAATTCCTAAGACGCAATGGCGTCATTGAAAAAAAAAGCGAGAAGAAAAAGACAAGGAGAAATTGAACTTGCAGGAGAATTGATGAGAAGAACGAAGAGAGGGTGCCTTTCTTGCGGTATATTAAATAATCTCCAACTTCTCTTTATTTTCTAATTCACGCCAGACAATTGGGTACTCGTTGGAATGATCATCTTGTCTACTCGGCCAGCACAACGCCGCGCCGCAGTAAACAAACGTGTAATAATTTGCTTCCTTAATTAAACTCCACGTCTCGATATTCGAGTGGTCTTAAAATGCCAACGTCATGGCGGCGCGCTCGATGACGTCACGACGCCATTTTGTTCTAGTTTCTAACACGTGTTAGGTACCTTTTCTAGAGTAATTTTTGTAGTGCTTTTAAAAAAGATCTCCTTTTTCTTCGAGCTAAAACGTACACAGGATACCTATGGTAATTGAACTTTTTCACGTGGCTGTGTCTTTGCGGTGTGAAAATCACACTTGGTAGGTGTAATTTTCATGACGTGGGTTGTCGGTTTGTTGTGCTTTTTTTGTATTTCTTTTTCATCTCTTTCGATCCCTTTCAATATTGTTAAAGCGTTCTAATAGCATTTCTGTGAGTAATTTTTCTACCAGAATTTTCATCGTACACAAATCGAAACGATTTTGTGATTAAATTCTATGAAATTTTGGAGCTATTATGTTTCTTTGCCTATATCGCGAATTGTTCCTACGCCACTCGCGACCACAGTACAAAAAATCGATTAATTAAAAAAAAAAGAGGAAAAGTTGGTAAAAATGGCACTCGCGAATAAACGAACCGAAAAAATGGGGAAGAGGAAGGAACTTATACGAAGGGATATTTCCGCTAAATCGAGTACCACTTATCAAATAATGAAATCGTTGACTTTTCCAGTCAACTACACAACCGCGCAACTTGCTTCTTTTTTGTGCAAAAACGTCTACACGAGGATCGCCTTTCTGCGCGCATTACACATGTCTCCGCAGCAACACTACAAAAAGCGTTTTTTCTCTCGTTTTCTTTCTTCTTTTGTTTATTTTATTCATTTTAAAGTACACGTTGTGTATACGGGGCCCGGGAATTACACGATGAATTTATACGGTATGGCGTGGCGTGTTCGAAGGAATAAAATCACCGAGCGTTTATTTTCGCTCGCTTCTCTTTTCGTCTGGTGTTTTTTAACGCGCGGATAATTTTCTTACAATAAAAAACTTTTTAATGAGAAACTGCTCCTCGACCCTGTATCCTTTCGTTCTCTCCGACTCGACTGTTGCCGTTATTTTGAGACTTATATTAACCCCTCGTGTCGCCCTGCGTTCCAGCAATTTTCCGCTTTTCGTGCTCTTTTTATTGTCTTGGTAGTGTAACTGTGAAAGTTGCTGCGGAGTTGGCTACGAGTTATTTTATTATTTTCCTAGGGTTACTTTTGTATTTTGGAATAGAGATGTAGATGTGAGGTGTAAGTATCGAGAGCTTATGAGTATTTGATCGGATTGTGTGTTGGAGTTTTAATCGAGATCTTTAACGACTGTGAGAGCTTTTATGCGAGGAATTTTCATTTTGATTCTGTTGCAATGTGATCTTCGTTTGTGATACCAAGAAATAAAGGTATCAGAATTTAGATTTCCATTGATTTCTATCGATATGGATTTGTTTTTGAGTTGCACTGTGGTGCATGAATTTGACTGAAAAAATCGGGGTGAAAAAAAAGGGGTTATTTACTTCATTTTTATTTGCTGCGCGAGTAATTCATCTACACCTTCCACTTGGGTTTTCCGGTTTCAAATACCAGGAACCTCGATTTAAATAATTGAATATTTTATAATTACATAACTAATTGGTGTGGTTGAAATTTTCTTGACCCCCCCCCCCTTCCTTTATATTTTATTTAGTTAAAGTAGGGGTGGTTTTTGTTAGCTTGTAGCTTATTCAGAGAGGTACGAGAGACATGAAAAACAGTACAACATGCTCTTGCAGTGTTGCAAGAACCGAAAATTACGGATTTGGTTTTCGGTTTTCGTTCCCATGAATTTCAGTTCGGGTTTTGACTTTCGTTTTTGGGTTCTCAAATTTAAAATTTTGTTTTCAGTTCTTGTTTTTGTTCTTTTCAGTTTTCGGTTTTCGGTTTTTTTGGTTTCGGTTCTCAAAAAATTCGATTTTTGGTTCTTTTTTGGTTTTTGGTTTTTCATCAAAATTTTCGGTTCTTTTCGAGAAAAAGTGTTAGTAGATGGGTCGAGTAATCAACGCTAAAAAAAAAAGAAAAATAAGTGTTCTAAAATCAAAGTTTTAATAAGTTTGAGACATCCTAATTTCTAAAAACAATATAAACTCAAATAAAAGAATCACCTTTACCAAAGATTTAAAAAAAAAATCAAAAACAATAAGACTCGAATAAAACATTCAGCATATCTGCAGTCAATTTTTTTGAAACAAAAAATGAAGTCGATTTTTTTTAAAACAAAAATTAAATATTGTGATGCGCGCTGTGAAGTAGGGTCGCAAGTCTGAGAAAAACGAAATCAATTTTTTGGCCTAAATGATAGAGAAAGGTATTCTGAACACTTTAAGGAAAAAAATCAAAAATTGGTTTGAACATAACGGAGATACGGCATTTGTAAAGTTATTATTTCAAAAAATTATTCCAAGCCGAAATTTTATGCGAAAAGTTTTCTAACGTATGTTCTCTCAAAATATTTTTAAAAAAATCAATTTTTGCGACTTCAATTCGATTTTTTCGCTGCACAGAGAAAATTACATTTCCGACTTTGGTCCTATTTCATAGAGCGCATCACATATGTGACTTGGACTACCAAAAGGGACCGCAGGCCAAAATCAACTTACCGAGGAAAACTCGGTCAAAAAAACAGGTCTTTTTGAACTTTCGACTGAAATATCTCGAAAGCATAGCTGTCTAGAAAAAAAATGAATTGCACTTTATAGAGAGGGAATTTTACGCTCTACAATTTATGTTCTATTCATTTTTTCCGTAGAACCCTTCCTTTACTCAGAAAATTGACTTCAAGTGTCAAAAGTTATCAATTTTTTGTTGATTTTTTTTACAATATTTTTAAAACTTTTGTCACTTGAAGTCAATTTTCTGAGAAAAGGAAGGGTTGTACGGAAAAAATGAATAGAACATAAATTGTAGAGCGTAAAATTTCCTTTCTGTAGTGTGCAATTAGTTTTTTTCTAGAAAGCTATGCTTTCGTGGAATTTCAGTCGGAAGTTCAAAGTTTACTTTTATAGAAAATATGTCTAAAATCAAGCTTCTTGGCAAAAACTAATGTACTTTACAGCAAAAGTAATGAAATCTGGAGTCTGCGGTTTATGTCATTGGAAGGACCATACTTTCTTCTATAAATATTGATCAAAAACGAAAAATCGGTTTTGGTGACTATAGGTACCTTTTAGTAGTCCAGGTCACATATGATAAAACTAGAATAAAACGAATATAACAATCACCTTAACTCAAGATTTAAAAAAAAATCAAAAATGATAAAACTCGAATAAAACGAATAAAACTATCACCTTAACCCAAGGTTTAAAAAAAAAATCAAAAATGATAAAACTCGAATGAAACGAATAAAACAATTACCTTAATCGCCGAGCTGAAACCCAAAGAACCAAAAAAATTCGGTTTTCGTTCTCGATTCGGTTCTTTGAACATTTCGTTCTCGGTTTTTGTTCGGATTTCGGTTTTTTTAGAATTTTTTTGTTTTTCGATTTTCGCTGAAAATGGTTTTTTAAAATTTAGGTTCTTAGAACCGTTTGAGAACCGAATTTCAAAAAATTCGGCTCTTTTTAGTTCTCGGTTTTCGTTTTCGGTTCTGTTCTTGCAACACTGCTCTTAGGTTAACGAAGCAACGAATAGAATTTATTTCATAAGTCTAAAAATATATAACAGAGCAGAATATCAGATAACAATCAGATAAGAATACGAACGGAAAACCTACGAGTAGGTAGGTACCTACTAAACATGACGACTATCAATATAATTAACACACCACCTCTAATTTACAAAATTCGCAAACTCAGATACCAATAAACATATTAATAGTATAAAATTTCTAAATAATTTAAAACACAATTAATTTCAAATATATAATAGATTAAAAACGTTTATTATTACCGAGGATTACAATTATTGCACAATTAATATAATGCCACGGCCCCGCAATGGCAGATACAGCATAGTTTTACATCCCCCCCCCCTTTAAACATATTTTTTGTCAATTTAAACATTACATTACAAACGAGTTACAAAAATAAGACAACAAAATAATCGGCTACGAATCGCTTACTTTTTCCTGTAAAGTTTCCATTATTCCCTAGCTGTCTAGTACCAGAATTATCTTCGTACACTTTTACTATTCCTATCCTATAATCTAGTCCAAATTCCTCTACCAGCCACTTGATCCATATTACTTCCTGTACTGCATCAGCAAATGCATAATACTCTGCATGTGACGACGATCTCGTCACAGCACCTTGCTTGATCGACTTCCCATTGACAGGAGTTCCAAACAACCTCACAACTTAACCAGTTGTCGACTTACGATCAGTCAAATCATTGGTGAAATCCGAATCAACGAAAGCATCCAACACATCACCATTCTTACACACTACATTCATAGACATGTGAGCGTATGACAAAGATAGGACAGTACTCGAATACTGTACTCAAAATGCTCTTTCGTATAACCACGCTCTGCTACCATGTTAGCTTGTAGCTTATTCAGATAAATTTGGTGCCATTTTTTCATATAATTCGACCCTCCGGTTTTTCGATCTGAAGTGTAGAATTTGCACAATCGTATGATTTGTGTCGCAAAAAGAGGCCAATTTTAAGGAAAAAGAAGTAAAATTGCGATTTTTTCATTTTGAGACGAGTAATATGGATCAAGTAAGGTTTGAAGCCAGTTTTTATAATTCAAACCTTCTGAATCCGAATTTGTTATCTATTGGTTTCGCGATAGGAAGTGAAATAGCTTCTTAATCGTCGCTTTTTGGTTGTGAAAAACAGCCAGTTTTTGCTAAAATCGACTTGAATTCCGATTGGAAGTAGAGAATTCTCTCAACCGTGAAATTAGTGTAGTGTGAAACTCCCAATTTTCGCCAAAACTGTCATGAAATTGCGATTTTTAATTTTTCCAAACACTACCTACTCGTCCTCCCAATCGTGGTAAGTATAAAGTCATTTTTTTTGTCCAATTTGAACATAGATTTATCAAAAAAATATTCAAATATGAATAAATTTTCCAAAAAAAAAATGAATAAAACATTCTAAAAATCAACAAAATAAATATAAAAAATAAATTAACAGAATAAATGTATAAATTTTCAACTTGAAGGGGCTGAATCAAATTTTTTAAAGAATTCCCTACTTTGAGAAGGCATGGCTCAGTCCTCCGGAGTCCCAAGAGGCTAAAAAATTTTTTGGTGCTGTCTCTGGGTCCAAAAAGTTTGAATTGGACAAAAAAATGATTTTATATCACAATTGGGAGGACGTGTAGTGTTTGGAAAAATTGAAAATCGCAGTTTCATGTCAGTTTTGGCGAAAATTGGGTGTTATACGCCACACTAATTTCACGATTGAGATAATTCTCTACTTCTAATGGGGAAACTAGTCAAAAAATCGGGTTCAGTAGGTTCGGATTATGTCTAAAAATGGTTTCATACCAGGATTGGTTCGAGGTATTGGGTTGAGAAGATGGGAAATTGCGAATTCGAGTCGATTTTATCGAAAGTTGGCTGTTTTCACTACCAAAAAGCGACGATCAAGAAGCTATTTCACTTTCTATTGGGAAACCCATAACAAATTCGAATTCAGAAGGTTCGAATTATATAAAAAACTGGTTTCAAACCTTACTTGATCCACATTACTCGTCTCAAGATGAAAAAAAAAATCGAAATTTTACCTCTATTTCCTCAAAATTGGCTTCTTTTCGCTGCACAAATCATACATACGATTGTACGAATTCTACGCTTCAGATCGGAAAACTAATCGCAGATTCGAGTTCAGGAGGGCCGAATTATATGAAAATGACACCAAATTTACCTCAACTCCTTCATGTGGAAAAATAGGGGTAATCCCCCCCCCTACTTCCTTAAAACCTCCTCCTTTTGTAGTCTTCACTTCTCGAACATTTTCTTTTGGGTCATATTAAAATAAAAACCACATTTCAACCCAAAGTGCAGTATGCTCGAGCTAACCGCAGGGACTATGCTAGAAACGTGCTTGTTTGAAATTTCCTTGATTTTAATGAAAAAAGCAAGAATTTTCCTCTTATCTTGAATTTTTTTTCAGTGTGTAAAAAAGAGATGCTTTTAGGCAAATTTGGAGCGACAAAAAGTTTATGAAAATTGCAACTAAAACATGAAAATAGCATGAATTATCATTTTCCAGATCCAGTAAACACCCTGAAGTTTCATTCACACCTGATACTCGTATTTAGTCAATTTGGTTTTAATACTTTTAAAAAATTTCCTAAATCATCATCATCATCATCATCGTTTGATGAATCAAAAAGTAACGGAAATTTTCTTTTTGATTTTTTCTTTTCGTTGAAAAAAATTACTCACTACAAAGTGCAAAACAAAGATATTATTTTTATTACTTTTCAAGATTTCTTTGAAAGAAAATTTAAAAAACATGAATTTGAAAAATTGAAGAAATCCAAGTTGGAAAATTTTTTGATGCTACAATTTTTCCAACTGCACCATTTTTTCAATTCAAATTTTCTTAAAATTTTTGCCACTAAGATTTTTTAAAAGTGTTTTTCAAATTCATATTTTTCACATTTTCTTTCAATCCGAAATGTTTTCTCTAATATTCTTAAATCTTTCGTAATTTTTTTCAACTTTGAATTTAAAAAAAAGTCAACTTGCTTCTTGTTTTTCAAATTTTCTTCTGGCTAAATAATTGGAAGGAAGTTTTGAAAATGTAAAATTAAAAATTGGAAACATCTTTTTAAATTGAACTCGATTGAAGACCATTTAACGTAAGTCAGAAACACTGTATAGAATAATTGAGTTTACAAAGTAAACGATAATAATGATGAAAAAATCACTCGCCCTAGTGGACTTAATACTGATACACGTCATCCAACAATATTTCAATACCAAATTTACGTATCGACTTCGGATTCGTGCAACTTCTCCACGCCCATCTTCATTTTTTTTCAATTGTCGAAAACTTCGCTTCACAACTTACACCAAAATATGGTTTTGGGTCAACATGAGATCTTAAATCTCAAGTAATGAAAATATAAACTTTTTCATATATTTTTGAAAAAAAAACACGAATGAATGACGTTATACTGATACGAGATAATGGAATATTCCACCCTTCAGCGGTACTCTAGTGCAGAACAGAGGTGCCGAGAACTGACACAATTTTTTTTTCCAACGTCGAACATTTGCGAGCCATATTTCAGCCTGAGGTAACCAGCAAGCAACGTACACGCGTTTTAGATTGAATCTGTGAGAAAGTGTTTTTTGTCGCACATTTTCATCCCTCTCGCCAACGTGTGTTTCGTGTAAGGAATTAATTTAACGAAGTGGAGATCCCTATTTTTTATACGCGTATAACTGCGTGGTCCTTATACCTTGCTATGTATTTCTATGTATAAATGTAGCGTATATTCGAAACGTAAGTGGGCTTTTTTCATACGGGACACAATTTTTTCTCTAACAAATACGCGTTTCTTTTTTTTTACAGGCGAAATTAGAAACGAAAGCTTTAAAAGCTAAGAGACCCGGGTTCACGGATGAAAGGTATAACGAAACATCGTATTATATCGAGAATGGTGAGTTATATTTTTTTTCACATTTCCCTTCGCTCGTTTACCTACGTATTTATATTATGTAGGATTTTTTTCCTTGGTTGTGTTGTTTCTGAGAATTGATTGGGTGTATCGCGATGACGATGACGTGTAAATGTCGCTGCAAAAGTGACGAATTTATAAACGAACTCGGTGTTTTTTTTCTCGTTGGACGCAGTTTCTTCTTTTGGAAGACGACAGAAAAGAAAAAGCGGGATCATGGAGCTTATAATATGGAAAACGATTTTTTTCAGCGTATTTTACGACACTATAGTCGACGCGACGATTCGACGGTGTCGCGAGAGAATATAAAATCGGGCTCGAAATATATAATACGCGAGAAAGCTGTCGCGTATTTGGTATCAATTGAATTTTATACGAAAATGACAGATGGTTTGATATTTTTTCCTTCTTTTTGCACAGTCTTACTCAATCTGTCGTTTTTAGTTGCGAATTTTTTTCTATGACGTGAAAATCAAAATGGTATGGTGATCAAATGAATGAAGTGGTTGGCGTATACCTGATTAATTAGGAAAGGGAAGTATTAACATTACTTTTCAAATAAGATAATTCATGAGAGGGGGAGGATGCAACGCGATCTTGATAATTATAAGATTGGGAAAATCCGAATATTACGTAAAAAATACCTACATGAATTACATGATCGTGATTCAAATTTAACCTACAAATTGATGAAAATTGAAACGATGTGACAGGTGGCGTTGAATTTTTGGGCTGAAGCAAACATAAATTGAAAGTACATCATAAAAAACCCATCTTCAAAATTTCAGATGCTCGAGTTCATTTTTCGAATTTTAGCGAATTTTTGAAATTTCAAAATTACCTCATCACCAGGGCTGGTAAGTCAGCCTTAAGCTTTGAGCTTTTTTTTGGGGGGGGGGGGGTTCAGTAAGCTTTAAGCCGTTAAGCCGATGATTTTTTCAGAAATAAGCCTAAGCGTTAAGCCTAAGCTTTATTTTTAAAATTTCAAGGTTTAGGTTTAGGTTTTTTTGAGCTAAAAACTTAAAATTTTTTGCCCCATCTTTCCATTTTTTTCGAACCAACTTTTTTCATCTCTTCTTAACCTTGAAATTTTCTCAATTTCTTTCTAACATGAAATTATTTCAAATTTTATAATTTTTTCTCATTTTTTTCTCGCCTTGAAATGAGACATTTTTTTCAAACTCAAATTATTTGCAGGCATGAAATTTTTCTTGAAACATTTTTCTATATTCTTGAAATTTTTTCAATCTGAAATTTCCTTAGATATTTTATTAACTTGTTTTCCAATCGCTTTTCAACTCAAAAATTTTCCGAGTTTCAATTTGTTGACATTTTTTATAAATTTGACTTTTTCACATACTTATCATTTTTTCATTCTCCAAAAAAATTTCAATTAATGAGAAACAATTTCATGATATGACTAGGGTAGGTGTGCAACAGGAGACATTATTTTACATACCATAATACTTTTGAATTTCAAAATTCGGAGTATGAAAAAATATTAGGATTGGATACAAAAATTGAGTGGAAAAAATGTTGAAAAAAGCTTTAAAATTTTGAAGTTTTGGTTTGAAAAAATTTTGAGATAAGAAATGGAGTTTGAAAAGTTTTAGAATTCAGAAATAATCTTGAGGTTTGAAATATTTTTGGGGAAAAATTTGGTTTGAAAACATTTCAAGAAGAAAATTTAGCAGCTTGAAAAAATTTAGAGAAAAAAAACTTGAATTTCTCTTAATTTTCTTCTAGTCTAGGGACCAAATTGAAAAAAGACGCGTTTTTAGCGATTCCGTGGTCCCTAAGAGTATACCAGGTACCGGCACTTGATTATTCATAATTCGGACCTGCTGAACACAACTAGCCCGCCGGTACGGCGAAAAAGTGGTGCGAAGTTGCCCAAAGTTGAGCTTAAAGTTCAAAAGTTCACATTTTTTCAAAAAATCGCCAAAAATCATAAAATTGTTCAATTTAATCGTTTCTTGGCTCATTTTGAAGGGAATTCCTACCGCTTTCTAATGATGTATCATAAGTTGAGTTTTACTGAAAACTTTCCTCAAATTTGAGTAAAATACTCAAAGTCAGTTTTTATTTTGAACTTTTGAACCCTATAGCAACGAACTGACCACATTAATCGAAAATATTGTTGATATAAATGTTACGCTCCATTGAATTCCCTACTCAATGAGCTATTGGAGAACTCTCTAGCTTGAGTTTGAGCTGAGTTAATTTGTTTTTTGTGACGGAGTCACTCAATTCGAAAAATGTTTAAACCCCAAGAATTTGTTTACAATCAAATAATAGTCGAGATATTTCAATGCTGATTTTTTTTCAACAGTCAAAACGATTGGTTTGACTTGAGTTTTACTCAAATTTGAGTGAATCACTCAAATTTCTTCACTGATTAAGTAACATAGCGACCCTCTAATGCCAAAATGGTCTAAGTGCCACTTTTGTCAAAATTGAGTTTTTTACAATTTCGAGTTCTCTAAATCAAGCTGCATCGATTAAAATCTAAAAACGTAATTTAAATAATTCAGAACTGAAAAAAATGAGATTGAAATTTACAAAGTCCATAAGCGCAATGCAAATTTTGTTACGTTTTTTGGCTCTCCTGTAAAAAAATGAAAATGGCACTTAGACCGTTTTAGCATTAGAGGGTCGATAGGTTGTTGTATGTCGATATAGTATGATTTTTTGCGTCGAATACGATTTTTCGTTCAAATTTTCCGTTGAACAAAAATTTTTGACCCCTACCCAGGTCCAGTACAATGAATACAGGTTGGGAGGGCACTCCGCATACCTCTTTGGGGAGATAAGGGCGCTATTTCTGCCCAGCATTTGGCACAACTTTGATAAATTGTTGACTATACTTTGAAGTTGGAATTAGTTTCACAACTTCTTTTATAAAATTATGGAAGAGTAAATTCCTGAATAATATTTTCTGGGGTTCCTGATTCCTTTCGTTGAAGTGTAGTGAGAGGAGGTGGCTATTTAGGAGAAGGAGTAATATTTGAGGAGCTTGGTATTAAAGTGAGACAAACATAATGCAAAGACTATACTTTTGTCTCACTTTGATACCAAGCTTCTCATTTAGACAATAAATGGATATGCCTATGGAAATCTAGGTTTTCGAAATTGCTGATTATACAAATATGTCATCAATTGTACCATTGAAGTATTCAATTTTTATTTCGATTCCGACATCGATTACATGCAATAATTTCCCTTCTCACGTGTTAGCTTCAATCGCAAAATCGATTACGTAATTGAAATCAGCGTATTCCAAAACCCAGATTTTAATATGTAAGGTCAATTTTTTTGTCAAAAAATTTACCCATCTTCCCCTGAATAAGCCCCCCTTTCTCACTCCTCAGCATTAATTGTGAAATTTATAACATTTTATTGGACCTGTACTATTCAGAAATTGTCTTGGAAATTTCAACCGAAAAAAACTATTTCGTATATAATTGAACGATCGTGGTTTTTTCCCAAAAAGGTGACAAAAATGGGCCAATTTCAGCAATTTCGGACCACTTTATTCACTCAGAGAAGGGGTGCAGGAAGGTTGTAAAAGGTTAATATACATGATAATCTACTGTAGAGTTCGAAAATTGTAATAAAAATGTGGTTGGAAGGTCGGCAGGTAGTACAAAGTTAAAAAAATTGTTATTTTTAGGAAATTTTGATGAAAAATGCGAAAACTTGAATTGAAAAATATCTAATTTGAGGAACTTCTTTCCCTCAAATCGTGAAAGTAATGACATTTTTGAACTTAGCGAGATTCAATAATATGGAAATGAAGCCAAAAAAGGGCTGATAGCTCAATTTTGAAAAATTGAAACTACACCCACCTCCTTTGAACCTCCACCTTCCCCTCCTATGAAAGTTGATGAATGAGGGTAGGGGTCAAAAATTTTTGTTCAATGGAAAATTTGAACGAAAAATCGTATTCGACGCAAAAAAATCATACTATATCGACATACAACAACCGATGTTAATTAATCAGTGAAGAAATTTGAGTGAATCACTCAAATTTGAGTAAAACTCAAGTCAAACCAATCGTTTTGACTGTTGAAAAAAATCAGCATTGAAATATCTCGACTATTATTTGATTGTAAACAAATTCTTGGGGTTTAAACATTTTTCGAATTGAGTGACTCCGTCACAAAAAACAAATTAACTCAGCTCAAACTCAAGCTAGAGAGTTCTCCAATAGCTCATTGAGTAGGGAATTCAATGGAGCGTAACATTTATATCAACAATATTTTCGATTAATGTGGTCAGTTCGTTGCTATAGGGTTCAAAAGTTCAAAATAAAAACTGACTTTGAGTATTTTACTCAAATTTGAGGAAAGTTTTCAGTAAAACTCAACTTATGATACATCATTAGAAAGCGGTAGGAATTCCCTTCAAAATGAGCCAAGAAACGATTAAATTGAACAATTTTATGATTTTTGGCGATTTTTTGAAAAAATGTGAACTTTTGAACTTTAAGCTCAACTTTGGGCAACTTCGCACCACTTTTTCGCCGTACCGGCGGGCTAGTTGTGTTCAGCAGGTCCGAATTATGAATAATCAAGTGCCGGTACCTGGTATACTCTTAGGGACCACGGAAACTCACTTTTTCTATGATTGGTCCCTAGACTATTCGTTTTTAATTCAAATACAATCAATTTTCTGATCACAAAAAAAGTGAAAAATCGATTTCGTTTCAAACTTCTCCCCACCACACCACCACCACCACCCATCAAGAAAAATTATAAAAAATGGATTTAAGCTTTAAGCTGTAAGCCAATGATTTTTGGCCTTTCAGCTTTAAGCTTAAGTTTAGGTTTGAAAAATTTGGCTTCGAGCTTTAAGCGTAAGTTTAACATTCATTTTTGAAAATTCATTTCAAGTTTTAAGCCTAAGTTTAAGTTTTATTGATTGGCTTACCAGCCCTGCTCATCAGCCCTGCTCATCACGTCATCAGTCAGCACTCTGATAAATATGTGAATTTGATGTAATCAATTAAAAGAGCTGAAAATTGGTATATATCCTATCTTCGGCCTCTCTAATCGATTAGAAGCG
Organism: Pseudococcus viburni; assembly: GCA_033439095.1. NCBI lineage: Eukaryota > Metazoa > Arthropoda > Insecta > Hemiptera > Pseudococcidae > Pseudococcus > Pseudococcus viburni. The sequence continues at coordinate 1,053,571 of JAVBJF010000090.1, forward strand.
GTTTCAAGATGCTTTGAAACCTCTAGAAAATTTGGAATTTCTCAACAATGCCCAATAAATGGTCCATAATATGAACTCCAGCCGCTAAAAACTCAAAGTATCAATACTGGTGACCTGTTTATTCGATTAAACCCCAATTTTCCAAAATTTGTAACTGCCGAATCAAATTTATATTTTTCTCTAGCAAAAATTATTCAAAAAAATTGAATGATATAAGTATTAATTAAGACGGCAATCTGAGTTTTTCGGTGCTAAGTTAATAAATATGATATGAACTATTTTTTGGCATTTTCTTCTTTGCTAAAAAATTCCAAAATTTGCTGGTGGCTCCAAAACGTGTTGAAACTGCTTCTAATCGATTCGGCAGGTCGAAAAAGGATACATACATATAATACCAAATTTCAGTTGTTTTTTTTGTTATTAGATAAAATTTTCATATTTTGCAGGGCGATGGGATAATTTTAAAATTTCAAAAATTCGCCAAAATTTGAGAAATGAACATTGGCTCCGGAAATTTTGGGTATGGGGTTCTCTTATGATGTACAAATACTTTCGATTTATTTTCGTTCCGGCATGAAATTTTACTGTCGGTTGGGATACCTCCCTTGCAAAATATAAAATAGATATTAACGCAGAATACAAAAAATTATTACATGTGTATTTAACCAAAAAAATTTAGATTCGTGCCTGAAGTGACATACACCTGGAATGTAAAATTGAAGAATCCAAAAAATTTCAAATCGCAATCTCTTCAGCGCAGCGGATCAATTTTTTTATCATCAGCGAGGCCCTTTTTTAGTACTTTTTTGTAAAATGATGTGATTCTTGAAATAATTCCTCATACAAAGAAACAATGATCTTTTTTGAATTCTATTTCTTCATTTATTTCCTTAATATTCTCAAAATTGAAAAATGTCAAAAAAATTATGGCTATAAAACTATAAAAACATACTCAAAAGCAGGATTTCTTAAACAAAGGGGGAAGGATAAAAGAAATATTGAGAAACGATACGAAATAAATGGAACATATTTGTCCCCCCCCCTGCTCATCTTATATTCTTTATACAAAGACGCGATACAGCGAATCGTAGAATAAGTACAGGATTGGAAAAATATGGGTATAGAGTAAAATGGAGAAAAAAGCCAGTATTTCGTCGACGTAGCGGAATATCATGCTGCGGAACGGAGACGCGGTCACTTATTTGAATATACACGAACGAGATATAGTAGGATGCTTTTTCTCGTCTATATCAGCCGATATAAGTCTCTATCTGCTTTTGTAATGTAGTCGGATTTCGCATTCGAGCCCACTTTTCCGGATATTAAATGGAGTGATTTGACGTATATTTTCCGCATGAAAAGAGTCGATAGAGAAAAAGGACTAGAAACAAATACGTTGGTAATTTTACTTAGGTACCTTACAAGATGTTTGAAAAGGTCGAAGGGGTCGAGGTTGGGGGTTTTCGCTCGTACATGTTTAACGAGCTGTACTTTAGTGGAAGGAAAATAGGAGGAAAAAGTTTTCGAAGTGGACAATATGGTTAGTATATGTCTAAGGGGTTTTCCATTGATTTCGGGGTTTGATGAACGGTAATAGTTTCTAATCGCTGTTGCTAATCCTGAACTTTACATCATCATCGAGATATTCAAATTTAAAAAAAAAAAACTTGAAATCATTCAAACTTGACAAAAATCAATGAATAAACAAACTTGAAAGTTGATAAATAATAATGAAAGAACAAAAAAATTATAACATATAAAAGTTAGCAAAAGGCGTTTCTGAACAAAATAGAAAAATTGGAAATAAATTTGTACTCGTTTTTGATGTCATCATGGGGAAAATATATTATCAGAAAATTTGAATTTATAACCAATGGTTTGAAAAAAACTTGAAAAAAATTGTTGGCTTATTAAAAAATGAGGGTTTAATAGTAAAAATTCTGAAGGTACTACGAGGAGAGAAAATTGATTTTTTTGAATGACAATAGGAACTCTTGACATTTTATGAATATTTTCAAATTTAAATTTTGCCCTCTCTCCCACTGGAAGCCGTGATCGAACATGATTGCAATCAAAATTTAAATGGTCTCTATATTTTCCCTCATCGAGAAACCATTTTTTGGGATGAGAAGACATTTTGATTAAAAAAAAAAAAAAAAACATTAAAATTATATCAAAACTTATCTGCCAGCCAGGCATTAACTCTATGAGATTTTCATGATTAGTATGAAAAAAATCTCTCAAACATTATTATAAAAAAAAAAGATTGAATCCGAACTGAATAAACAACTTATAAAATGAAAAATGAATAACCTCCAAAAATGTTGTAGGATTTTTTTAGTTCTCCAAAATTTCACTGTATACGTACTGTTTTCGTTCTCCATGTTTTCATCAAATTGAATTCTACAAGAACGAAGAACATAATTTATATAGAAAATCTTGCAGTTTTAAATTTATTTTTCTTGACTTCGATATGAATGGCGAATTGTGGATCCATTCCTCTTCCTGGCAATTTTAATAGTCACAGATTTCAGCTGATAGAACGTAATCCATCCAAGGTGCATTTCAGAAGTCCCCGGTTTTTACGTCGTAGGGGCTTACTACTTTGCCTCTCCGTCCTCTTGCTTCCCTGAGTAATTGAATGCATAAATCGGGAAAAACAATGGATAAAATAATAAAATAAAAGAGACAGAATTGAGAGTTATTTATTAGAAAAATTGATAACAAACTTCATGGCTTCTAAGAAGAAGAGAGATGAAAAATGAGATAGTACAAACGTACGTCTCGCAGGGTCTGCGTCTGTGTTAATGATCGCAGGGTACCGGACACGTCGATCTGTATTTTTACTCTGCCTGTATCATCTGGAAAATTCACGCGTCTACTAACAGTTTCGGATTTGTCGAACGACCGCGATTGCGTTTCTGTTTCACTATCATCGGTTTCTGTGTGTTTTTTCGCGTCTAATTTTTTAAAGTCTGCCCATGAGTCATCGGAGTCTGAATTCCACAGGATTGTCGAGTAATCAATATCATTATTTGAATCTATAAATTGCGGAGTAAGCGTGATTAGGTTACCTTCGTTGATCGTCGGTAATTTCACACGACCGGTTCGAAATTCTTCGGATACTTCCGCAATTGCGTTGTCGACCATTTCCGGCGTTATATGTTGTACAAGCTGAGCTGTACTGTATTGCCGTTTTTTAGGAATATTGTCATCTGTAAACGAACACGAATAATGATAACTAAATAATTTACGTACTATTTTTCTATTTACTACTCTTCGTGGCTTACTTTCAGACACTTCAGATGTTGGAGACATCCCTTGATCTGCCACTTTACCTTGATAGAAGAGCTTAGAAAATTTTCTCACATTTTTCTGGGTGGATCAAAGGATAAGAAAAAGGCTAAACATGTTGGGAAAACGATAAGGAAAAATAAAGGAAATCAGGAAAATAAGAAAAAGAAAAATAATTTTGATTTGAGAGAAGCAGTCTAAGAATTTGCTCTCAATTTTACTAATAGGTATTTCTCGAATAAATGTAACGTATTGATTAAAATTAAAAACAAAAATAAAATATTTCAAATGATATTACATATATTAATTAAGTTAATTAAAAAAATAAAATTGATCAATAATATAAAAATTAAAATGAATGCATACTTATTAAAAAAATATAATTCTCTTAAAAATCCCAAAAATAGGTCTGTTTGAATTAAAGTAAATAATAAAAAATACTTTTTACATAAAATTAAAATTTAATGCACATTTTATTACCATTTATTTCTTTCAAGAAAAATTGAATCCAACAGTTGAAGCGTCCGTTTAAAAAACAACCATAGTCCAAAAATGGAATTTTGCAGGAGAGTAAAATAATACTCTCGGAACGTTTTCAAGACAAAAAATTAGGTTCGGCGTATGTTAGTTAATTTCGTAATGTGAACTGAGAGCCAACAGAGCAAATTTCACCTTCAAATACTCCTCTCAATTCTTAAAAATTGAAATAGAAAAATTCTGATTCTGGACTATGGCTGTTTTTTAAACAAAATTCAGCAAGACCATTGGACTATTGATTCAGGAACACACGGGAAAATTTTTCATTTCAATTTTTGAGAATTATTAATGGGACAAATCTGTTCTCTAGGCCTTCAGTCTACATTTTGAAACTAACTAATATACGACCAATCGAAATTTTAGTTGTAGAAACATTATCAAAAAACTTCAAAGTTTTCAAGCTTTTTGTTCAAAAAGCAACCATAGTTCAACACGTTGATTTTGATTGGTTATGAATGACCAATCCGAGTTCACCTGGTGGACTATGATTGTTTTTTAAACAAAAAGCTCGAAAATCTTTGATTTAAAAACACAAAAAAAGTGTTAAAATCTTTTTTAAAATCCAAAATAAATAACACCATTATTTTTTTCATAAAATTTCATTTCTGAAACTGCAATAAAAAAGTTTCCTTAATTTGGACTATGGTTGTTTTTTAAACGGACGCTTCAATTGGTAAATTATTATATCAAGCCAATTGAAAGGTCCTTCTATTTAAACCTGTTTTGGTCATTCCAAATTCGGTTTTGAATAATCTAAGTAAAGTTATCCTCGGTATATTATATGAGACGCAGCCAGGGATACCCGACCATATGTCGGAAAATTTTTTTTTCGTTTTTTTGACTCTTTAAATAGTACAGACTTGTACCTTTCAAATAGCGCAAACCGCATTAAAAAGGGTTGAGAAATGAATTTTCTATGATTTTTCAAAATTTACCAAAAAATGATTTTCAAAAATCAAAGTTTTGAGAAAAACGCAAAACAAAATTTGGAACTGTTTTCAATGAATAAAAAAAAATTATGTTCTGTAAACGACTTTTCTCATCGGAAATGGTTTATTTACGTCCTCTTACATCACTTTAGGTCATTGACCCCTTCCAGAAGTTGCCGGCATCGAAAATCGAAACCATACCATATGTCGGGAATCATTTTTTTTCAAGAAATAATGACATTTTTGGTACAAAATTTGTTTTTTTAATAATCGTACACCACTGTAGTTCATTAAAACGAAGCTGAAATTACGTGCATTGAGAAATGAAATCATAGTGCAAGTCAAACAACTTTACAAACCAAAATAATGGTGAAAATCATGCGTTGAAAATTAGTGTTCAACAAATATCCGGATAATCGAAATGAAGAGTTTCAACGGGAAAAAATTGAATTTTCGATTTCGATAATCGATTTTTCAATTTCAATCTTTCGATTTCGATAATCGACCTTTAAATTTTGTGAGGGTTCGTGAAAGAATTCGGGAACTCTCGGAAAAGTTCAACCGTTTTCGGGATGTTTTCGGAGCTGTTCGGCAATTTCCGTGTGATACCCGGATAATCCAAATAGTATTTGGTATTTGGATATCCGGATATTTGTTGAACACTACTACGTTTCAATAAGTGCCTTTGTACATAAAAGGCAACTTTGCAAGTTGCTGCAACTCTAACAACTTTGAGTCAATGTGATTGGTGTGTTATGGCAACAATCTAAAGAAATGTCTAGATAGTTGCCACAACTCACAAAGTTGCCTTGTATGTACAAAGGCACTAATAATGAAAGGTGTAAATTTTAACATATTTTTATAAAATTCCGACATATGGTATGGTTTCAATTTCTCAGAGGCCTTCAGCAAAATTCGTTTTTTAACCAAGAAGATGACACTTTTGGGACCTGAACCTATTCTTATATGAAAGTAGAGGGTTCATAGTATACAAATTGATGAAAAAAAAAATTTCCATATTTTTGGTCATTTTTTCTTAATTTGCGTTTTTCTCGAAATTTACTTTTCCGACATATGGTCGGGTATCCCTGGCTGCGTCTCATATATTGTTTCTGCCCTTGAAAATCTTACTCCTTCCTTTCTATACATTTTCAATGTCTTCCACGTTTTTTTGCTCATAGTTTTTCCTTTTTTTTCACTACAGTTTCCAGTCATACCTTTAATTTCATGTAATCACACGTATTCCATATTCAGAAACTTACGTTTTTTGTTTCAACTTCTGGTAAAATTTTGTTGAAAATTTTTTATTTCATCCCAATCATCTCTTTCAAATTTTGCAATCCTAGATCGATAAAAAAAATAGTCGAGATATTAATTTTTACATGAAAATACCCAATTTTTTGTAAACTGATAGATTGAAATATTGAATATACATACTCAATCAAAAATTATCCAAGACATCCCTTTATCGATTCAAATTTTGCTTTGATAAATATTAAATTCTTTTGAATTTCTCTTAAATTTTTTAAAACTCTTTTCTCGTCATGAATAACCTTTGAAGTAAAGGTGTAGTTTTTTCGGGTTGTTTTCGGCTAAAAAATAAAAAATTAGAATGCTGTCCTACCTAAACTGTATTCATGAAACATGAGAATTGAAAAATAAAGTAATATTTTCAATTTTAGCAAGTTTTTTTCACGTTTATTATCATGTCCGAACTACATGTGTGTTCTGTAAAGTGAAAGGGTGACCACGATGCGAAGAAAAAAAAAAACATTTATTTTCACTTAACGTTGTAAATCCATTAACTGCTTAATTTTTTTCCATTATCGTTCTCCGCTAAGAAGATATTTCAGCCAAGCGAAGCGAAGTGGAGCGGTCTGGTGTACGTAGAAAATGAAATGGGCCTTTGTTTTTCCAAAATCGACGATATGGGTGAGAGTAGCGGTATCCAGCCTACCTAGTGATACACCCAAATGTTCGTCCGAAGTGGAAATTTTTCAATTTAATACATCTCAACGCGACGTCGGTGTTGCGATGTGTACCCTGTAATATACATATAGAGACGAAAAAATACACGAGTTGCAAGGGCCCTCCCCGCACCACTGGAACAACCTAGTATAAAATCCATTACAGAAAAAAAAGGGGAGAAAGGGGAACGACGGTGTAAAGGTGGGTCGTTCATTTTTCAATATTGCCGAGGTGGATACATTAAGAGTAATGATTTTTCCAAGATTGAAATTATTATCGGAGGCGGCGTCGGCGCTTGGGCGATATCTTGTCTGTATATTTTTCGACGTTAGGCGTCGTGTCATTGTCGCCTCACTCCGATCCCTTCCGCGAGGGTTGGTTTTCTCGTCGAGTAATAATCTGAGTATTTGACGACGACGCACGCAGCAGCGAGGTTTTAATTGCGAACAATAAAGGCGTCTTTTAATGTAGATCAAGGACTCGTTGCAGGGTAAATTTCGTTCTTCGCGTCGTTTATTAAACGATGCCAAAAAAGTTGGGAATAAATTAGATTCGAGTTTAATGCTAATGATGTCCTCGATTGTGGTATGTCATTCTGTACTCGGCCGCGTGCGTTTTCCGCTCTCTTTCCGAATACCACTCCGGGGTCTGGTGTTGTGTACATGTTGCTGTTGAAATGTGTGACGTGACCGACGTGTTTCTAAGTTGATGAAGTGCGCAGAGTACTTTTTTAATGACACGTCCTGTATTGAAAATTAACACGGAGTGGCGTTTTCGAAGTGCTGGTTTTATGTACTGTCGCACATTTTGTAGGAAATTTCTAAATTTCGTAATAATTTTTCTGAAAACTCACAGAAATGTTTCTGGGATTATCTCAAAGGTGTATAGTTTATAAAGAGTCTTTCCTGGTGAGATAATGAAAATGGCTCTTGACCCGAATTTGATCGAAAGTGGTCCTAAATATTTGTTGAAGATTGGCTTAGCAAGCAGTCACACGATAAATTTCATACTTTTGATGGATGTTAGTTTTCTTAAAACAGGAGGGGGTTTTGCGCCAGGAGGAGGGTTTTGGTCTCGCCTGAACACTATTTCTCGCTATCTTACGCTGTGTTACACAGGGTGTTCATTTTCTGGAAAACCGGGAAAAGTCAGGGATTTTTGACCGTCTGGAAAAATCAGGGACTTTTTATTTCCGTCGGAATTTTGTAAAAATTCAGAAAAGAATAAATTATCTGAAGCCTCTGGACTCATTTTATTAGAAATTTTTCAAAAAAAATTCCCTCCCTCCGATCGGGTCGAATTGTTTTGAAATTTTTTAGAATTGAATTTAAGTCGTTTTTGTGGCCGGAAAAGGGAGCATCTAAAAATCTCATAAGAAGTCAGTGGTGGATTACCCACGACGCTGACGAAGCTGAAGCTGAGGGCGGCAAAAACCTCGCTGCGTTCGGCCTTATTGTATTACTTTTGAAATCGTTTTTATGAATCAGAAATATTCGTTTTTTCTAACTTAACTTGAAGATTTTCTAAAATATTCGCCTTTGCATCGCTGAGGTTAATTAATTAATCTCGCTCAAATTAACATTGAAAGTAACACAACACAGAATTCTCAACAATTACTCATTATGAAACAGTTTTGTTCATTTTTTTACATATAGTACAGTCATTTTAGGTTTCAACTTTCAACTCAAAAAAAATTAGCAAAAAAGGGAAGTTTTGTATATAAGCTCTGTAAAGTATGTACTTTAATATTCCCGAACTTCCCTGAAATTGGTGCATATTTAGGCCCCCTTTTGGGAGCGAGGGGGTTCAAATTTTGGTTTTTCGGCTATAACTTTCAAAATTATGCACTTACGAAAAAAAAGTTGAAAAAAAAGTTGTAGAGCATAAAAAAACGTGGGGAAAGTGTCTAAAAATCGTAATTTTTAATTTCCAGTTTTGTATGAAGAAGCAACTAATGAATATGCCTAATTTCTGTCTACATAATTATCTTTAAAGCTTTGCATTGGAAGAGTAAAAAAGCGTATTTTTATGTATTTTTGAGGGATAATTTTCGAATTTAAGGGGAAGGGATTGCTCAAAAAATGATTTTTATAATGACCAAAAATGTAGTTTAGGTGGTGAAAAATAATTTTCACTGGAAAATTTTTCTAGAAAACCGAAATTTTTGATGTGTGGGAGGGGGGTGGGCCTGTATGTAACGGGGAGCGGGACGAAAATAGTCGTGATATAACTCATCGAATAGGAAATTTCATTCTGAATACTTTTGGTCATTTACAAATTTTACTCATCTTAGAAACTTTTCGGTAAAAATGAAAAAAATGTGATTTTTATGATTTTTTGAGATACTTTTTTCAAATTTGAGGGGCACCGGTGGCCCCAAATTGGATTTTCTATAGAGAGTAATTTGTAGCTGAGATGTTGACGAATAACTTTTGTGGGAAATTTTTTTCACTAGAACCCATAGGAGGAGCGCTACATGCGTTTTTAAGAAAGGGGGTAGACTCCCGGAAAAGGGGGAAGGGTAAAAAAAGGCATCTGGGCTAAATTTGTTTGTTGTAATGTCTAGAACACGAATCAATCATAAAATTGCTTTATTCAGCTCAGACGAGCGGATGTGTTTTTTCGTGAAATTGAGACCCTACCATAGGGAAATACTGTAAATAACAATGTTATTGGTTTTTTTATGCTCTACAACTTTTTTTTCAACTTTTATTTCGTAAGTGCATAATTTTGAAAGTTATAGCCGAAAAAACCAAAATTTGAACCCCCTCGCCCCCCAAAAGGGGACCTAAATATGCACCAATTTTAGGGAAGTTCGGGAATATTAAAGTACATACTTTACTGAGCTTATATACGAAACTTCCCCTTCCTGCTAATTTTTTTGCGGGTTAGGGCATTTTTTTAGGTAAAATGACTGTACTAATACTGCCTTGAAGAGGTGGCTTTAAAAGGTATAGTGGGTTTACAACTCTCTTCATTTTCTTTAGAAGAAGACTTATTCAATTTATTGTATTTCATAACGTAATTTAAATAACTTATTTTAATAATAAATCTAATTCTCACAAATAAACGTATAATTTTTTTTTCAATATCTTTGCTTTCATTTATGAAATTGTTGAGACTATTCCAATCATTTTCATTTTGAAATGTTTCTGAAATAATTCTTCCAAAATCCGAACTTTTTTCATCCACTCATCGCTGGGAACGATCAGTCCTCCATAGGAAAGAACACTTTTGACATATTGGTGTCAATTGCCTCCCTTTCTGAGTCTTCATCTACTTTATAGGAATACTTTCCTAAGGAGGGGTGAGTTTCTTTGAATTTCAGGGCAATGTATCCTATAAAGACCGATGTAATTAGTATTGGAAAAATCGTAAAAACAATACACACACACATTAGCGAAAATTAACCCCATTTCTGTACACTATACGTCATGCTAGAGAGCTGCATTTAGAGGTTAGCGTTATTGAAAATTTACGCCACTGCTACCGACTGAGTGATATTTTCAAAATTTGGAAGTAGGAAATGAAGGAATTGCGAATTTTGCCAAGCGAATCAACGGCGGGAATGTTTGAAAAATTTACATTAATCATAACCTTTTTTGAATACATTCTTGAATTCTTTGTTGAAGGTTCGAGTCATTTTGGATAACATATTCAGAATTTCAAAAAATTGTAGCTCTCGAAATTATTTATTATTTTAATTCAATCAGAACACGAAACTTGAACTTAATCTAATCCATTTCAAAAAAAATTATACCTATCGAAATTATTTATTAATTATTCTAATTCAATCAGAACACGAAACTAAAACTTAATCTAGTCTATTTCATTGTTCTGACAACCTCCCTCGGCAGCTCCGCCTGCTTCGCCAGCTCCGGAGGCTCCAGCAGCTCCAGCGACCGGAGCTGCCGGCGGGAAAACTTCCTTCAATGCCTCTTGTGCCGCTTCATACAAAGTTTCTATATGACGCTGAAATACAACAATCAACAGGTCGTCATCCTAAAAATAAATGTAAACATTACCAACACATACTTCATGTGAAACAATAACGAAAATACTTTTAAAAATAAGGTAGTGAAAAACGAGAATTCAATAGGTGCCGCCAAGACAGGATGATGTTACCGATCACCGAGCGTTAGGTCAATTTAAAAATATGCTTTATTACTTCTGTTTGAACTCTTCTTTCATTTGCTAATAATAGATTCAAAATTTGTCGTAAAGTTCTGTGACGTTTGTTGGACGCAGGGACATCATCAATTCTTTGATTTAATCTTCTCAGAATTCCTTCATACATAATTTTGTCACTATCACAGAGCAAATGAGCGAAGAGAAGAAAGTACAGAAAGAAGTCATGCCCCCCCCCGTGGGGGTAAAAAAAACATTCACACTGATAATCTGTACTTCTCTGACTGTCTTAAATTTTTGAACATTTGCTTAGCAAGCAGTCACACGATAAATTTCATACCTTTGATGGATGTTAGTTTTCTTAAAACATAAGCGGGTTTTGCGCCAGGAGGAGATTTTTGGTCTTGTCTGAACACTATTTCTCGCTATCTCATGCTTACAAGAGAGCTACCCGAGGTCGAACACGCGGAATGAACATTTTTTTCACAGGCTTTTTCAGCCCCTGAAGTTGATATAGGGGGGATCTATGGGGGTTTGAATTTCGAAAAATCGCCTAAAAATCTAAATATGTAACTCGCGTTCTTTTGGCGTTTAAGAGATGGATTTTATACCAGGAAGGTCATTTGATGATGGGATAGTCACCAGGTTCGCGTGTAACATCGGGGGGGGGGGGGTAGAATTTTCACTCATACCTTTTATGCGCGACGTAGAAAAATTGTAATAACGACCAATGTATGAGTGAAAATCCCCTCCTGATGTTACACGCGAACCTAGGCGACTATCCCATCTTCAGATGGCCTATACCGAGGTCAGTTCTTGGTACAAATCCCATCTCCTAAACGCCATAAGAACGCGAGTTATTTGGATTTTTGTAATTTTTCGGTGTATTAGGCGATTTCTCGATATTCAAACTCCCATAACTCCTCCCCCATATCAACTTTAGGGGCTGAAATTTTGGCTATGAAAGTTTTTGGTAATGCTCTACAAGCCTGTGAAAAAATTTTTTCATTCCGCGTGTCCGACCTTGGGTAGCTCCCGTTTTATCCGACGAAAATTGAGTCAGTAATGACTTCGCTGGACACAGCTTCGAATTTTCAATCGATAATAAAACTGCAACTTCTAAACGAAGGACCGAATTCCGATCTGTAATACACATAAAATCGTTTAATCGAATTACATTATAGCATAAGACACCGTATATCGTATTTTTAAAATTCAACAATGCAAACAAGTCCATGCTTTCTACGCTTAACTCGAAATTTTCGATTTTAAACAACTGGAATTACTCAATAATATTTTTCCCATTTTCTTGTTTCACTACTCTTTCGTTTGTAAATCAGTGAAATTGATCGATGATCGAAAATTACTGAGAAACAGTCAGAATTGTAGCACAGGAGAAAATCAATGAAAACAAAATCAGTGAGAAAAATCACTGGGAAATCAGTGAAAATTCACTGTAGTCAGTAAAATTTATAAAATTAGCAGAAAAATCAGTGAAAATTTTTGAAAAATCAGCGAAAATTTGCTAAAAATCAATGAATTTTGCATGATTTTGCTTATTTTCTCCTGTGCTGCAATTCTGACAGTTTATCAGTGACTTCACTGATTCAGAATGAGAAAGTGGGATTGAACTGTTCATATCCTACACAATATTCTTTACAACAAAGTAAAAACGAATAATACAGGGTCTATAAATGAACCGGGCACCCTCAGCGCAAAAATTCCCATTTTTTTCTTTTCTTTTTTCCCATTTCGTTGCGTTGCATCACTGATATTATTGTTGTAATACGCAACGAAACGAAAACAAGATCAAAAAAGTGACGAAGTTTAATGTAAGGGATGAGTCATCTTATAAAATATGCAGGTAAAAGTGTGAAATACGCTTCACAGAGTTGAAATGCCCACACGATAACATTACAAGAATCTTTTTTTTCAACATCAGAATGCCGTAATCTCGAACGTAAAACTATCAATTCTTTGAAATTAATTTTTTTTATTAATTACAATTATTGACAAATAAGTGATGAATTTATCATTAAAAATTTAATTGATCAAAATTACGATTTTTGACACTTAATAAACTTTCTGTCAGGGGTAATTGACACGAAAAAACAAAAATCTGACATTTCATTTTTTCAGGCAGGGATTTTCGCGCAGACGGTGCCCGGTTCATTTATAGACCCTGTACACTCTTTCAATCAATAATAATAGAAAATCTGAAATCTGAACATATGTACTTAACATTTTATACGAAAGTTTCAATCAGATTATGAATTATTTAATATCTTTAGATTTCCAAATTCTAATTTTTAACGTGAACATCAAAGAAATGTCATCATTCAATCCAATGATGAAAATAAATCGTAAACAATCACACTATTACACTTTACTGTTGAATTATGCGTTTGGACTACTTAATCGAAGTATAACTTTCACAGATTAAAATTCAACTTTCTCATAAAATAATGGCATAATCCGAGCAAAATGAAAATCGGTCGATCAAACGAGATAATTTCCCTAGGTAAATTTTTCTGGTATCGTAGTTTTAAAACGAATGGCGTGAGTGTGCAATTAATGGCTGCAGCGTTCGGACCATGTCATTCGCCTTGGCGCATGTAAAAGACAGAGAAAGTTTATACTCGACAGCGAGAACACGAGGAGAAGGGGAGAAATTACGGCGATATGCGGTAATGGGCACTCTGCAGTGTGCAGATCGTTTGCGGTTTTTCTTCTTCACTTAACACGACTAATCAGTTGGGTAAGTTTACTCTATCTGGCTTTCGGCGTATGTGTGATGGATAAGGCGAGGGCGAATGGGAAAAAGAACGATGAAACAATCGACTCGGAATGACCTAAGTTGGTTAAAGTTTAGTGTAGTGGAGCCGTTACCGCTGCTGTAGATGTTGCTAGCCACCGCATCGCACCGTGGTTACCAACTTTTGCAGAGTTTTCGATGTGTTCAATGGACGATTTCGAAATGGCTTATTTTACGCGCGATTATTTCTCACCGTCGAGTGTACTGTTATGGTGGTAGGGCAGCGAGGAGTGACGAAATATTGCATCGTTGTTTGTGTGTGTATATGTGTATATTGCCATTATCAAAATTATTTGCAATGAGTTGCAATGGACTAGGCTTGTTTTTGAATAAGTACATACGTGAAAAAGTGGTCAATTTGCCATGCAGTAATTTGGATTTTCGTTGGAAATTTTTAGATTTTTATTCTCAGAAATTGAAAAAAAATCCACTTTGAGCTTGTCGACTCACTCCAATGTACAATCTCTATATATTTTCTCCGCCTCCTCATTCCCACCCCACCCCTCCCCATGGAGATCTGGTGGGTACAAAATCCACCTTCAAATTCGTGTTAAGCTCTTCAAGAAACACGCATCATAAAAACGCGGACCTGCATTCGTCAGAAAAGTGACATTTTTGTGTAGGCAAATTAGATAAAAATCAACATTTCTGAGTAACCCCTAAAAGTTACCAACCCCCAGACCCCTTGCTAAAACGGGGTTTCGCGTTTATCTCCCTTGGATTTGATTTTTCGGTAAAAATAGTTCAGTACTTTTTTGTTCTACAGTCAATTTCCAACATTTTTTGTAGAAAAATTTTTTTGTACAACGGTGAGCAGAGGAGATAGAGAGTCCTGAATGAGAGGGTTATGGGAAAAATACTATCATTTAAAAACGTGATAATAGGTATAAAATCGTACTAAATTGTATGTTTTGGCCATGAAAATAGTAGTATTATGTAAATTGGTGGTATTAATACCCACTTGATCCCCTCCCCTTAATATGTGCCCACCCCACCATACCCATTTGTTTTTATTTAGCAGTGGCAATATAATTGAGGGGTGAGGTGGGATGGACTCGTAGGAGGGGGAATAGGTTCAAAAAGGTATCTTGGCTCTCTCCCCCTCCTACGAGTCCATCCCACCTCACCCCTCAATCATATTGTCATTGCTAAATAAAAACAAATGGGTATGGTGGGGAAAGGAGAGGGGGGTCAAGTGGGTATTAATACTACCAATTTACATAATACTACTATTTTCATGACCAAAACATACTTATTGTTTAGTACGATTTTATACCTATTATCACGTTTTTAAATGATAGTATTTTTCACATAACCCCTTCCTTCAGGACTCTCTATCTCCTTTGCTCATCGTTGTATAAAAAAATTTTTCTACAAAAAATGTTGGAAATTGACTGTAGAACAAAAAAGTACTGAACTATTTTTACCACAAAATGAAATCCAAAGGAGATACACTCAAAAAAAATATATTGATGGATTTTAATATTTTATTTTAAAAAATATTAACGGGCACAATTCAAAGAGTTGGCAAAATTTAATTTAAAAATACTTGATAATATTTATCATGATATTTGGTAAAATATATTAATAATTGCTTTGATGTAGTTGAGTTCTCTATTCCTAATTTTGTTGTTTGGGAAGTGTTTTCGTGATCTTGAACAGTTTGTCTGTAAAATGATACGAAAGGACAATCAAATGTGCGACAGCCATTCATTAATATTGTGTATCCCTAGTACGGATACACAACGCGAACCATCTTGCCGTATTTTTCAGCAGTAAGAAACACATCTGGTTTCGGCATTCGTTCATCAGTACACAGCCACAGCGGGAAGATGCGACGACTCAAATTTCTCCTCTCCGATTTCTTGAACGGCTTGCTTATTATTCCAAAGGTCACGCATTTCCTTTTCCAGTTTTGATTTTATTTCTCTTCGTTTTGCAGGTTTTTCTTTTTCCAGTTCCAACTTACGAAGGCCCAGAAACTGCAAAGTTATTAATTCGCCATTTCTCTTTATACTTTTTGTATGAATGCCTTTTTTTTCTAGCTCCAAATATTTTATTCGGAAATTTTCGTAGTCAAAATCTACTTCAAATTTTATTAAATTCCTTGGATCGTGCGTGAGAATTTCATCGATCTCGTCCTTCAACTTTTTAAGTGTATCTCTTGTAATGTGATTTATAGATCGCTCCGTAGCTTTCGACTAATACGTGTAATCAGATTGGTTTTCAGGCGCGGATTCTTCAATAATTCGAGCTTGTTTATGGTAATAGGACGACAACGAAGCGTGTAGTTGAGATGGTAGTTGACTTTTAAACTTTTCCATTTGCAGCGTGTCGCTTCGCATCGACATCGGATACTATATCTTTGATAGGTGAGCATCTGTGGATCATGCTATTAAGGTTCGCCTATTACAAATCCTACGAGTGCACGGATAAATTTGAGTGATTGTTGATTTCATGCACTCAGTTACCAATAGCTACTTACAAACGTGATACGTTAACGAAAAGCCTTCTTCTCAACGACCGGAAAAAATCGTATATTACACAGGTCGACATTTTCAAACGTTTGAAATGCTGTTTGAAGTTTAATGGGTGATTTTTATAGTATTTTTCACGCTAAATACGAAAATAGCAGTTGACAAATTCCATCACCTCAGGATTTTTCACAATGTGAATTTTTTGTTGAACAGTTCTTCTACTTTTTTTGATAACTTTATACTTGAAGTCGATTTTCTGAAAAAAAAAGAATCGTTCTACGAAAAAATTGAATAGAACATAAATTATATAACGTAAAATGTTCTTTCTGTAGAGTTTAATCGGGTTTTTCTTGGAAGGCTTAGCTTTCAAGATATTTCGGTTGAAAGTTCAAAGTACAACTTATTTTTTTGAATTGATGTATCTCAAAATCTAAGCATCCTAAGAAAAAACTAATTGGACTCTACAGACAGGAAATTTTACGCGATACATTTTATGTTCTATTCAATTTTTTCGCAGAACCCTTCATTTTTTCAGAAAATCGACTTTAAGTGTCAAAGTTATCTAAATAAGAAAAATTGTTAAACAAAAAATTCAAATTGTGAAAAATCCTTGGGTGATGGAATTTTTTTACTATTTTTCTCGTGATCAGCATGAAAAATACTATAAGAATCACTCATTAAACTTCAAACAGCATTTTCCATATTACCTGTTCTAGTCGTTTGTTTGGTCTGAAGAAGCTTCACTACAATTTTCAATTCAACTCCAAAGTCTTGACGTAGCAAGTTGGCATGTTAAATTATCACTTTAATTTAAATTTTATTAATTAAATTAAAAATTGATCATGCAATTTTGAAATTATCCAAATTACATCACCATTATCACACATAAAATTATCTGTACACTCGAGCCTCTTTGCATACTAGCGCTGCGCTTGGCGACAAAACGAAGTGCTACCGGAGTTGGCATTTTTGGAAAAAACGGCCATAAGAGTTGGGCTACTTGTTTTATCTATATTACTTTAGTCAGAACATTACTGAAATCTATTCTAAATTTCTTATTCAAAAATTTTTCGATTACGCTTTCGATTGTTTGTAGTTTCTTTAATTTCACTATTCCAACAGAGTAAACGACAATTCTGTCTTTTTTTTTCAACTGAAACGTGATTTTGAAGAAAGATCGAGTAGGTTTCATTGCAATGTCCATTTTGATACTGATCAGCTTGTTTTTAATTTCTTTGGAAATTTTTCGCTTTACAATTGGGACCGAGCAGGGCTGTGGCGCGCTAGTGTCGAAATCACTGATAAGAAAGGGAAACGGTCAAACGGTTCTAAATTTAACATTGGTTCTTATGGAAGAATCTCATTTTTTGAATATTTTTTGATAAATGCTAGAAAAGCATACATTTTTAAGAATGTTTATTTGAATTTTCTTATTCGCCGTGAAATTACCTTTCGAATGACTCATCACAACCAAAATTTCATCTATTTAATGTACTGTTTTTCCTTTTCAAATGTGACCATTTCGCGAATAAAATGAGGTGAAGTGATAGTTTTTTCACGAAACGGTCACATTTAAAAAGGAAAAACAATACATTAAATGAATAAAATTTCGGTTGTGATAAGTCATTCGAAAGGTAATTTCACGGCGAATAAGAAAATTCAAATAAACGTTCTTAAAAATGTATACTTTTCTAGCATTTATCAAAAAATGTTCAAAAAATGAGATTCTCCCATAAGAACCAATGTTAAATTTAAAACTGTTTGACTGTTTCACTTTCTCCACCAGAGTGCGACTCTTGTTCAAGCTCGGTCCGAATCTCGGCATAACAAGCCAATTTGTCACGCACATTTTCACGATTCATTTTCTCTTCCTCCCACACAGCGATTAGCAGATGGTCTACAATACCTTTAAAATCGGAAACTGTACAAATAAGGGCAGCCCATGCACAGCAAATAGTTTCATCATACTTTTATCTAGTTCTGTGTAACTCCTGCAAACTGGAAATTATTGCGGAAGAGTATGCTGCATTGGGTTGGCAGGACGTTTTTTACCAACAGCAAGAGTTAGGACTATAGTAATACAATACATGCTATAATTTATTTCAATTAAGAAGAATAATTACTTACTTTTATTTGAAAAAAAAAATTAAAATCTAAGTTTAATTTTTTACGAAATGAATAAATCTTTAAAATTTGAATTTAAAAAAATATATATGTAAAAATATATTTCCATCATGATTATATCAACAGAAAAAAAGTATTAGGTACTGGTATAGAATTATTAATTGAATTCGATTTACGAATATCTTGAACATCAAAATTAGAATTTTTTAATTTTGTTGGAACTCATACCACAAAAAAAATTTAAATGCAGAATAACTTGACAAAAAAATACAAAATCGGTCAAAAAACATCAGAGGAAAACACATTCTTTGAGACCAGCTCAAAATGCAAATTGAATATGTATTCTCTTCGGAGTTCAAATGGATGTATTTTGGGGGAATTAATCGGATTATCGTATGTATGTGGCATATTCCAGGCATCATAGCAGGTCACTTTTTTCAACTTTGGTCAATAAAAGTCACTTTTTTCATCCAAAGGTCACTAAAAGTCACCTTTTTCCTCCCAAAGTCACTTTTTTTCGAAATTTCAAGCGAAAATTCAAATTTTTTCGTAGAAATTCAAGCGAAAATTCAAATTTTTTCGTAGACATCGCTAAGTGACAAACACCCTAAAAAAGTGACCTGCTATGATGCCTGCGAAGGCGAAAATTGAGGCATGAGATGAATATTAAGTCCTTTTGTGCATCGTGCCCAGGGAAGATTTGATATTTGAAAATGTGGTCAATGTCCGAGATGTTGGCATAGGCGGATTTAGGGTGGGTCCCGGGATGGCTTGGCCCTTACAAAAATTTGATTAGCCCCCCCCCCCCCATTTTTTGTGTTCATCATCATTGAACATTGTTTTTATTAGTGTTTGAAAATAATCTTATTTCATTGACATTCAAAAAAACTGTAAAATCCCTCCCTCCCCCCTCACCAAAAAATTGAATTTTTGGTCACTTTTTTTCTTAAAAAAGGTCTCTAAAAGTCACTTTTTTTCTTCGGAATTTCGCTATGATACCTGCATATTAGGGTGCGCCAAAAAAAATTATTTTTGAAACCTTGAGGTCTTACCTCTTCATTTTTTTCCTTTTACTAAAAAAATGAACCCTACAAAGTTTCATCAAAAAATATTGAGATTTAGGGGTGGCTCAACTCGATTAAAGTTTCAACTTTGTGTATGGCCCGTACATACAATTCGCGCCACTAGTTTCCGTGGAACGACTCATGGTATTCGGAGAACAGAGAACTCCTTGAGCCAAGAGTTTCTGTGGAACAGCTTGCTGTGTTAGTAGAACTAACAAACAGATTAACACAATGAAGGATACAAACATTTATTTTCACCCAAAATATTCAACAAATTCTTTTTTTTGCATTTCTTTAAATGTCGCCGATGATTTTCT
Source organism: Pseudococcus viburni (assembly GCA_033439095.1). Lineage (NCBI taxonomy): Eukaryota > Metazoa > Arthropoda > Insecta > Hemiptera > Pseudococcidae > Pseudococcus > Pseudococcus viburni. The sequence continues at coordinate 1,073,224 of JAVBJF010000090.1, forward strand.
ACCACTTGTAGTAGGAATTGCTTTTGTTCCTCATCATTAACGATTTTATCAAACTCTTAGCTACGGAGGGGGAGGGGGCTGGATCAGTCTTTTGCCCCCCTGGAGAAATTTGTTAAAAACCCCTTGTAAAACCCCAAAATATGGAAATGCTGCCTCTATAGCATCCTTCCATTTGGTCATCTGATTCCATACACTCAAAATTTCGATCAGAATCAATTTCCACTCAAAATGTTGAAAATGTTGAAAATTCTACTACTTTAAATTCTTTAATTCTTGAAGAAATATCGACTTTTTAGTCGAAAGGAGCGTGAAAAATCGTAGAATTGATACCTCGAAAATTTTGAGTTTTCCGTTCCTTCGGAAAAGTCGGGAAACTCGACTGGAACGCGATGATTGGTCGTAAGACGAAAGATAGAGCTTCCTTATTGGTTGATTCTGTTTTTCGCAGCTTTTCAGCTAGTACGGTCGGGATCCGCTTCGGGGACCTTTACGATGTATTTTCCAGACTTAAACTACGGTTTAAGCTGGAAATAGGATACCCACTTTTCCGATGGTTCGGAAAAGCTCGATCTACGATAACGTAGATTTTCTCGTTATGGTTTTTCGCGGCGAGACAGGCACGTAGCTCAATATCGAGATTTTAAGGTCACGTCGACCAATCATAAAGTATCGTTTACGGACATCGAGTCCTATACGCAAAATTACGATAAAAGAAAAACTTTTCAACGAATGAAAAACGCAAATTTTCTTTTTAACTATTTATTATCGAATAAATAGACATTTTATTTTTTACAAAAGAAATACAAAAACTGATTTCGATTTTCTAAAAAGAAAATCGAAACAGGAAATAGAAAATACGGACATTGACCTATTCGGCGCTAGGTTCAAAACGATACAAACGGTCGCGGGTTAACGAACGATCGCGAGTAAAATTAAAATATAAATTAACGGCCGTAGCCAACAATATTTCTAATTAAATAACCGCGTATACATCGAATTTAAACGGTAAAACTAACAATTCTAATAAATTTCTCATTAAAATATCAAGTTTGTGAGAATCTCATTTCAAACGTCTGAATTTTTAAAAATCCTGACAAATACTCAATAATTCTCATAAATTATTGTAAACAAATGTTTTTTTACAATGTTGTGGCACTTTATTAACTTTTGAGATGAATTTTTACAATTTTGATCCAGGTTGGCCAATATTTCAATAGTTCTTTTTAAATTCACATTTAAAAAATAAAAGAAATGAATAAGGCTGAAAAATTTATCAAATTCTGAACCAGCATAGCGTGATTTTGGGCAGCAACCAGCAATACTATGCCTACCATGACCTTATACACTTCATCTTTGTAAAAAAATTTAAAAATTGGAAAATTATTGATCAAAAATGCTGTTTGGTTCTTTGAATGTAAGGAATATGAATTACCTAGAGTGGATGAAAAAAAAGATCTTGAATTTTGACGAAAATTAATAAGATAGTTTACTTTGAGTACCTTATGAGACTTTCTCAAAAATTTCGACCCCTCTCTTCTTCTTACTCCGAGAAAAACAAAACTAGTAGTTAGGAGACCTCAAAGTTTTGTCATTTAAAAAAAACATTCACACTTTTATAAATTTTTGGATAGTACCACCTGCTGGAAACATTGGTCATCCTTTAGAATATGCGATTTGAGTTTCCATACACTCCACGCACAAGTAACTTCGAAATAGGATACATTTTTTGCCTTTTACCTACAAGCTGGTTGAAAAATTGCAAATCAAAAGTTTTTTCGGTCGGGTAATATAATTTTTGATGAAATTTTTTCAACAATTTTTTCCAAACCATCCTGACTACTGGCGTGGATTTTATTATTAAATTTGGTAATCAATGCTACGCTTGTCTCTGCTAAATCATTCACTACATTTAGTTGATTCAATATAGATTTTCCATTTTGATATTCCACATTTTTATCCCGTGTATTCGGGTGTTTGGTGGCAAACCGATGAGAAAACAAATAAATTCAAAATTTAAAGGAAGTAATTTGTAACTATACTCCGCATTGTGGTGGGATTTTCAAATGAAAATTTTATGATAATTTGTGATAAGCAATAGAATGTTTTAAAATACAAGTGACGTTGCCAGAAATATGGTACTGAAAAATAACGGTACTTTACCTATACACCTGATTTTATTCATATCCTATTGTTATTTACGAATGCAACGCGAAAAATAATCGATCAGAAGGCATTACATTTCAAAAATTTAATAACGAATTCATTTTAAAAAATATACGAGATGCACGAGAATACATTCGAAAACTTAGTAAACGTGACTAACCGTAGAGCCACGAAATCCTTATTCTTAAAAAAAAATAACTGTTATTATCGCCAAGGTCGCGAGAGTAGGGATTCCGCAGTAAGCCAACCCTTACCGCGAGATACCTACCCTCGTACCTAACGAACATAACGAAAAAAAATAACATAAACTGAAACTACACTAACAGATTCCCCAGGCTGAGACCCGCGGGTCTCAGGGAGAGACTACTAAATTAACTTTAAACTTAATTAACTTGATCAATTGGCAAAACGACGATATTAGCTATACTTCGTCTGAAAATCTTTCTGCCAATTCTTACTTCCACGACTCGAACAATACCATTTTTATCTGGGCACACCGTTTCGATGATACCCAATGGCCATTTAAAAGATTTGGTCGATTCATTTTTAAGTAGAACGACTTGCCCAACGACAATATTTGAGCAGATTTTCTTCCAACGATTACGTTGCTGCAGAGTTGGTTCAAATAATCCTTTGACCAAACATTCCAAAACCCTTTGAAAATATTTTGGATCAACTGCAACCGACGACTTAAGTTGATTTCTTCGTTATCGATGGCGGGGATGGACATCAAACTTCGGCCAACTAGGAAATGGGCCGGGGTGATGACCTCAGTACCTTGGTCGACAGTGTTTTTATAGCATAACGGGCGCATATTTGAGCGCGCCTTCAATTTTTGTGAAGAGTGTACGATATTCTTCAATATTTAGCACATTACCAGAAGTAACTGCGAAACAGATGATGTTTAAAGCTTTTTACCCCCAGCTTCCCATATACCGCCATGGTGAGGGGAAGCAGGAGGTATAAAACTCCATTCAAAACTTTCATTAGTGGCAAAATCCGTGACCGCTTTTTCATCGAGTTTAAACAGGTTTTTAGTTCCACTAAAATTAGTCCCATTGTCTGAAAATACGACTTTTGGCAATCCTCTCCTTGCAACGAATGTTTGGAAGGCGAGTAAAAAGTGTTCTGTGGTCAGCTTGGAGACTATTTCGATGTGTATAGCACGAACAGTAAAGCATACAAAGACAGCAGCATAGATTGGTTGATATTTGGTGGAACGATGTTCAGTACATTTGCAATTGAAAGGCCCAGCAAAATCAACTCCAACATGAGTAAACGGCGGGGAGACGGTGATTCTTTGACGAGGCAACTGTCCCATTAATTGTTGAGCAGTTTGACCTTTCAATCGAGTGCATCGAACGCAGGAACGAATGATAAATTTTGTTAAATTTGTTGTACCACCAACAAACCAATAGCGAGTCGACACAAACCCAGCAATAAATTTCCTTTTGGCATGAAAATATTTTTCATGAATATAACGACAATAGAGCTTAGCAAAATTACACTTCGCTGATAAAATAATCGGATTTTTTGTTTGATCTGCGAGAGATGACTTGGCTAAACGACCTCCTACACGAAGAATTCCTTCCTCATCGAGATATGGATTAAGTGACACCAAACAACTTCTAGTTTTGATTGGTATACCATTTTTTAAGCGATCAATTTCAGCACCAAACGACATGAACTGTACAAAACGAATGATACTTTTACAGCTCTCCTCAAATTCGACATTGAGTAATGTAGGCACCTCATTGATCCCTTTATTGGCCTTAACTACCTCCTCAGTACGAGCAGACAAATTTTCTTTTTTCCTTTTTATTTTTTCTCGAACGAGAGCAAGATGAGATCTTAAACGCAATATAAATGCAACGCTCCTAATTAACCTCAAATACGATGAAAATTTTAAGGTAAAATCCTGAATAACGACCGAACAAAAAGATACCTTAGCCTTTCGACGCTCTATAGTATTGTGGGTATCCAAATTTGGGATTAGATAAAAACGAACGATAGTTTTCTTGATATAAAAAGTCTGGACCATCAAACCAGCGTGATTTTTCGATAAATTTTCCAACCTCCAATCCTCGAGTACCATCGTCAGCTGGATTTTCTGAACTTTTAACATAGGCCCAGTTTTGAAAAGGAATAGCGCTAACGACGGCCTGAACCCTATTTGAAACGAAAGTTTTCCATTCCTCTGGAGGTTTACTCAACCAACAGAGTGCGACAGTAGAGTCGGAAAAAGCAAAAATTTTATGTCGAGGTATTTTAAAATTATTTGAGATTCGAGTTACCAAGTCAACAAGCAATTTGCAAGCTTGTAGTTCCAATTTCGGAACGGTTAATTTTTTGAGCGGAGCAACGCGAGTTTTGAGGAAACCAAGCGACAAAATATTTTATTTTCCTCGTTCCTAGCACGAACATACACAGCCGCACAATAGGCATTTTCACTCGCATCGCTGAAACCTACAATTTCAATTTCTAAGGCCCAAAAATATATCTAGGAAATTTTTATGGTACTTAAATTACCTAAATCTTTTAAGTATGATTTAAACAATTCAGCAGTTCTTTCAGACACTTTCTTCGTCCCAACCTCTCCCTTCTATCCATAAAGTCTGAATCAGCAATTTTCCTCGAATTAAAACCGGAGTAACCAATCCGAGAGGGTCAAAGGTGCGAGAGACAAACGACAAGATGATACGCTTTGTTATAACAGTTGAATCAAACGAATTTATGTTGACCTTGATGGAAAAAACATCTTCGACTGGTTGCCATTCAACCCTAACACAGCCACAGAATCGATATTTTCTGTCAATTTTTCGATAAATTTACAGCTAAAAGCTCAGGTTCAATACTATTTAAAACGGCTACAGAGTTTGAAGAATATTTACGCAAGATGAACCCACGTTTTGCAAGAGCCTGATGCAAACGCTTGCGAATAGTAACGACCTTCTCCACACTCTTTGCACCGACACTCACATCATCCATATAAAAATTTTCCCGAATAATCTCCGCGACCAATTGATTCAAATCTTTCAATTCATCTGGACTCATTTCTTCAAACCCAAAATTCTCTTTCATTACATCACCACTCTCCACTTCTTCCGCTACCTTATTCAAACACTGCATTGCCTCAGCCGAAGCTGGACCCGTACCATAAGTAAGTGTGTTGAGTAAATATTCCTCAATTGGATGAGCTGGCGAATCTCGCCAAAATATCGACTGATATTTCCGATGATCAACATGAACCCATATCATTCTATACATTTTTGCAACGTCAGCAGTGAAAGTAAATGGAAAATATCTCATACTATTGAGATTATCGAACAAATCTCTTTGAATATTTGGACCAACCATTAATGCATCATTTAGGGACGGATCTCCCGCAGAGGCGTTGAACACAGTTCTTGATGGTGTGGTTACACTATCAGGACGAATTACAGCACGATGCGGCAAAAAACAAGCAGAAGGATCATGATTAGCAATTGCCATATGCCCTAACTCACGATACTCTTTCATAAATTCACCATAAGCGATTTTCTGCTCTTCATTCAGCCCATTCTCAACACGATATAAAGCCTTCAAGGCACGACTACGATTTTTATCAACAAGATCAGGGTTTATTTTGAAGGGCAAACGAATAACGAATTTTCCATCTTCGCCAATGGAATAAGTTTCTTCAAAATGGCGTACGAATTGATTTTCTTCAAGAGTTTTCTGTTTAACCATGACACACGCTTCCTCAATTTCCCAAAATTTGGTCAATTGTTCCTCACAAGTCTGCCTAGTGAACCCTACAAATTTTTCGGAATTCGGTTTTTGAGGAACGATACCAGACACAATCCAACCAAATTGGGTCAAACGAAGATTTAAGGAATCAATTGTAAGGGACTCATTAAGGATACATCTTTCAAAATACTCAGCCCCAATGATCATATCGATTTTATCAATGGAAATATTCGAATTCAAATAAACAGGATCTGCCAATGGCACCTTTCTCAACGAATCTACAATATGCTTAGAAAATTTAACATTTGTGGAATATTTTATAGCGGCAGCCGGAACAATATCGGCGCCTACCTCGAGACGGAAATTATCCTTTTTAGATGCGACAACCAATTTTACCACAGATGACGTAGTTGTGGCACCTGAACCTACACCAACACCAATTATAGACGAGAGCGTGGACGACTTAATAACAGGTAGACCCAACCTTTTACAGTCGAATCCGCGATCAGGGTGGCCTGAGAACAACTATCAAGAAGAACCCTAATTGTACCCACAATGTCGCCACTCACTACTTGACCACCGCAGTGGGGAGTAAAACTGTTCTTTCCATGCTTTCTACATTACACGAAAACGAATTCTTTTCAACGACATCCTTAGAGGCTGATTTTTTAGAATCTTCGTCCGACTTTAAAGAATTTTCAGATTTTTCAGGAATTTTTTTAGATGACCCAAAATGAAGCAAATAATTATGATTCTCGCCACAATTACACTTGAAATTTGTATGTGTACACCCTGTTGAAGGATGGCCTGAATGTAGACAAATATTACACAAGCCCTTATTTTTTACTACCTTGAAACGATCCTTTGGATCTTTCTTACGAAAACTTTCACACACATATATAGCATGGTCCCCACCACATTCCTGACAATTCACTTTTTTACCTCCTGATTGAGTAGCTGTAAACGACTTTTTATTCGATACCTCTTTAGGCGATTTTTTATCAGATTCTTTTTTAGAAACGACACGTTCGGCTGCTATGTGAGCACGACTTTGTAAAAAGCTATCAATTTCTTCAAACTTGGGATACTGAAGCATGTTGGTGTAGTGGTTATCCCAATCACGCCTAGTATTTTCGTCCAACTTTATATACGTTAAATAAGCAATGAAACGCGACATCGTATCATTGATTTCTTGCTCATGAGACTTAGTCCCCTAACTACACTATTCGTAATATCAATTAAATTTTTGAATACCACCTTCACTTTTTATAGATTCAAGACTAATTAATTTTTTGAAGAAGGCACTAAGTATGGCCTTTGGCCTACCATATCGCGAAATAACGTAAGACCAAGCATCTAAATATCCTTTCTTACTGATAGGGTAATGCTCAATCACCTTTTTCAGCCCTGCCCACTAACGACTTTCTTAAAAAATATAATTTTGTTACTTCTTCATAATCTTTATTTTCGTGAACAAGGGTCTCGAACATCGCCTTCCACCCTGCAAATTGTGTCGAATCGCCATCAAATGTTGGTGGTTCAACCTCCTTTATGATGGTTTGCATATCGAATACCACCATGCGAATTATTAGAAATATTATTATCAGTTATCATCGAGGAACGATCTTTTTCAAGACTTGACTTATGCCAGGATATTTTAGATTTTATATTTACGATACCCTCGATGATCTTTTCCTTTTCTGAGTAGCATTGCTCCACAATATCCTCAGTTTCGTCATCTTTTTAATTTCATGAGGACATCTTCAGTTGCGTCATAGAATTTCTCCGAGTCACTTTCAATTTGTTTTAAATATGCCTCCAACTTGGCTAATGCTTCAGGGCATGGTGATGTTGCATTGAGGATCGGCTGTAATTGGTTTAAAATTCGCTGCAAACTTTGATATTGAATTGCTCTTTTCTTTTTTGTTGCCTCCATCTCGAATGTAGATGCAACCGACGATATAATTTTCATTCAACGATCAAAGTATGATCACGATGTAACGATAACGAAACGATCAACAAAACGATTCACAACATGTGCAAATACACTTCCGATTAATTTGCATTTTTTGGTTTGTAGCATCCGGCAACCAGAGGACCATATTGTTATTTACGAATGCAACGCGAAAAATAATCGATCGGAAGGCATTACATTTCAAAAATTTAATAACGAATTCATTTTAAAAAATATACGAGATGCACGAGAATACATTCGAAAACTTAGTAAACGTGACTAACCGTAGAGCCACGAAATCCTTATTCTTAAAAAAAAATAACTGTTATTATCGCCAAGGTCGCGAGAGTAGGGATTCCGCAGTAAGCCAACCCTTACCGCGAGATACCTACCCTCGTACCTAACGAACATAACGAAAAAAAATAACATAAACTGAAACTACACTAACACCTACTTACGTTAGCCCACCATGACGAAGAACGACTGCTCAGTGCTCATCCCTAATTCTCCCGTCCCTACGAGCTGTTCCACAGAAACTCGTGGCGCGAATTGTTTGCATGGGTTATACTGTGGGTGAATATTTTGATCGACTTGAGCCACCTTTAAATCATAATATTTTTTGACTAAACTTTCTGGAGTTCATTTTTATAGTAAAAGGAAAAAAATTAAGGGGTAAGACCTTGAAGTTTCAAAATTTTTTTTTCTCATGTAAACTTGGCGCACCCTACTGCATATTCGCCCTTATCACTTTCTCACAGACTTCAGACGATTCAAGTATAGATATTTCAGTTGAGAATGGAATAAAAATTTAAAAGAGAATAACAAAAGAGAACAAGAAAATTTTCGTTCTCTTCTTGGTTTTTTCTCTGTTCTTCTGTTATTTTAACGCTCTCGAGGTTCGTCCATGTTCTTTGAATTTTTGGTTCTTGGTTTTTTGTTGTTCTCACAGCCCTTGCAAGTTTAGCTAAATATTCTTTCGTGTGAGGTTTACCAGTAGTATTTACAGTACCAAGGCTCATTACATAAGTTTGACCAACCATCAATATTGATAAGCATACTATTTTATCGCGTAAATCGTTTTTCATTTGCCCAATGAAAAGAGTTAAGCTCCAAATCTTTAACAAAGTTCCTTAACTTGATGTTTTTTCGGCGGCGCATAATATTCCGGTCTCAATTCTTGACCGAATTTCACGAATTCTGGATACTCTTGAATGCACTACTCGGGGCGTAGATGAAACGAGCTCATTGTGCGTTGATTTTTTAGTTTTTGAACTTTACTTGTTTTGATAACCGTAGGATATTCAGTTAGCACACCTTGACATTTTCTAGGAGGACTTGTAGTATTCTTCATTTCTGCAGATTTCATCTCAAGGACTGTTTTCTCGAAGATTTCAGTAGACCGGAATGTTAAAGCCTCATCTCCTTCACCGATCCCTTTTTCTGATCACTCATTTTTTCTCGCTCGAGGATACATTTGTTTAATCTTCATTTAAAAATAACGCTTCTTTTTACACCTTCCATAATTCACTCTGAGATATTTTCAAAATTCTCTCATTCCATTTGATAAAAATAAATACTTTTTATTTCGTTCTCGTCGGGCGGAAGCGCCGAAAAACAAAATGAAACGCTAACACTCGACTCGGGTGTATAGATCAGAATACGAAATTTTCCCTCGAGTCGAAATTAATGGTAAACACGAGCGAATTTAGTACAATTACGATAGACGATCGGTAGGAAATGGGAAGACAGCGAGCGTCGAGAAAGAGGGAGTTAATCGAGTCGAAAAAGAAAAGTTATACTCTCGTTTTAATATGTATACGACGAGGCGAATAGATTCGCGAATAAATTGCCGAAGGAATGAAAAACTTCGGGTATTGGTTCGCGTTCGGTACGTTACGTACTACGTATGCACGATACCGGTACCTGTAGATACGCATATACAATGAGAGAGGACGAACATCAGATTTTTCAAAGCCGAATATATTTTTCTATCGCCCGTTTCGCTCGATTTTCGACAGCGTATACAAAGTATTGGCAAAAAAGTTGAATTTTTTCACTGTACGATTTTCGTCATTTGTTTATGTTGGACATTTTAATGTTTTCAATGCGTATACGGAGCTGAAACAAAAAAACGAAAGAAAAAACTCGTCTCATCAATTTAACGAGAGAAAGAAAAGAGTAAAAAAGAAAAATACAGGCTAAAAACTCGCTGCTATTCTCGTTATGTTTATTTTGCGCTCGAATAAAAGGAGACCGGAAGAGTGCGGGGACGAGGGAAAAACTAGCTTTATTGGAAATAAAGAAACGATCGAGGGGGCGGATATATGTATGGGAAAATAAAGGGAATAAAGTTTTGAACCAGTGTTTTGGAGGCGAAAGAAAAAAAAGAAGAGCTAATTTTCCTTTGATGTCGATAGAGTACACAATGTTGTATTCTTGCGCCTGCTTATTCTCTGCGTCGTGTGGGAAAATACAAAAAAAAAGAAAGCACGGGAGTGGGATGGGGTAGAAAATGACGACGAACAACTCTAAATTCGAAACTTATAAGCATTAGCGTTGTACTATATATATACACATACTTTGAAGAAATTTTCTTTTCTATTTTATTATACTATGTGTCGAGATGAACAGAAGGGCCGGAAAGGGAGGAGGTGAGAAAAAAACATGGTAAGAATTTTTGACACATAAGAACTATATCGATGTCGTAAAAATAGCTCGCACCAAAGCTTTTTTTTTCTTTTTTACATCGTAGTCGAAATGAAAAGCATATATATGAGATGACAACGAGTATAGAATTTTTTTCCCTCTGACGAGTATTTTATTGGGGTATATCGGATTGTGCAATATGTACGTATTTGGCTTATTTGTAAGAAGCACTATACCGAATGGATTTCCCTCTGTTTTCTATTTCATACTGTGTCAATCATGTTTCTTTATTCGAGAGTAAAATACCAACTTGTGATTTCGTTTTAGAGAATTTTTTGCTTCAACTTTTTTTTTTTGCATGGTGCAAGAATTCTGTGGAAAGTGTGGTTTACAGAATCGGAGGGATGTTCGATTGATTTCCGGATCATAAATTTTGACTGAGGTGCTTCAATTTTTTTTTTGAAAATTGAAATAAAATTGATTTTGCATTGAAAATAATTTTAGTATGAATGTTCGTACCCAGAGATACCATTAGAACTCATTTTTCATAATCATTCTATATTTCCAGGGGCCTTGGAACTGGAAAATATCGCATTTTCATGATTTTTCAATGTTGTAAAAAATCTTGGAATTATTTTCCCTGAAATGATTTAACCCATTCAGATCATCATCTGTGATTTTTCATCGTCAACCTATCCAAGCCAATTTTTCAAAATGAGGAAAGATGGACTGTAAATATTTTTTTGAAGATTGAAAAGTAGTCGGGTCTCAATCGTTCATCCGTGCGCTATTCCCTATTCCTGTTAAAATTGATTTCATGATTAATTCCTGCTCTGGACACTAAAACAAAGAAATTAAGTCCGTATGCCTTTTTTCCTCCTTTTTTCTCCAGAATCCACCCATGGGTGGGTCGTGATGAAAAAATTTTCGAACAAAAGTTGTTCCTCAGCGCCGAATTTACATCTTCATTTCTCATCAAAATCAATTTTGGAGCAACCTTTACCCCCTCCCCCCCCCCTCAATTTGAAAATGAAACCATGTTTTGAAAAAACTTTGAAATCACGTTTTCTTCACTTTAAACGAAAAATTTCGGAGATACGAAAAAATTTGTAATCCCCAAAACTATTCAGAATTGAATTTCTTTTCCAATGAGCTTTATCATGACCATTTTCACTCAATTTTTTCGACAGAGTGGACCTCGTCCCCTCCTTATTTCAAAAGTTGGACCCACGAAAAAAAGTTTGAACGATTTTTATTCTTCGATATCTAATGTATACGTAATTTCATTTATTATCGGAATTAATGTTGGAGAAAATTTTGTTCGTGGGTCCAACTTTTTTCATTACAAGAAAGGGGGAGAAGTCCACGATGTCGAAAAAGTTTGGTGAAAATGGTTATGATGAAGCTGACTGAAAAGGAAATTCAATTCTGAATACTTTTGGTGGTTACAAATTTTACCGTATCTCCGAAATTTTTCGTTGAAAATGAAGAAAACGTGATTTTGAAGTTTTCGTTGAAAAAAATATTTTAAAATGGGGAGGGGGGCAGGAGTTGCTTCAAAATGGATTTTGATAAGAAATGAAAATGTACATTGGGTGCTGAGGAACAACTTCTGTTTGGAAATTTTTTCATTACGACCCATAGATAAGATGATACGCGCGTTTGAAATGTTGGAGCCGAACCCTGGGGAAACGGGAGGGGAAAGGGGGAATATAGGCTTGATTTCTTTGTTTTAGTGTCCAGAACAAGAATCAATCATAAAATCCATTTTAACAGAAATATCGTGCGGAAGCCTTTTTTTACACGATTGAGACCTGACTAAGGATGTGAAAAATCGACGCTGGTGATTTTTATGGGTTAAAATAATCATTTATACTAACATCATTTATTCAAGGCGAATAAATCTTTCAAAATTTTGTTTTCGATTTTTTACAATGAAAATCAAAAAAACGGAAAAAAGTTTTCATGGTGTGATATCGCATTCATCCACTGCTGCATCACACACCTCGTGTCCCCAAGAGAAGCATTTTGAGCATTTTATCCACATCTGCCCATGTTGATCGGCAGCATATCGCCATCCGCAGAACTGGCATTCTGGATTGCATTCATTATCATCGAAATCTTCGCCGCCAGCTGAATCTGAATCCGAATCCGATTCCAGTGGGGTAGTGGTCCGCATGTAAGAGGGGATCGATATTAGGGCACCCATACTTTTTTTTTTTCAAGAAAATATTAAAAATACGTACTTTTATCAAACTTTTGAAATAATTATCTCGTTCGATTTCTTGCTTTCTTCGCTATCATTAGCAATTTTCAAAATTACACGATTTGAAAGCACAGATAAATTTTATTTTGGTCTTATCAAAATCGTTTTTTCCAATTATTTCCGTGAGTTTTGGCATTAGGGTTACGATTTTGGTCTCATTCGTTCTTTCTGTGAAAAATACATAAGAACAAATTCTTTCCAGCTCGATCGAGCCAATAGGAGGCGAAATAGGCCACGGGTCGATATTAGGCGACCTTACCCTTATTTTTCGCGCTGATTACGAGAAAAATGGTGAAAAAATTCCGCCACGTCATATTTTTTCATAATTTGAATTTTTTGTTGAGAATTGGTTTTGCAGTTTTGATAAGTACATATGACTTTTGACCCTTGGAGTCGATTTTCTGGGCAAAGAAAGGGGCCTTATAAAAATTGAATAGAACATACGTAGTGTAGAACGTGAAATTTGCTTTCTGTGGAGTCCAAATGGTTTTCTGTATACGAAGCTTAATTTTCGAGATATTTGAGGCGAAAGTTCAAAATTCAACTTTTATAATTTGTTGAAAATATCTCAAAAGCCAAAATTCTTTTTAAAAAAGTAATTAGACTCTGCAGAAAGGAAATTTTACATTGTACAGTTCATGTACTATTCATTTTTTTTTGCAGGACCCTTCCTTTGCTCAGAAAATTGACTTTCAAGTGTCAAAAGTCATCAAAAAGTGTAGAAAATGTTCAACCAAAAATTCAAATTTTGAAAAATTCTGACGTGATGGAGAAAATCCTGGTTTATTATTGAAATAAGCGCCAAATATTTCGAAAGATTTAAAATTTCGACCTGTGGAATTGAAAAATGCGGTTCAACTTTATTCGATTCACAATTAAATATTAGTAAAACGTATAAAATTTAGAGCGAATTAATCATAGTTGGTGCAATTGGGAGAAGGGCAGAATGAAAAATTTCAAACCAAAAATGAAATTTTTCAAATTCTCCAAAAAAAAATTTCTTCAGTTTATGCACTTGACACGAAAACTCCTTTAAAAAAGCGAAATATGGCTGTCAATTTGATTTCGCTCTTCCCCAGTGAGACTGGAAAAATTCCAAACATTCTTTCCGACTCGAAAACCCCCATAGAAACCTATACTATCACCACACGAACAGTAAAACTTGGTCAAACGACGAAGATCCGGGTGAAAGACTTCGTTCGTCGTATGCTAGCGCTATTTAGAAAATCATATCGACTATAATGCAGTCTCCGGGTGATACACGCGTACGAAAAACTCCGCTCGACGGAGAGACGACGGGGACGAAAAATACTATAAATGAAGAAAGACCGCTGGAAAATATTTTTCATCACGTCAAACTGGCGAAACTTTCCAGCGTTTTTATTTTCCCTTCTCCGATATGCCCGGCGATATAGTGACGAACTGGAGGGGTAGGGCTCGATTTACTAACGTAGTAGGTGTCAAAATCGTGTCTTATTCGCGTCGCGTTGAAAATGGCGTTGGCGAAATGGGAAAAACGCAGAGAGGAGGTAACGTTAGCAGCGATTTTCTCTTAGCTGGTGTTTTTTCGTTTGTCGAGTTTTTTTTCCCGAGACGAAAGCGAGAAAACTTATTGATGAATGTCTAAGTACTTATATTGGTTTACTGTGCACGGGTTTTCGTTACTCGTTTAATAAATTTCGTATTCGTGTCATTAAGTTTCACGACAACGAAGGAGTCCCGAAGACGAGAAAAATTCACTCGTGTGTCTTTCCCTCTGCCCCCCCCCCTCGTACCTAAAATTAGGCGTGAAAATATATGGAATGAGAAACGAAACGTCGAAGGAGCATTCGTATTCGGAAATTCAAATGTCACGAATTTAAATGCCACTTGAATGATGCTGATTCGTATTAAATCCGTTGGCGCGGCGCAGAAAGCTCCGGTGTTGTTTTTCAATTTCGCGTCGTCGAATGTCGATAAACAAAGCTATTTTCGAACGCCGACTAATTGATATACGAAGAAGCGTAAACTGAGCTTGATTGAAGATCGCTACCTAGCGAAAGAAGATACCCCTGAACTCGGATCGAATTATCGACGAGAAATTCGCACAGATATTTTAAGCTTTTTAAAAATGAATAATCGACGAGAGCGTACCGAAGATGAAAGTTTGTTGAGCGTTGCCGAAGGGAGTCGCTGTTACGGAGGAGTACGTCGAGACGAGCAACAAAATCGAGCACGCGGATCGGGTTTTAAAATACCAACTTTTGCGAACAACTAAAACAACGCTCACATCAAAAAGAGATTTTTCGGGGGGCGAATACTTACCAAATTCAATATGATTTTAAGGGTAAATATTGACAACATTTTAAGTACCCCGAACGATTAAAGGAACAGAGACGAGATGAAAGGAGACCGAGAGACGTTTTCGCAAACAGGGATAAGTATATTTTTCGGTGTAGTATTTCATTTGTGTATATAAAGCGTAATCTCGATTGTAAATAAGAAGCTTTTTATTTTAAGATTTCGATGCTCGAGAGAGACAGAAAGAGAAAAAACGCTACCCCGCAGCAACACGACTGAGAGGAAATGGAATTTATTGAAATACAAGTATTAAATAAGCGAGTGAGTACATGGAGGTTGGGTAAAGGCAGACGTTATATAATATTGAAATTTATGGCATAAATATTTCATAAAACTTCGCCATAGAGAGTATTGAATATACGTATTACCTTTTAAGATAGCTGGCAGATTGGTATAGGGAAATAGAGAGGTTTTTAAAATCCCCTATATACTTTTTATGTGTACATAGTTTTACGGTTGCGTTTTGCGTTACCGTTCATATACCGAGAGCAATAATGTAACTTTATATATGGAATTGTGTACGAATATCGTATACAGAAAGAGGTATAAATGTACTACGAACACGTATATCGAATGGTATATTTTTTATTCCGCCAAAGTCCCCGTCGTCGATCCAAAAAACGTCAATATAGGACGAAAAAACGTTGAAAAAGTCGTAATATTGACCGTAAATCGCGAAATTAGATAGGTGCTGGGATGAATTTCATAATGTCGTGTTGAAAATGGATACCTATACGGTAGGTTGGTAAAAAGGCCCATAATTCATCTCTGGAGATTAATAAGAACTATTCCATGTAAAGAATTCACCTTTGAGCCTATTTCATATTAATTTACGAGCTCGCCGGTGGAAGAGGGTACGAGGGTAATGGAATCGCGAATGACCGTGATCACGATAATAGTTCATTAACGAGTTAACGTAATGATGATGAAAAAATATGCTATTTTAAATTCACCTGCGTACGTATAGGGTGTTTGGAAAAGAAGAGGTTGGATGGATTCGCAGATGTATTGATGTGGGGTAGCTCTCTGTAGGGAGGAAAGATTTGAGGGCTGCTATGTTCTAATATTGACTGATAACAGGTCGACGTGGAAAATGCGAAGCTTAATGAAAGGTTTTTATAGTGTTTTTCGCGCTGATCACGAGAAAAATAGTGAAAAAATTCCAGCACGTCAGGATTTTTCGTAATATTTGAATTTTTGTTGAACATTTGTTTACATTTTTTAATGTAAATTTTGACCATTGGAGTCGATTTTCTAGGGAAAGAGAAATCATACGAAAAAAATGAACAGAACATAAATTGTAGGGAGTAAAATTTCCTTTCTGTATAGGCCGATTAGTTTTTTCTTAGGAAGGTTAGTTTTTAGATATTTTCAATTTTTTTTAAAAAAAGTTGAACTTTGAACTAAAATATCTCGAAAGCTAAGCCTCTTGAGAAAAAAATAACTGAGCTTTACGGAGTGGAAATTTTACGATCTACAATATTATTATTCATGTAAGTTTTGAGAACTAATAATTACCAAAACTGTGTACCCGGAGCTCTCGGCGGTTTCCGAAGGCGTTCGTTCGATTTGTTCGAATTTTTTCATTATTTTTGGCATGTACCAAACCAGCAAAACACCTTTCGCATTCCCAAAAACAGTTGCCATAACAAGACACACCTTCTGAACTGTCATAACATTTTTGCCATACATTGAGCATAGTTTATGATGAATTTCACTATCACTTAAACCTTCAAAAGCGAAATAACGAATGACAGATCTTCACATTGAGAAAATACATCGATTCGTCGCTTCATGTTTACAACTGAATATCTCTGTTGATAACTATGGAAATGACTCCAGAAAAATTTTTGGTTACCAGAAATTCAAAAATAACATGTCCCATCCATTAGTGGCTGAAAAAAAAATATGGAACCTTAATTATGAGATGCCCTCCACTTGAAACGTGAGTGGTCGGAATCTTTGGATGGACAGTTCCATGCTTGGTGAGAATTGGTGAGTGAATTTCCAAAGGAAAATTATTTTCACTTTCACAGTGTGTTTGCTTTATAAATATGATTCTTAGATCTTACGTTAGATTAGAAATTAATAATTGAATTAAAAAAGTAGCAAAGCAAAAATACGCATGCAAATAATATAAACAAAGGTTAGTGCAATTTTAAATTGAAATTTCAAAGCTAGACAAAGAGAAACCAAAACCTAAGCAAAGCAATGCACCATACAACAAGTACCCAATTAAACTTATCATAATTTTAATTCTCAGTCTGAAAAAATCAACATCATTTTTCATTTCTGAAATCAGAAGTACTTACTTTAATGTTCAACGATCTTTTTTATTAATAAATGATTAATTATTGATTAATCATTAAAATTAAAGCAATAAAAGATGAAACTTCGACATTTTTTGACAGTGAAAAAGAAAAAATTCAAGAATCTTTTTAAAAAATTGAGATCCAATTTTTTAAAAAAATTGAAAAGTAATTTTAAAAAAATAATAAAAATATGAAAATTAAAAAAAAAACAAAATTACAAATAATTAAAACAGTGAAAAAATTTTAAAAAACACATAAAATACTATGTATTGTCCCAGGCTGTCTTTCTGATCTGTAAGAAAATAAAAAATAAAATGCTGAGTATTTGAAAATTAAAAATGGGAAAAAAAACTTCTCTTCGATCTTGAAACCATAAAAGCTGGCAGGATCATCCAGCTCCGGTGGGTTTCTGAAAGAAAAAAACAGTAGAAAATTAACATTGAAGAAAATGTAAAATTAAATTGAAAAACAGGAATAATGATATACTTACAACTGAAAAGGGAGACCCTCCCCAGGAGGAGGGATCACCCAATTTCTTTGCAAGATAACAGGAGGAGGGATCTCAACCCCCTCCTCCCATTCGATGGCATTAACATCATCATCATTATTTTCTTCATTATTAGCAACCGCATGCATAATGAAGATTTCTGGTTGAGGCGGCGGAGGGATAAATGGTCCCTCAATAAATATTATATCATCATCTTCTTCTTCTTAAACATTGCTACATAGAAAAAGAAAATATATATTAATCAATAATTTTGTATTTAAAATTAGTTTACAAATTAATTGAACTAAAAATACTCACTGGGGTTGAGCTAACAACCATCGTTGGTGTTGCTCCAACCTATAGACACTGGACCTAGGATAAGACACCCAACTGGCAGCCATATTGGCAAATTTTCATGAGTTATTCCAATTTCTCCCACTGGGTGCTCTTGGCTGCGCTGGAGTCGATTTTTTGTTTCAACTTGTTCTTAAAGTCTAACAATATTTTTTTTTAGAGCAGAATCGAGTAATTCCTAAACTCCAACATTTGACTACGTTGAAGTTCAGTTAGTTTGTTACTACTTACAAACGACCTGCAGATGAATAGAACAGATTCGAGCATCTTTCGATAACTCATTTTGAAGCTGGAGAACCTCCTTCCAGGCATTCGCATCACCTGGATGCTTTGGAAAAGAGTGTAGTGAAAGTTCGAATTCAAAAATTGTCGTTATCCGTGTTATCAGTACAGAAAATCGACTGCAGCGCAGCCAAGAGCACCCAGCGGGAGAAATTGGAATAACTCATCCAGCCGCTATTCCCGTCTTACCCTTCTGCCTGCAGTTGGGTGTCTTATCCTAGGTCCAGTGTCTATACTCCAACCTTACTTCATTTAGTTGTTCTTGATTGCTGAAACAAAAAATTATAATATATTGAATACCTACATAGGTTGGCCGGAAACTACTGAGACAGATCTCGTCATTTCTCGCCAAATTAACCTAGCGACTTGATTCAAAAACTATTCGATAGCTCAATCCTTCCTTTATTACATACTAAAATTTCAGCTTCCTAACGCGCGGGAAAAAAAGTTACGGCGTTTTACACGAGACAATTTTGGTGTACCCCTGGAAATCGGTTTTAGGAAAAAAAGTGCATAAACCGTTACGCGTTTGGCCACAACTCCGGTTCAACGAGTACTGGGACCTTGAAAATTTAGTATGTGGTAGCTGAATGTATGCTCTACAACCTGCTTTAAAATTTTTTTCGAGAGATCGCGCAGTTGTCGAGTAATATCCGGTTGAAAAAATTTCCAGGGGTACACCAAAATTGTCTCACGTGAAACGCCGTAACTTTTTTTTCCCGCGCGTTAGGAAGCTGAAATTTTAGTATGTAATAAAGGAAGGATTGAGCTATCGAATAGTTTTTGAATCAAGTCGCTAGGTTAATTTGGCGAGAAATGACGAGATCTGTCTCAGTAGTTTCCGGCCAACCTATGTATTATATAAAATATAACACTGAAAAGTGAATTAAAAATACTTACAACATTTTGAAAAAAAAATAATGGAAAGAAAAAATTGAAACTCCAAAAAACAAAATGTATACTGGAATCAAAAATAAAAAAACAATAAATACCTAATCACACAAATGAAGAAATGATTTTATATATAAACAATGAAAATGACTGAATCTCATTTTTATCCTTACACCCTCACAATTAAATGTACCCAAAAGTCAAATATACTGCCAATAACTAAGCTTCCTATCTTTTTATCCTTACACTCTAACAACCTCAGGTGTGCCCAAAAGTCCAAAATAATACCAAATTTGGAATTGGTGATCTCAATAACCTTAAAAATGATATGACACATGCATTTCTTTTATTTTTGTCCCTGTACTCCTTCCCCACCCCTTCAATCACCACCCTATGTCAAAAATAAGGTCATATTTGGATTCAGTAACCTCAAAAAACCTTAAAAACAACACCCTACTCATAATTTTAGCATTTTTCAATTTTCAACCCCTTCCCCACCCCCTTAGGTAAACTGTAGGGTCAAAAATAAGGTCGGATTCGTACGTAACGTTCTCCCGAATTACTCACGGTTCTTTTCGCTTAATTAAAGCCATTTGGGGACGAATTCTGAACACACATAGCTATGTCATCCATCGTATCAATATCACTTTCGCCATATTTCTTTTTAATCGTTCCGAAACTTCAATCCGGGCTAAATTTTGTGTGACCCGGAAGCATGACATTCAATTCAATAACTTCGTTCAGGTTAGTCAATACTCTCCACAATAGATATTGAATCATAGAGTTGTTTTTATTCTGCCCTCAACAGTTATCTGCGAACAGGATTATGATCGGCGCGTTGATGTCTTCTAACGAGTCGTGTAACAAACTGATTATACAGTTTGCACCTTTCGAAAAATTGTCGTTCTCATCTATCAAATAATTAACTTGGACGTGGGTTTTTTCATCATGAACTCCGAATATACCGCACTTCCTTGCCATTTTAAAGTAAGCAGGTCCTACTTGTTGGGAGTGGGAAGGAAAAGTGACTTGCTGAGCGAAATCGAATGAAAATACTTCAACTTTTCCTTCAACCTCGAAAAACCGAATTTCTTCTGCTTCTTTAAAGATGTCACACCACTGATTGTAGTAAGCTCGATGGGTGTTCTCTTTGTTCAGATGAGCACTTGCTTCAGATACAGCAGTGTGGTAACTATTCTCCTGCGCAGGTTTGATCATAGCTAGTGAAATTTTGGATGCATTCAAACGACAGGTATCACATATATCGGTTTGCGGTTTCATAACAGAAATGTGCGGCACAACTGTATCGCTTTGCAATATTTTCGATATACAGTCATTTTAGTATCTGATGACGGCAACTTCATTACGTTGTAGTAATTTTCAACGTTTGGTAGACGACCTGGCGGAGGTATAGCGAATTTTTCTGCGTAATTCTTGAGGAAAGTAACAACGTTATCGATGTCCCGAGGGGTTAAAACATTATCACGAGAAGGCGTAACCCCAGTGCTTTTGTGTAATCTTGGAATTGCACCCTCTTTTTCGTAATGAGTCAACAGGTTTTTGAATCTATCTGGACCTACGGGGTGCATGAAGAAAAACATATTTCTGCGCACAGGAAGCGCACTGAACTGGTACATCATGTTCATTTGCTTAAGCCACAGCTTTCCTGGATTTGGGCAACGTATTCGGCACTTTGTTTTCGTAAGCCTAGAATACGCGGCATCGTAACCAGGTACTCGTCTAAGCGATTGAATTTTTGATAACATGAACAGATCTTGTTCTGATTTACTCAACTCTTGAAAGGTCTGCCTGCGAAGAACATGAATTGGCATACGTGTTACGAACTTCTTTATCATAGAATTACGAAATGTTAGTAACAATAGAACACGTTTTCTTAACATACCAATTAACAACAGCCATTTCTTTCGTGATGATACGTGTGCATTTTTGGGTACAGTACGGAGTTGCTTTTTTGCTGTATAATTTTTCCAAAGCAGCGTTATCTTCCTAATCGAGTTTATCTCTGGTGTCTGCTTTTCTAACTCTACGCTTTTGTACTCGTTTAGGATCATTTTCATCAATTATTTCATCGAGACAGTTTTGTCCATCATTCTTTTCATCACTCCAAAAATCTTTGTCAATAGCGTTATCAATGTACTCACACAGCTCGACATCGTACGGGTCATCACCCTAAATGAACACCCACACCATATATATGTAATTAATATTCTGTCCGTATTCAAGAAAAATAACTCATTACCTTCGTTTGAAATCGTCAGAATTGGTTACCTGAACTGGGTTATCGTTACCATTGAAATCCCGCAATATTTTGTCATATTCTTGATCAAAAGAAAAAGAAGAATTCATTTTTACACTTGTAACTGCACATAGATGATAAATATCACTCTAAATAATAAAAAAATCCGTAATTATTAATCATTTCTAAGAAAAATCTAACCATCATAAAAAAAATTAAGACGATAATGTTTATTTTTTTCTAAAATCGGTCTCCTGTAAAATTCACTTCGTGCACAACTGGTGGGTTTTCTCCTGGAGGGTCACATTTTCTTCACATTTTCACATTGCTCATGAAATGTCGAAGGAATGTGGTGATGAAAACATCATGGTAGATTTGCTGATTATACATTCCTGCAGTGTTGAAGTGATATCACCTACGTGTGTAACCCCAGCATAACAAGCGGTTTTACCATCATATGCTGGTGATTTTCAAAAAATCACAAAAAATATATTTAAAAATGATGAAAATATTAAGCTCAACAGTAATTGAAACTATTTTATAGAAATTAAAATATTGAAATGATGGAAAAGATTTTAAATAAGTATTCTTACAACTGAACCAGTGGCATCAAAATACAACTCCATCATTTGCACCATACCTATATACCTACACTTATACAGCCTATGAATGTTGTAAACATTGCATAAAAATCAGTTTTGGATTACAATCATGGTTTCTTTCTTCTTCATATAAATTACAAACCATTCAAATGGTGTGCATCTTTGGAACTTTTTTTGTTTTCCAATTGACGTTCGCTATTTATTTTTCTTATGACTGAAGTAGTGCGAACATTCGGCAGGTAGACTTCCATTCGTGAATTTTTGGAGTAGGGCTGGTGGCACCTTGGACACTCTTGTTTCTGGCTGCCGGTGTCGTGCTTTTCATAGCACTTGTAATGGAACACATGTTTGCACTCCAGTGCCATCCACCGATTCTGGTTCGCCTTACCAACCACGGGTGCCGGATCACTCAGATTCAGATTACACAATCTGCACACGGGGTACCTTACCGACGTCATCTGTAGACAAGTATTTACCGTGTACATATGAATTACTAGATATCTTACGTTTGACCCAAATAAAAACACTAGTAACCACGAATAGAAAATTATATTAATTGTAGGTAGTTCAAATTAATAAAGTACAACAGTTTATAAAATAAATCACATAACACAAAGAAACACAAATCAATACTACACAGACTAACCACAGAACACCAAAGTGGTCTAGGTAAATCAAACCGCCGATTTAGTGTTGCCACTGGCAGGGAAGTAAATCTCCCACTACATGACCTTGGGTGAATGTATAGATATTTTGCATATTGCCCATATATGTATTAAATCGCAGTCAGCACTTCATATGAATTACTAGATATCTTACGTTTGACACAAATAAAAACACTAGTAACCACGAATAGAAAATTATATTAATTATAGTTCAAATTAATAAAGTACAACAGTTTATAAAATAAAGCACATAACACAAAGAAACACAAATCAATACTACACAGACTGACCACAGAACACCAAAGTGGTCTAGGTAAATCAAACCGCCGATTCAGTTTTGCCACTGGCAGGGAAGTAAATCTCCCACTACATGACCTTGGGTGAATGTATAGATATTTTGCATATTGCCCATATATGTATTAAATCGCAGTCAGCACTTTTTATGGTGTGCTAGCAATATTTAAAAGGTGTCATGTGTGCAAGATCCTTCCATGACATCTTGTCGGCGTTCATCTCTGCACTGAGAGGTAATTTTTGAAGTATGATATTCATGATCATCAGAGCTGTACTTGATACCAACTCCAACATTATTGCAAAAAATGAAATCAATTAGGAATTTCACTTCACAATAATCAGTTTTAATTTTATGTTTGCTCTGAACATAACTGATGTGAGAAACAGAAGGTACAAGCACTTTTTTAAAAGTGCGTGATAGGGTGAACCAAAAAAGCAAAATTTTTGATTTCTGAGTTGTAATACTGCGCAAAATAATGCGGACTGGAATGATGAGAAAAATGAAAAAAAAATTCAAAACTTATTGCTATCTTAAGATCATGCAATATGCTCTAACAATTAATTGTAATCAATTTTAATTTTTCTCCTGAATTTCTGAAACTTGGAACTTTTGCAATTCTTGAAGAATTGAAGGCTCTCGCTCAATCGGAAGATATGAATGGATTTTGAATTCCCCCATTTTTCTAATTTTCCCAACCAACAACTTTTCAGGAAGGTAACTTTTTGAAAATGGAAAATTTTGTTTTTTTTGGCTCACCCACCCTAATAAGCAGAGTATTACAATTTCTTTAAATACTAACCTTAAAAAAAAAGCTAATGGGAAAAACATATAGGTTCGGCAGCAGCATTATCAGAATTTTCGACCAAGGTGGGCGTCTTTTTTCTAATTTCTTCTTCTATACGAATTTTTTCCTACATGAAGAACAATATTAGCATTTTACCAATACCATACTTATCTTCATTGAATTTAAAATTAATTCAACTCCCTTTCAAAATAGCTTCTCGATTTTATTTTTTGTAGCACATCCTCAGTGGTCTACAAAATCTGACAGATGATGCTGCAGGGTTTCCCCAAATTTTTTCGCCCATGCTATTATGAATTTCCACAGGCGCCAACGTTGAAATGAAAATTGTGTTTCCTATGGAAAAATCAGAATAAAATTATTACATTTTATATTTAAAAAATGATTTTATTTACTAGAGAGTTGGATTTACCAGTGGATGTTTTGCTAGTACTGCCTAGTTCTTCTTCATCTTCATCTCGATTATCATTACCTTTGATTATAAATATAATCAAAGATCATTACCTATTTGAACAATTTATCAATGAAATTTTTAATTATATTAAAAAGGAGTAATTAATAATGAACATTTTAAACCTTCTGCATCGACATCAATTTTTTGTTTATATTCGCTTTGGCCTCCACTACCATCAAATCCATACTTACATATATAAAATAGTGAGATTTTGGTCATTTGTTGTATTTCACACTATATCTGAAAATCTTGCAGCTGTTTTATCCAAGAGATCCTGAAGTGGTACCATGGCTTCTGTTTCACTAAATATCATATTTTCCAGATAACACCTCTTCTTTGCTTTCCTAACTGCATTGTATGGAGGCAAGAGTCCGACTTTTTCTCTTATAAATTGATATTGTTGCTTCGAAAATCTTCCGTTTACCAGATGTTTTTCTTAGTTTTTCAAAATTTTGTTACCTTTTCCTTGTTGAATCATTTTTAGAAGTTCTTCATCTTGTTTTCTGCATGAAGTTTTCATTTTTTTCTCACAAACATACAAGGCAAGAGAAGTGGTTTTTTCATCAATTGTTTCTTTGCTGAGTGAACGTTTCCATGATTCACTTGGACTTGAGATTTTTTTTTTTTGTTCTCTGTCCTCTTGATTTTTTCAATTTTTCCACTTGAATTTCAGCTTGCTGCCAGATTTCATTCTGCTGGGTGAATTTTTGATAGTTTCTGGACGCCTGCCTTAGACCATCGTCTGTAGAATTCTGATTGTAAATTAATTATAAATTTTGAGTTCGAGTCCACCTTTTTTTTTCTGTAGCGGGAATGAATCGATCAATTTTTTTTCCAAGTCTGGAGGTGTTTTATTAAATTTCCCATCTATGTAAAAAAATTTGTTGAATATAGTTACTTAATCTGGAACAATCTGAAACGTAATAATTATATCAAAATACTGTGTAAATAGATCAAAATCAAAGTACCCTTAGAAATAAGAAAAAGAGTATTTCAAAATAAGTAAATGTTATTATAAAAAAAAAATGAAAAATCAAAAAAAAAATTTCTACCGCAGCTGGCGGGACGGGAACCAGTGACCTCTGAGGTAGAAGCCCGCCTCTGTAACCACCCTGCTTACTGTGCAACAATGTAATGACGTACCAGGAACTATATTCTATTGTTTTTTATGTATTAAATTCAAGAAATGTCAAATTTGTAAATTTGGAAGTAAAATGTGCCATTTTTTCAACTAAAATTGGTCTATTTTTATAGAAAAACCAGCCTATAAGGCGCAGTCGCACCTTGTCGCAAAAAATTTCAAAAACGCAGTATGCTGTACACCTAAAAGTATCATAACTTTTTATCCTAATAAGAACACCCAGCCTCGCCAAGCTAATTAGTTTTGTTCTGAAACATTGTTGCAATTTGTGTAAAAAGTAGCGAACTTCAAGGCTCTACTATCGTTCAGGTGTTGCAATTTGTGTAAAAAGTAGCGAACTTCAAGGCTCGACTATCATTCAGGTGAGAGATGATTTACATAATTCTTCTTTTGTGAACATGATGCTGAGCAGTGAGCATGTCTGCCATATATTTGCTTAATCCGCCTGCGGTTTTCACGTTGGAGAAATTCTATAAAACAACAAATAATCTAGATTAATCAAATAATGAAAATGATGAATAAACACTACACTATCTCCAGCATTACACAAACTTACATAAATCGACCCATACTCTTTTTTTTAAAAGTTTGTACAGTGTTACCCTTGCCAATCAACGATGTAGTTGATTCTGTTTTGCGGGAAAATTCTTCGCCATCATTACATATTTCCACATCTTCCATGATTCCATTGCTCCCATCAATTATAAAACTTTCGAATTATTTGGTTGGTGTCCATGGGAACAATTCAGGCTTGTTTGCATGAGTATCACCATGGTCAAGAGTTTTTTTCTGGTCTTGATTATTTCCATTACTTTCAGAATTTTTGATGTTTTCAGTGGGCATCTTTGGTAACGAATCTTGTTTGTTTGTATAACTACTGCCCTAGTCATGGCGATTGCGTATGTTCTGGTGTTTGCTGCCATCGCCAATACTTCATTTCTGGTGGGTTTTTTTATTGCCGTTATCAAGATAACAAACCAGTTTTCTTTTTAATAATCTCACGCCTTCACAAATTTGTGGTAAGCCTATAAGCAACAAAAAAACCATGTAGGTGTAACTACACTTACATGTAAATTTCAATATGCAAGTACATAATTCAGTGGAAAAAAACATAATTTAATTACCTTTGCTCACACATTCCAGGACTTCTAACTGAGCATTTCTCAATCAAAGTCGTTTAATTTCTTCCTTCAGACAATAAATTTCATCGGATGAAATTCGTAATTTGAGTTTGATTGCCTCATCGAAATCGACTTTTGCGTAGCATTCTGGGCAAGTCCACGTAACAATGTTGTGAACACGGTGGTCCCAACACCCCTTGTGCACCAAATGACCACATTTTAACACATATTTTCCGTCAGAATTTCTCGCTATGAACTCGCTTGGATCCAAAATATCGTGACTGCATTCGCCGCAACAAGCATATTTGTACGGCATATTCTGAAACAAAGATACACGTTTTAGTTACCTTGTAACGATTGTTTACTACCATTAAAATAAGTCTCATTGATTGACTTTCCTTGCCAGATGCAATAGATTCCTCATTATTTATTTTGTTATTGTGTACATAAGTTCCTTTCTGACGCGTACATCATTCAACTTATTTTTAAATGGATAAACTAAGGGGAAGTCGGGTTAACACTGTATGCTCTAAAAACTCTTGCACTGTGTAGAAGGCACACATCTCCAACCATTTCATTAAGATATATAGGGAGGGGAGAGTGAGAATTTTTTCATTGATGAATATATTTTTGCAGGATTCTGTGTAGCTCATACTGTACATAATTCGAATAACCCTTTTTTGTATTAAAAATATTCTATTTAAGAGGCTAGGATTGCCACCCCAAAATGCTAAGCTATAGCAAGTGACTGATTGGAAGAGTCCAAAGTAGGCAATTTTTTTTGTTTCAGGTGTTACAATATATTTTAATGTGTTTATGATGTATGCTATTGTAGAAAGATGGTTTGCTAACGTAACAATTTGTGAGGACCACTTTAAGTTACTTGACAATGTTATACCAAGGTATTTGGTATCTTTATGGTATTGTGTAAGTTTGAGGTTGCTGAGAATATTTGCATATATCCAAACCCTACTCGAAACTGGTCCACTCGCTGCTAAATGTCACCACTGCGCTATGCGTGCGCTCGTACGCGTATACATACGCGCGCGTGGGGGGGTAGTTTTCCGTAGTTTAGTGCTATGTATACCGTCGTCGAACGACTTTCGGCAAGCTGCACCGGTGGCTACATGTGTAGAGCGACGGCCTACCATGCGAAAGGTCCCGGGTTCGATCCCCGCTGGCGGATCAATTTTTTTGAAAATTTTTTTCGCCCAAAAATATTTTTTAAAGTCGTTTTTTTGTAAAATTTTATTTCTGTTTTCAGGTTCGATTTTTTTCTCTAAAATTGCACAGTAGAAATTGAGAATTAATTTTTTTCAATTTTTCTTTTTCAACATGCTTTTTTTTATCAAATCTCAAGTGGTACGTGGGGAGAGATGCCGCTGAGCGGTACGCGGGGAGAGATGCCGCCGAGCGAAGCGAGGCGGCATCTCTCCCCGCGTACCGCTCGGCGGCATCTCTCCCCGCGTACCGCTCGGCGGCATCTCTCCCCGCGTACCGCTCGGCGGCATCTCTCCCCGCGTACCGCTCGGCGGCATCTCTCCCCGCGTACCGCTCGGCGGCATCTCTCCCCACGTACCGCTCGGCGGCATCTCTCCCCGTGAACCGCTCGGCGGCACCTCTTCTACAATTTTTGGTCGCACAATTGGTGCGATTTAGCCTCGATTTACGGAAGTGCCCAGTTTCGAGTAGGGTTTGGATATATGCAGAATATTTGAAGATGTTATAACTGAGGGTAGGGTTGAGGATTGAATAAATGGCATCAATATAGTTTTATTGGCATTCAGTTCCATTTTATTTAACAAAAACCAGTTTTGCATTTGGAGGAATGTTTTCCCAGTTTCCTCAATTGTTCGGATGCAGTTTCCACCATTTATTAATGCTGTTGTATCATCAACAAATTGGATTAGTTTATTTTTTGTGCATTGGGTGAGGTCGTTTACATAAATTAGATAGAAGAAAGGACCAAGGTTTCTTCCTTATTGAACCCCTGTAGTATTTTCCTGTAGACTAGATGTTATAGTACCTTGTTTTGTCTGAATTTTAACACATTGTTGCCTATTTTTCAAATATGACCTTATTAGCTTGTTAGCCCTACCTTGATAGCTGTACCTCAAAAGCCATAATTATCAAAAGCTTTTGAAAGGTCACAAACACTACTGTCCAACTTTGATTATTTGCAAAATAAGTCCTACAAATATAAAAAGTTGGAAAAAGTATCTTTACACTTTTTATAAGAAAAAAACATCTTGTATGTACATTCAAGATATCAGGGGTTATTCTAAGGAAATTTTGGAACTACCGAGATATGAATTGGGGGGAGGGGGAGATTTTTCCTGAAAATTGATCTGTCAGAAGAGTGAAAATTATTGTTGAATCAATATTGTAAGTCATTTTTTATTGAGAAACTGAAAAAAACATAAGTTTCTTACAAGTAAAAGTAAAAATCAAAATCAAAAACAATTGTGAAGTTCTTGGCTCACGTATAGATAAAAGTAAAAATATAGTAGGCATACATTCGAGTAATTAAGTGAGGACCGCTTTTCCAAACCGTGATAACTTCAAAAAAGTCATTTCAAGTAAATCAAAAAAAAACTGTATCACGGAGAAAGTTTTGTTTTTTGAAATCTGTCACAAAAGTAAATATATTGCAACTATCATTACAAAATATGTCGAACAAGTGGCATACCGAAATATTCATCTCTGGCGCTGCAGGAGTAGAACGAAAATGAAAAAAGTTGAAGTTATCACGGTTTGGAAAAACGATTTTCACTTATTGCTCTCCCAGAGCCATATAAACATCGGAAAAAAATTAATTTTTTCTGCCTTTGTTGCACATTCACTACATAAACACATTACAACCATTAAAAAAATTTCATCACTCAACACTTCCTTATTATGCTCAAAAAATTAAATTTTGTTGTAATTTTTTTATTTTTTTTTAAATATTCAAGTGGTACTCTGAGCGATACCATATAGTCTGTCGGAAAAATTGTTCGGCGCATTTTATAGAGTATTCTTTCACCTTTCAAATGTTGAAAAAATCTAGGAAAAAGGTTGAAACCTCTTCCTAAAAATGATTTTAATGTTTGAGCTTTCACGTATCCAAAAAATTAAAAAGCTTCAAAGTTTTTTTGTACTATTCTTCGTTTTTATGTATAAAAACTGAAGTTAGCACGGTTTGGAAAAAACTATTTACAACACCACTTATATCAAATCATCACTATGGAATGTCTTTGTGAAAAATTCATGAAATTGTGAAATGTCGTTAAGTTCACTAAAAATTGAATATTTTTATAAAAATTACCAAGAAATTTTGTAACTACCGATTTGAATTTTTGGAGTTACCGAAACAAGCTGGAACTACCGCTTAGAATAACCCCTGCAAGATATGAACTCTTCTCTTCCATCTCAGACATGATTGTTTTGAACCCGAAAAAAAATTGTCCTAATTTATTAGAGGACTTGAAGGTGATCTCAAATGAAATTTTAATTTTTTTACGTGGGGGAGAGGTTATATAGTGATTTACACACAGATGTGTAGCCTGGGGGAGAGGAGGTGTAACAGCCCCAGGCACAGATACGCCTAGAATTTTTTGTTGGGAAGGGGGCGGGTTTAAAAAAGTGACGCAAAAAGTCTTTCTAAAAGGTCAAGCTAAGTCAACTTTTTGCTCTACAAATTTTGTTAGACAACACCCTGTGTACAAGCCAGTGAAAAAAAATTTCAATTTGGCGTGTAAGACCTCGGGTAGCTCTCTTGTCAGTTCAGACTCAAGCGCCCGTTCAAAGTACTTAGAAAATCGGGTAATCTGTGATAGAATTTTTGATTTCAACTTTATGCTGCTTAAGACCATCATCTTTTTGAAACACTGTGTATATGCACAGATCTAGTCGATATAGGTACATGTTCATGCTATTATGGACTTACATGCTACAAATACTTTGAAAACACAACCAGAGCGAAAAAAAAAGAAGGTCGAACGTATGGCGATGGCCTTATAAAAGTACTCGTAAAGCCAGTTAAAACGATTCTCGTAAGGGAATATAAAGAACGATTTGTTATAATGAACGTGCATGTATAACCGTCGGTGTTCACGTGTGCAAAGGTGGGAGGGGGCAAGGGCAGGGGGACACATAATCTAGAGATTGTACGACGGGGGTTAGAGAGTTACGAAGGTATACAGGGGCAAACGTGAAGTATACGTACGTGGGCACGATAACGCCACTGTAGTGGAATATGCAAGGTATGGATATGTTGAAGAATTCCCTGGAAAGTAAGACCAATAAAAGGAGGAAAAGGTTGGGCGGTGTCGTTATTCATGCGTTTTTCCCAGGTGCTAAAGATACGATATTAAGGGGAAAACGATGTGAACTCTTGTAGACAGGACGACGCGGACGCGATGATGACGACGAGGAAAAACCGTAGGGTATGTACAGATATTTCTCTCGTCGGTGTATACCTTACCTACGCGTATATGCCGGATGATTGATCGTTTTGTATACGGCGACGAGTTGATCGAATGTGTATGTTGACGAGCTGCCTTGCAGCAGCCGCCGTCGTCCTGATACGGGTGTAATTTTTTTATTTGTTTTAATTGGCGGCATGATGAATGCGAACGTGGTACCTTAGCTTATGTGTAGTAACCCTATGTACTGTGTTTGAAAGTACGAAAATTTTCGTAACGGGTTTTCTCAGGTATACTCATTTTTTTTGTATTTTCTTTCTGTTTTTCTGTATTCCAGGCTTGAGAAAAGTGTATCCGTATTATTTCATGTTCACAACCTTTACGAAAGGTCGATGGGTTGGTGAAAAGATATTAGACGTTTTTGCCAGAGAATTCCGAGCTCATCCTGTAGAAATATATGTAAGTACGGTGTAGTTTCTAAATTGCCAGAGTATACTTTGTATTTATTGTGAATAATTATTGGCATAGTCTGAGGTGCAGCTGATCAATTTTGCATCGAGGGTTATTCGAATAAATTATTTCATAAAGTTTGAAATTGGGGAATTTGTGATGAGGTTTTGAACGAATGAGAATTCGACTGATTACTCATTTACATTGGTGACATCTACACTACAGCAGAGCTGCGCTTGCTGTACATGAGAATACTCGCTCTACCTGTACAAATTTGCTCTTAGGTATCATCGGGGAACAGGGGCGCAGCTACGGAGGGTTTGGGGTCTCGACACCCCCTCCCCCCCTTGGAGTCAGGAACTTACGAGAAAATATGCCTTTTTGAAGCATTAAAAATCAAATTTTTTCAAAACTTCGCCCTCGCTTCGCTCGGGCATGAAAGAACTCACAATCATGTAAACTGTTTGAATTAATTACTCAAAAAATGATTCCCTTCTGATATTCCAAGTCTCCATATCCACTTTGCACCCTCTCAAAAAAAGCTTCTGACGCCAATTTTTGGTTTTGTTGAATATTTTTATTGGTTTTTTAAGCTAAAATAATTAATACCTATGTTAGTTGTTGGTTCCAAAATTACATTTTCATCAGTGTTTTTCCTTAAACGTGCTACGCAAATCGCATGAGAACTTTATAAAGTTTGAATTTAGTGCTTTTATAGCAAAAGGAAATTTGATGGTGAGGGGGGGGCGAACTCAGAATTCCTTAACCTGCCACGGGTGATATGGCAGTTTTACACGAGATTCTGCCGCCTGGTACTCTTCATGCATGTTTATCTCGCCTGTGGTGATATTATAGACCTCGACTGTATGAAATTGGGAGGCCTGCGTCGTTTGATAAAATGTGTACGGTTCGTTGGGCAGATGAGGTGCCGACTCCTCTATCTGCTCCCTCGCTATCCGCTGGTCCAGGGTCTCTCCCCTCGCGATCTGCTCTGGGAGGTTTTCACGCGACAGGGGAGGCGGTGGACCGAGCGGAAGCGATTTCGGCCTTGGCAGCGTTTGGAAGTCCGGTAGGTCGATGCGCGGCGTAGGTGGCGGCGAAAATGCGGTGGATGAACGGCGAGCTGGCGGTGGGCCGGAAGTGGGGATGCCAGGAGGACGACTGGGGGCTGCGATTCCAGGGGGGTGGGTTACCGGTGATGGCGGAGGCGGAGCGCCTGTCGACGCCATCGCAAGCTCGAACTCCGGGTCCAGCCGGAGAGCTGCGTCTTTGGCATCCGTAAGAGTGGCGAAATTTCCCACGTGTGACTGCAGGGGTCTGATTTTCGTCGTGGAGTCTGTTGACTTTTTCGGCCAGTTGGTTATTTTCCAAACGGAGTCGTATATTCTCCCTGTCCATTGCTGCCACCGTTGGCGCATCCCGGGAGGCTGCGTCTCCGTTACCTCTCCACGGGCGGCCGCAGGTGGGACAGCACTGTTGTGCCAGCATTTGGACCCAAATCGCTGGATCCTGTAGTTCTTGCGCAGTGGGCACCCTTTTACGCTCGTTTTTGTACTCACACTGGCTATTGGGGTAGTAAGCGAGGTATTTGGCGCAATCACAGGGGTGGTTTAACGCATGTACCTGGTTTTTCGGCGATTTTGATCGCTTTGATCGTCGTCTGCGCTTTTTTGGGGGAGAGTTGGGGGTCGAACGACCATAAGCCTGCCGGGAATGCGGAGGCTGATGTCTCTCCAACACGCGACCGGCGGGCTCCGGGTTCGCCCTCAAATGGTCCTGCACCCGAAATTTCATTTTTCAAGTGAACGTAATGTAAGGTGCAGTGGGGTAATTGCAAAATCGGGGTATTTGCAAAATCAGCTTCTGGAGGTCAGTTGACATAATTTTTGAGCGAGCCATCTTTTGGTAGGTCAAGGCACATCTATTACCTATATACTCACTCAGTTTGAACGAAATCGGTGCACGCATTTGCTTTGTGGAAATGTTTTTATCAACATTTGTCAAAATCACTCATAAGTAAAGTTGAATCAGTTTTTTTCAAAATGGACAAAAACGTACAAAGTAGAATTTTTTTGAACTGATTTTTGTTGATTAATTATACTAATAGATCTAAGTTAAAGCTAAGACTATCATTTTTGAAAAATTTTCATTACATTAGCGGGAAAATGTGTTTTTGCATTTACCCCGAAAAAGGTCATGCGGGGGCAATTGCAAAATCGAAAATATCTATCATTTTATTTATACTCTCAGAATTTTTTAAACGATTTTTAGATGTAAAATGGGTCGAAAATACAAAAAAAAAGAATATTAGTCCTTCAAAAGTGTGAAAATTTATATTAAATTTTTGATATTTACTTACAAAATTTTGCCATTTTTTGCGTTTTTGGGAGTTCTTATCAAAATATTGTTCAAATTTCATCAAAATTTTGTGTTTTCCAATAAAATACGTCATACTTTTCACAAGTGATCATTTGTTTTCAATTTTTAGCTCATTAAAAAAAAATAGAAATAAAAATAAAAAATGAGATTTTTTCACTTCTTTAAAAAATTCTTTCTTTCGCGGATATCTCCGACAAATTTTGATCAAACGAAGGTAATGAGTATATTAAAAGGTAGTAAATTTTACGTAGATTCCGATTTGACCATCAAAACTAAAAAAAAATGAGCTCCTTCAGATATAATTTACGATTTGGCATTTGCCCCATGGCGGGGTAAATGCAAAAACACAATTGAAAAATTTTTAAATTTTATTTTCTCATAAATTTATAAACTAAATGATACGAAATTTTTCCCACCAATAGAGAACCCCTTGAAGTTTGTGTGACAGAAATTTCAGGTTGATTGGTGCCATAGAGCCGACACAGTGAACCGGCAAAGTGTCACTAATCAAAAAGTGGTTTGCAATTGCCCCACTGCACCTTACTTAAATTTTGAAATAATCGAAAAACCAAGACCAATGCCTTGTAGGAAATTAAATTCGATTGCAGCAGTAGCGGTGACATCCCACCATTGTGAGCATGTGTTGCATTTAAATCTGAGGCCGGTTATGTCTGTCACTAGACATTTTCGATGAGAAATATGACAACACGGAGAAATTCGCAGGTTTTCAACGTGTGCGTCGTTAGACGCCACCAGGTTCTTTCCACACACGTTACACGCAGCTATAGGAAGCATATCTGTGAGGACAGAATGGTTGAGATTAGTTTTTGCTACAAACTTGCCACATAACGAAGTGGTGGCGTAAAGATTATATATATTATTATGAACATTAAGCTATTCGCGTAAGCTCGAGGGGGCAAGTGTAACGGTGAGTCTTGGCCCTTGCTGGCTGCTCTCTGTCTTGAGAGCAGCCAGCAAGGGCCAAGTCTCACCGTTACAGTAAGATGAAATTGGTTCTCGAAAAAATCCAAAATTTGACTCAGCTTGTCTTTTTTCAATTTTTACAATCGATTGATCGAAAAAAGACGAGATGAATCGAATTTTGGATTTTTTCGAGAACCAATTATTCATCTTACATGGTGTGAGTGTAGTAGTATGCTGAGTAAAAAATTTCGATTTGCCTATTTTTCTCGCTATCTACAATTCTACATACTACTTACGAAAATCGGAAATTTGTTTTCGAGTACTCCCAAAACGATCTATACACGTACACCTACCTATTTACCTGGTTTTTGGTATAATTGGTGACCCTGAAAAAGGTCGTTTTTATTTTTTTTTCTCCATTTTTTCGTTCTAGTAGAAGTAGATAGACAAATATTGTGGAAGAAATTTATTAGGAACTCGGGGAAGTGTCGTTTTTATTAATTTTCTTCATTTTTTTCTATAGTGAAAGTAGGTAAAAAAACAATGGTATATTCAAAAAAATTAAATAAAAATATACTTAAACAAATTGAAAAATACTGAAAAAAATTAAAAATTAATTGAAGCGTTCCTTTAAAAAACAACCATAATCCATTTTGAAATTCTCACATCAAACAGCTATTGTGAAAATACATAAATCTGCAAGGAGAAAAAATTTTTTGCTGATAATTTATTCTCAAACGTTTCAAGATTTCATAGACCTAGTTACCAATTTTTTTGGTGAGAAATTCTTCTCATAATAACTGCTGGAAATAAGAATTTCAAAATGGACTATGGTTGTTTTTCAAACAGGCGCTTCAATTCAACATGGTAGTGCGGATGGTTCATCAGTAAAACAAAAATAAAAAACATTGTAAAAATGTGTGCAAAAAATTATTGTGAAAAATTATCAGTAGCTTCATCATCTGTAAAACAAAAGAAAACATTGAAAAGTACATGTCACAAATTTTTTTTAACAATTTACCAGAATTTTGATACTTATACCTAATAAAATATTTAGTACCTTATCATCTGGGTTCCCGTTCATTTGCCCGAATTCAATATCCCGACCGGACATTTCCCCGAATCCCATTTCCCCAAATTAACAAAAGTCCCCAAAATTTACAAAATTTTAATATTAGAAATTGATATTATATGACATGGTACGAAAAAAACCTAGTTCATCGTTCGCATCGACATACTCTTCGTATTTCCGGGCGATGCCTGCAATGCGCTTTTGAAGAACAATCCATTGCTTTTTAGGCGCTACTTTTACTTGACGACCCATGCTCAGTTCACTAACAGCTATCTCGGTATCACCCTATTCTTTCTAGATTTCGGATAACGCCGTGTAAAGGTCGGGGTGGTTTTTTCCTAACAGAAGGTGGAATCTGTTGTGCCACCCTGTATCATTAGAGATTTATTCTTGAATGCATGTACTTCAAAATCGTTGATACATAGAATGATTTTTGGTAATTATTCTAATTTAATTAGAATAGAAGTGGATCGTCAACCGCCTCTTCGTCTATGTTAATAAATATATCTTATGCTATTAAAATATTAACGTTTCATTTGCTATTAGTTAGGTACCTTGTTGAACGTTTTTAGGCATAAGCGCAAAAGTGAAACTTCAAGAATCTATTATGATGTTTGATTTTTAAACATAAAAATAGTATCGATGAAATATAATGACATCATACTATTCTTTCATTTGTGGATACCAATTTTATGCACCCCAATCTATCTCCAATTCAACCTCTTCAACTCCTCACTTTAAATCTTCAAGAATAATTTTGTCTTCTGTAAAATACATAAATGTGAGCTTGGATATAGAAACCACCCTTAAACGTCAAAAATTTGTTTTTGAGTTGGCACTAATTTTGGACCTTTCAAAAAGAATAGGATCAAGGGAGAACCTCCACTCAAAAACCAATTTTTGATCTCTAAGGGTAGTTTCTATATCCAGGCTCATGAAAATATTAATCAAGTCATTGTTTACATGCTATAAAATTTCTCTTATTTATTATATTCCTTATTTATATAGTATTTTTTTAAAGTATATGGGACACTTGGGGACATGCCAAGACGAATTTAGGCTGAAATTATTTTGTCGAGTAGGTACCCGATGTACTACCCACACACAAAAAAAATAATAATAGAAAATGTTTTAAAAAATTAGTAAATTTTATTTTAAAAAATAATAACGCGGCCCCTTTCAAAAAGCTGGCAAAATTCAATCTAAAAATAATAATATTTATCAAGATATTTAGTAAAATTCATCGTTCAATAATAAACTTTACCAAATTTGGCAAAATTTATTATTGAATGATAAATTTTACTAAATATCTTGATAAATATTATTATTTTTAGATTAAATTTTGCCAACTTTTTGAATGGGGCCGCGTTATCATTTTTTAAAATAAAATTTATTAATATATATTTTTTTGAGTGCATCTGTAGAGAACCGTAGTGCAAAAATCTCTTATTTGTAAAAAATAATACAGAAGCTTTTTTTAAAGACAAACAGGCTATATTACAAAGTACAAAAAGTGGAAAATGCGATGTAAAAATTGAAAAAAAAATAGATACAAATAAAAACAAGTGAAAATTCAAAGTAGAAAGCAATGAAGCTGTGAAAGTAAATGCTAAAAAAAAAAAACCAGCTCGGTCATCTTCATATTCGTCATGTTGAAATGAATTATCCGTAATGATAATGCTCAGATAAGTTTCAGACTCTTCAGGGGAAAAAAGTGAAATATGGGGATTGGAGATAGCTAGGCAGTAAGGGACATATTTCTAAAATCTCCCACCAGGAATCTCGATTTTCTGAAAAACAAGAACAGAAAAATTGTATACCTAGACAACAGCAACACATTTTTAGTTTCTAAAACAGCGTCGGATTTAATATTAGACTCTCACAAGCCACCAAAGTACATAGGTTGATCGAGGAGGAATGAAGTTCTACACGATTTTTTTCAGAGTTAATGAGCAAAAATTTGATGAAGTATCAATTTCAGCGTGTTGCAGAAATTCAGCTAGTTTTTTCAATTAAAATGTAATTTGAAGCTACAAAGTTGGTACCATCAGAAAAAAATTTGTTTTCATGCAGGGTGTCCGGTGAGTGATCTGCCATACTTCATTTTTGGATATAGGGTACGAGTACGACTAAAAAAAAGTTGGACGAACAAGTTGCATATCTTGAAAATTGAAGGATCAAGTGCTGGTTTTTAAAAAATCACGTAATTTTTTTTCAATTATGGGAATGGATTGTACTTCGAAAGCTGAATAAATTTTTATTTTATGACTTTTTGCAAAACTTGAAAATTGAAGGGGCTACAAAAAAATTTATTCAAAAAAAATTCTAAGAAAATAAACTAATGAAGGGAGCGGATAGTACATAAATGTTGAAAAATGAACAAATTTTTTCTACAGATTTTTTGCTTAACATCGAAAATGAAGGGGCTACGGGTCATTCAAAATAAGTGGTTTTTAATTTTTTCTTCAATTTTCTCAATTTTGGATGACCCGTAGTGCCTTCATTTTTTATGTCTAGCAAAAAGTCTGTACAACTAAATTTGTCCATTTTTCAACACACTATCCATTCCCTTGATTAGTTTATTTTTTAATAATTTTTTTTAACAAAATTTTTTGTAGCTCCTTCAATTTTTAACTGGGCAAAAAATCGAATCATGTAAATTTATTTAGTATTCAACGTACTATCCATTCCCACAATGAAAAAAAACTGCGTGATTTTGTTAAAAAACAGCATTTGTTCATCTAACGTTTTTTTTTTAGTGGTAGGTACCTGGTTTTATGCAAAAATGAAGCATGACCGACCACTCGCCGGACACCCTGTATAAACAATTGATGTCGGCTGGAACCATTGGTGTTTTTCTGAGTTTGTACGTTTTTAGGGTCTAGGGACTTGCCATGATTGGCATAGTCAACCCCGACATGACTAAATGGCTGACCTGGCATTAGCCTGACTTTAGGAAATTTACTCATTGTTGATTTTTGGGTTCTAGATTCCCTTTCACACAATCCAAACATTTTCTGTTTTGGTATTTTCTGGCTATTCAAAAGCTTTAGATGAT
The DNA here is from genome assembly GCA_033439095.1 of Pseudococcus viburni. NCBI lineage: Eukaryota > Metazoa > Arthropoda > Insecta > Hemiptera > Pseudococcidae > Pseudococcus > Pseudococcus viburni. The sequence goes on from JAVBJF010000090.1 coordinate 1,112,274, forward strand.
AATAATTCTCGGAATAAAAACAAATTGAACTTACGTTAATATTCAGATTGAGCTTTATCATGTTTTTAAAATTGATATATTTTTCATCTGTTTCTATAACTAAAGTCATTTATATTTTGAACTGAGCAATCACTTATATCTAATGCTGTAATGAAAAGACAGTTTTTCACACCATTAGACATCCGAATTTTGAAATACGCGAATATCGCTTGCAGAGCTTGGAAAGCCACAAAAACAATCCAAAAATTTCAGGTCAAAGGAGATGATCACTTGAAGGGTAATAGCGTGAAAACATTTTCTGTTAATATAGACTTCTGAGGTTTTTTCAAGACGCTTTAATGGGCACGTAGGTCCCGCCAATGGCACCAATTACTGCCTCGAATTTTTTATTTTTCACGTCTATTAGGCTAGCTGATTATTTTTAATGCGATTTCGTTGAGAGCCTACACTACTCTGACAAAACAGATGTGGAGGGTTGAGTTTCCCAAATTAAAACGACACCCGACAGATATGAGAATGATATTTAATGATTTTTTGATCCTAAAATGTTGAATTTTGATCATCAATATTTTTATACACAATGACACAGAAGTCTTGTCCACTTGAAACACGTTTCAATATCTGAGGACTGAAAAGAGATACCAAGGTGGTTCGAATGGCAATGTGTTCCTGGCGACGAGGACATTGAAGATCGATAATCAAACTTTCAGCACGACCTATAGGGTGTCCACAAATTAAGTAACCGGCTCGGATCAGAAAATTGGGGTCCGGTTTTTTTAATGAAATGAAGTCTATACGCTGAAGCGATTGAAATGTGGTTTGTTTTTTTCGAAACCAGTTCAGCCGTTTTGAACCAGTTGTCAATAATATCCGAAAAAGTGAAGTTATGAAAAAAAAGTTTGAAACCAAAGTTGTGGAGAATTGAAAATCAAACATTTTTTGTTCCGTAACTTTTTTTCCATCTTTCAATGGAAAGAAGTTATCATACAAAAGGTTGGAGTATATTTTTTTGTTTATCTAGCCATAACTCTTCTCCATTGCTAGATGAAAAAAAATTACAGAACGTAAAATGTCAAATTTTCCATTCTCCGCAACTCTTGTTTCAAACTTTTTTTGATATCTCCTCTTTTTGATAACCGGTTATCGACTTGGGGAAAAAAATTATCGAAGAAACTGCCGGTTTCCAAAAATTGGAGATATCAAAAAAAGTGTAAAATAAAAGTTGTAAAGAATTGAAAATTGAACATTTCACGTTCTGTAACTTTTTTTTCATCTAGTAATGGAGAAGAGTTATGGCTTGAAAAATAAAAAATTATGCTAGAGTTCATTGTGCCATAACTTTTTTCCATCGCAAGATGGAAAAAAAAGTCATAGAACAAAAAATGATTGTTCTTCAACTCTCTGTAATTTTTGTTTCAAACTTTTTTTCATATCTCCACTTTTTCGGATATTATTGACAACCGGTTCGAAACTGCTAAACCGGTTTCAAAAAAACATATCACATTTTAATCGCGTTAGTGTGTAGACTTTATTTCAATAGAAAAATCCGAACCTCCATTTTTTTGACCCAAACTGGTTCCTCAATGTATGGACACCCTATAGGTCGAGCTGAAAGTTCGATCATCGATCTTCAATGTCCTCGATGCCAGGAATATAATTGCCATCTGAACCCATCTTGGTATCTCTTTTCAATTCTGAGATATTGAGAAGTGTTTCAAGCGACCAAGACTTCTGCGTCAAACTGTATTTTACCGAAATGCCTCTTGATTAGCCATAAGACAACTCACAGCCAGAAATTGTGTTTTCGGATCAGTTGCAGAAGTGGATCGTTTGATGACGGGAGCAATTTCATTGAGGATTTCACGAAATTGAGTTTCACTTAGCCGAAAATGCTGCCTGCATTGTCTGTCAATGAATCTAAATATTAGTTATAAAATTATTCAAAAAATAATAAATCAGTTTTATTGAAATACCTGGGAATCTCTAGGGAAATGAAATCGAGAATTTGGGGAGGAAATTTTACCTTGATTAGGCAGTTTTTATCTTCCTCGCCCTCATTTAATTCTACCTGATCGATCACAAAAAACGTAATAAATGTAGCTATTGCTTCATTTAGAAGCATGAGAAGTTCGAAAAAATCATTTGTCGCTCCTCGTTGTCCATTTTATTGTAATTTTTATTTAATTTTTCAAAAAAAAAGTGTTTAAACATACCTACAATTGAAAATGATTCAGGTAGTTGAATAGGACAGAGATACTAATTGCTGATTGGTTAGGAGTAAATGATGACACCAAAAAACTGACCGTAATAGGGTTTTGTCGCGAATTCCGCGCAAAACCCCTAAAAAGAACATAGTGTAAATATTTTGCAGTCGACGCACAACGATCAAACATTACACAGGGCGACACGAATTTTGTTTTTGGGTTCTCATTGCCAAATTTGGGTTGCTTTCATGTAACTAATAAAGGAAAAAATATTTTTTTTGACCAAAGTTTGCTTTGGGGGTGGGGGGGCCAAAAAACTGATTTTTCGAGGTCAATAAGCCTGAGCATTACAAAAAAGTTGAGAATTTTTTTTTGGGACTAATCTTGTAGGAAATTTCACGGCGAATCCAATGCCGCAAACCGCAGCCCTCCGTCTCTTTTTTTAAAAAAGTTACAGCTCATTCTTTCCAAAATTTTGTGAAAAAATCGCATTTTTTTGTTTTTTTTTCGCAAAGAAGTGAAATTTTAGAGAAAAGTTAGGATTTTAAGGTCATAATGACCATAGTGAGAGTTGTAGGAAATTTCACGGCGAATCGAATGCCGCAAACCGCGGACCTCTATCTCTTTTTGAAAAAAAGTTACAGCTCATTCTTAAAACCCTTAGTTTTCTCTCAAATTACACTTTTTCGCGAAAAAGGCACAAAAAATGTGATTTTTTCCACAGAATTTTGTAAAGAATGAGCTGTAACTTTTTTTCAATAAGAGATAGAGGTCCGCGGTTTGCGGCATTCGATTTGCCGTGAAATTTCCTACAACTCTCGCCATGGTCATTATGGCCTTAAAACCCTTACTTTTCTCTCAAATTTCACTTCTTTGCGAAAAAAAAAACAAAAAAATGCGATTTTTTCACAAAATTTTGTAAATAATGAGCTGTAACTTTTTTTAAAAAAGAGACGGGGGTCTGCGGTTTGCGGCATTGGATTCGCCGTGAAATTTCCTACAAGATTAGTCCAAAAAAAAAATTCTCAACTTTTTTTGTAATGCTCCGGCTTATTGACCTCGAAAAATCAGTTTTTTGCCCCCCCCCCCAAGCAAACTTTAGAAGCCAGGATTGAGCAAGGTGATGTATTTTGATGTCTAGAAACAGAATTTCGGCATGAGAACCCAGAAACAGAGCAAACATTTTTTTTTGTCGCCCTATGTTATTTAATATTAATAAAACAGAATATATCACCTTAGCATTGTATGTACACAAACACTCTTAATATTCGCCGTCGACAATTAGCTAAGCTCGATAAAATAATTAAGGCAAATCAACTTGAAAACTGAACAAACATTACCTATTACTATTTTCAAAATTTTTTCAGCTCCAATAAAATTTTTTCTCTTCTCCCAACTTTTTTCACCTCTAAAATTTTTTTCCAGAATAATGAAATTTTTTTCAACTCTGAAATATCTTCCTCAACATTTTTTCAACTCCAAGGTTTCATTCGAGTTTTTTTTCAGTTTTAAAATGTTCACATTTACAGAAATTCTTTTTTAATTATCAACTCTAAAATTCCACTAAAACTTTTTATCTTGAGTTTCTAAGAATTTTTTTCAACTCAATTTTTTTTCATCCTAAGAATTTTAGAGTTGGGAAATATTTTGAGAAAAAGATTTAAAGCCAGAAAAAAATACGAAGGTTGAAAAAAATTTTGAGAAGAAATTTTAGCGTTTACCTATCAAAATTATTATTGAAATTGCAATTGAAAATAATTCTGAGATGAAATTTTACGATAGAGTAGGAAAATATTTGAAGAAAAAATTTCTTTGTTGAAAAAAATTGAGAACAATTTTAGAAGGGAGAAAAATTTTAGATAAAATGATTTTTGTGTTGAGAAAAAATCAAGAATTTTATTGGCGTTGATCAAGAATTTCATTGGCGTTGAAAAATATGTTGGAAAAACTTTTGAGTTGAAAGATAAGAATGGAAAAAAATGAAAGATTCAGTCCTTCATCCCTTTTCTTTATTTTCTTGCCTGATGCATATTCTGTGTATATTTAGTCCTGTGCCCTTTTCCCCTCCATCGAAATTCGTATAATTAAAACAAATACTCACAATACTCGAGAAAATTCTCCGGTCAACTTGAATTACAACTCAATGTGGCAAAAACTGGTCGATAATCTTACCTTGATAAAATAGGAAAATCGAATATCTATACGCTGCGTCGATTGCCATCATCAAAACTAAAGAATTTCATTTCGTCTCTATTTTCTTATTTATTTTTTCATTACGTTACAAAATGACAAAGTCTCAGCTGGGTTCGCCGGAGACGGAAAAACGGGAGAAATTCCGATTATAATGAAAATTCCATCATTATAAGACGTGCCTGCGCGCTTATAGTAGCAAAAATGAAAAGCTCTCGAGAAAAATTGCTTGTTAGATGTAATTAATTTGTAAATCGTCAAAAGATAATTTAATATAATGTTTTTTCCATTATCTTTTCATTTTAACTCATTTTTATAATAAAGCGAAACTGACGACGAGCCGGTTGAAAAAAAGAAGACAAAAAAACAGCGAAAAAGAAACGTGCAGTAGAAAGGGGAAAACGATGCGGAAAAAACTCGCATCATTTTCTCACCCAGCACAAGGCGAAATATTGGCGAAAATGGAACGCAGGAAGGGCGAGACTGAAAAATAACTCCGCGAAAAAAGAAATCTTTTTTATAACGTTTATTTAATATAAAAAAGTAGGTAAATTAGACTGCTCGCCATCCGGTATGCTAAGTGTTTTGGACAATATTTGTAATCTCACGGTTTGCATTGTGTGATACGTACGTTTTCTTTTCTCATTTTTATCCTGGATTTTTTTCTCGGTTAAACCGCTGAAAAAATTACCATAATTGTAGTTAGTGTAATATTTGTGTAATTAAACGATTGCGAGCGAGGTTTTCAGATAATGTTGGAGATTTAGTAAGCTTTTTTTTTGCCTCGCCTGCAACGAGCTACCTTTTCATTTAAATGTCGGTCGGGTCAAGACACCGAGCAATTCGGTCGACGAAGAATGTAACACGATGGGGGTAAGAGAGACCAGACGAAGGTATTCCTCGGTGGCAAGAAATACCTTCGAAAAAATTCTCGAGTATTGTAAAAATTTCGGAAATTTAATCATTACAAGGGCGGTATGGCAAAAAAGGGAAAAAATCACCGCTGCGAAAAAATAATAGATTTGGCGCGCTACGACGTTTCCCTTATTTCTTTTGGGGATTTCAATTTACGAAAACGTAAAAAGGAAAAGAAATATCAAACGCAGCGCGAACACATTAGTGGAAAAGTCCGGGCGAAATCGGCTAGATTATGGAAGTGTGAGGTGGCGGTGCGGGGGCGAGCAAAGCTAACGCGTCAGGTTTTTCTCGAACGTACCCGCACCGCAGCCCGGATCCTACGCAATGGCAATGTGTATCGTATATATATATGATTCAATTAATGTGTTTCTTTGATAACGGTATTGTCGTCGGATATCCTTCATATACCTTTTAAAAACGGCATCAGTTTTCGCTCTGAGGCGGCGACGGCGTTAAAATAAGGAAGACAAATAATTCAATAAGCATCTGGAGCCTTTTTACTTGAAATTCGTATCGTATGTTTCCTGCGGATTTGGATATAGGGGATAAGAAAAAGCTCGTGTAGTACGTAACCCTACCACGAGTACAACGGTTGTCGATTTTTATTTTTTCCCCGTCTTCGGGTCTTGTTCTTTATTCTCGTTTCAATTTTTGCACCGACGCTCGAACGAGTTTGATAAAGAGAACAGAGGCAATCGAGTGAGAAATCAATTGACGCAATTTATCGCGATTTTGCCCGGTGTATCTGTTTTTGCTAATCTGACGATGGAAGCGATGGTGGTGGGGAGATGACAAAGAGACTTTTAATTATGATCGTATCGTTTTCCAACGATGCGGAATTCGGTTTGAAGTGTTTTGTCAAAAGATTCAATTCGAGGTGTGCTGCGAGTAGAAAAAAAGGGCGAGAAATTGATTTTATGTTTTGAATTTTTTTCTGTAGCTTTGAACGATGATTAAAAGGTTTTGTGGGGGTAGCTTTTGGCACTGTATTTGACGTACTGAAATGGGACTTTACGAAAGGCAAAAGAGTGAAAAGATTTTACAAAGGTGTGTGAAATATTCCCTAAGTTTATTGGGCTAAATTTTACAATTTTTTGGCTAATTTTTTCGAATGAAAAATCATGCTAGAAAAACAAATAAATTTCAATTTTTCATATTTAAAACTCAATTTGACCTGATGTCTTTACAATTCTGCAAGTCCTACAGGGTGTTCCACGAATCGTCTGCCAAACATATTTTTTTGGATATAACCGGGTACCACTGAGAAAAAAACTTGAGATGAACATTTTGCCTATATTGAAAATTGAAGGGGCAAATGCTGCTTCTAAAAAAAATCATGCTAAAATTTTTTTCAACCATGGTAATAGATAGTACTTTAAAAACTTGACAAATTTTCAATTTATGACTTTTCCCTAACTTTAAAATTGAAGGGGCTACAAAAAAAATTGTTCCAAAAAATTCTAAAAAAATGAACTGATCAAGTGGATTGCACGTTGAAAACTAAAGAAATTTTGTTCTGTAGATTTTTTGCCTATCATCGAAAATGAAGGGGCCAAGGGTTACTCAAAATGAAAAGGCTTCAAAATTTTTTTCAACTTTCTCCATTTTTAATGACTCTTAGCCCCTTCATTTTTGATGTTAGGCAAAACGTCTACAGAACAAAATTTCTTCAGTTTTCAACGTACTATCCATTCCCTTTACTTGATCAGTTCAATTTTTTAGAATTTTTTTGAGCAATTTTTTTCGTAGCCCTTTCAATTTTAAAGATAGGCAAAAAGTCATAAAGTGAAAGTTTCTTCAGTTTTCAACGTACCATCCAGTTCATTTTTTTAGAATTTTTTTTCGTGGCTCCTTCAATTTTAAAGATTGGCAAAAAGTCATAAAGTGAATATTTGTTCAGTTTTCAAAGGACTATCCATTCCCATGCTTGAAAAAAATTTTAACGTGATTTTTTCAGAAGCAGCATTTGCCCCTTTAATTTTCAAAATAGGCAACATGTTCATTTCAAGTTTTTTTTTAGTGGTACCCGGTTATATCCAAAAAATATTTACTTTTTATTTTTTTTCAACCAACCTTGATGAAAAATTTCAACTTCTGATCGCCTTTTTTCCTCAAAAATTTTCACTCTTGCTCCACTCGGACTCGTTGAATTCATAAAAATTCGTTCTTATTGCTCCCAATTTTATGAAAAATTTTCCCCTTTCCATCCTAGATAATTGAATATTTTAAAACTGAAAAAAATTCGTCCTATTCATTTTTCATTAAAATAGGAGTGCACTGCACATTTTTCCTTGCAAGCGTATTTTGTGTAAAGAAGGGGTCACAAATCCAATAAGTATTTAAAAAAAATCGATTTGGGGAGGGGAGACGGTTGGAAGAGAGTTCATCAATATCGTTTTTTTTGGGGGGGGGGGATAAAAAATTATCACGAATTTTTGAGTATTTGATATTCAGTGCGAACCATCGAAAGGAAACTTTTGGCCCTCTTCCCCTCCAAAAAAATTGTGAAATGTTAAAACTACCTCACTGAAGTCCGGTTTTTTCATTATGAAATTTAGATCTCGAGACGTGTCGAGTAATACAGTAATTTTAGTGTGAACCTCGAAAAAAATCTTTGGAAAGCTGAAATTCACTTAATTTGTGTGGAATGTCCCTCTAAACAACATACTAAAACTCACATCCCGCAAAAGGATAAAAATCGCCCCCGAAACGAATTTTTTGAGTTTTCAGTCTAAATAAAAAGTTGAATTGAAAAATGTCTAGATTAAAAATTTTTCACATTGGATTTCTTATAGAAATATTTTAAACCTTTTTATTTTCATTTTTAAGCCATTTTGGAGGGATTAAAAATAACAATTTTTTAGAATTCACAATTTCTCTTTCGATTTTGCAGAAGAAAAATCATGAGAAACAAAATTTATGTGAGTTTCTACTCCTTGCATCTCCCTGAACCTGTTACGGCTCAATTTAATATAATTACTTTCAGGATGGTCACAGCTCGTTCAAAAATTACAGATGGTTGAAAAATTGGGATTTTAGATTTCCGTGAAAACGAAATGACGTTTTCTTGGTTCCCCAAAATTCAACCATCATTCAAGCATTATTGTTCTCTTAATTTGAATCAGTCAAATTGACTGATGAAATAGAGAAAATCAAGTCACGGATTAATCAGTCAAATTCCACTGATACCCCTGTTAATCAGTGACATTTTACTGCCGATCAGTGAAAAATTACCGATTCAAAATAGTGAATTTTGACTATTGAATCAGTAAAAATTAATTTACTGATTTCAATCAGTGAATTTTCATTATTGAATCAGTAAAAATAAAATTTCACTGATTCCTACAGTGACTCAATTTTGTCGATTTAAATCAGTCAATTTTGACTGATTCAAATAAAGAGAATGTGTAGAAAACTATTCTGATAATAAAAATGAAAACTGTACATATTTCAGTGCTGTCCTGGGTAAAAATAAAGTTTAGTCGAGAAAAATCAGAAAAGGATAATTGAAAATATTTTTTATCAAGATCGGATATTTGCACCATAAAAATGAAAAATTTTCTATTTCTTATATCGAAGTAGTTTTCTTACATCAATTCTTGAATTTTGGTAAGTTGACTTCTGTGCCCCCTCCCCTTGGTTACCACTGGTGACTGGTGAGAATACAGCTGCTAATTTAGTTCGAAAATACTAATTTTAAGATTTGAAAGTAGCCAATGGAAGCTGATTTCATCTCGAGAGTGAGACCGTTGTCCTAAACAGTCGAATTTTTCGGCTTGTACCTTCAGACTATGCCGAACTTTTGAAAATACTTTATCTTGTTATGAGTTCGCAATATCAGGTCTTCGATTTGAATGTTATGTTGGTAATCACTTCTTTATTATGTATTTATACAGGAAAAATGCATCAAATGCGGATCTCTCACTGTAAATTACGAAAAAGTTGATGTCGACTATAAGCTGAAACATAATGATCTCCTGGCTAACATGGTTCACAGGTATGTACAATGATAATACTGCAATCCTTTATTTTCTGTTTCAGAATCCGAGAAAAATAACTGATTAACAGTCAGAGTTACAGCACAGGAAAAAATCTAGTATGAAATATTGCACTGAATGAAAATCACTGAAAATTCATTCAAATTCAGTCAATTTTGTTGATTTTTCCTGTACTGCAATTCTGACTCTATCAGTAATTTTTCACGTATCCAAATAAGGCTAGTGGTTATGTATGGACATTTCACATCATACTTGTATTTTGGCTTTTCGCTCAGTTTTTTTTTGCATGTTTTAAATTATTTTAAGTCGTGTATTTGAGCAGCTTTCAGACCTAAAATTTTAGAATTATTTAAAGCTAAAAATCGAGATAGCGTTTTGCTCGTTTCTGGAGACGTGTGATCCATAGTGAGGGTTTTCCACCCGAAAGTAAATATAAAAGTGATGACAATGAAGTCCATGAATTTAGTTTAAGAAAATTTTAAACTTACACTTTTCTAAGATCCAATTGTATGTTTTTCCATCATTAATAAAAATAGTTATTTAAAATTTAAAATTCAATGAATTAATTAGTGAAAATAGAAAAAAAAACGCAGAAAATGGTAACGAAACATATAAATAAATAAATAATAACTTAAATAATTAAAAATCATGAAAATCTAAAAAAATTCTGTTTGATAGTTCTCAGTTTTTCCTCTGGGGTTAGGTCATCGTATTTATCTGCTGTTTGTTTTTGTATACTCACTGCTAGAATTTCTCCACACACATCCATACTCAACTTCTAAATGAAAAAATGGAAAGACTTAATTTTGTTTGTGGTGATTTTTGAAAACTTCGATGTTCATGTGGGTCATGCGTACAATCTGAAGATATTACTCAGTATCCATATTATTTTTCATTTTAGAGTTCTAAAATTTTAAATATTCTGGAGCATTTTGACTTGAAAATCGGAATTTTAATTTTTTGATCCACCTTACTAAATGAATTACTAAATATTTATGTACCATGCAATATATTTTACTATAAGTATACATAAAATCCAAATATTCACTTGCTTCATCTTAAGTTAGGTATAAGTTATAACTTAAAAAATTCGGTTCGGTTTCTTTCTTCTTGTAATTCGCTGCAATTTTTTCTCATCTACCCCTGCATGAGATAGTACTGATCCCAAAGTTTTCATGCTGATCCCTTTTCATTTATATTTTTTTAACGACCTCTAAATTTGTGCACATGAAGAATAGTTTCAGTTTCATTCTCAATGTGGACTGATATTTTACTTTAGTTAAAGTTTCTCATTTGACGCTCGAACGAAATCGATCGACCACATTTAACATCAAAGAAGTACTCACGGTTCGCAGTATCTGAAGTTAGGTTTTAACTTTCATTAGCTACGTTTTTTCAGTGATTTGTGAATAATGGTGCTCGAAGGATTCTGTAGAACTTTAGCAGGTCTATGCTGTTTGCTTATTTGAAACCTATTTATTTGATGTTTCTTGTGAAAAGCGATGTGTGGTATCTAAAAGGGACGATTTCTTGCATTTTTTTTGTTGGAAAATTGAAAAGAGGGAAGTAGCTAAAATTGCGCCTGGACATCGAAACGACGTCCTCCTCCATTGGACCCTAAGATCTGACTTTGTTCAAAATTTTTGAAAAATTGGGGAAGATTTTTTTCTTAATTTTGATGTGATTTACACAGAAATACCATTGCCGTCCATTCACATCTCGCGTGATTTGACAATGGTTTTTTTGAGTATTGCATATAATTACTTACTCTTTTAGTTGATTTTCCAAAGAGATCATCATGAAAACAAAGGCAGTTTTTGTCTGGAATTATACACATTTCCTATGTAATCCATGAAGTGTTTTACATCAGTATCATCCATCATGAAAAAAACTGATTTGTCGTTTTCATTCATCCCACTAAAATTCTTCACGCATGTAAGATAACAATTTTTCTTCGTCAAGTGGACTATACTTTAATTTTGAACAAATTTTCTTAATGGGTAGTTTAAAAAAAAGGTATACGAATAATTAATATTTAATAATAAGCAAGCAGTGAGACTTCCACCCAGTAACTATGCCACACATTATGAGTCTATGCAGGCATGTTTGCCTACCTTCTGGATTGAAGGGCAAAATGATTTTTTCCATATACAGGGTGAAGAGTAAGTGGTCTGCCATACTTAATTTTTGGATATAACCGGGTACCACTAAAAAAAAACCGTTAGATGAACAAGTTGCATATCTTGAAAATTGAAGGGGCAAATTATGTTTTTTAAAAAATCCCGTAAAATTTTTTTCGATCATGGAAATGGATAGTACTTTGAAAACTGAATAAACTTTCATTATATGACTTATTGTATAACTTGAAAATTGAAGGGGCTACAGAAAATTTTGTTCGAAAAAAGTTCTAAAAAAATAAACTAATCAAGGGAATGGATAGTATGTTGAAAAATGAACAAATTTTGTTCTACAGTCTTTTTGCCTAACATGAAAAATTAAGGCGTCAAGGGTCATCCAAAATTGAGAAAACTTGAAAATTTTTTGAAGCCCACTTTTTTTGAATGACCCGTAGCCCCTGCACTTTTGATGTTAGGCAAAAAGTCTGTAGAACAAAATTTGTTCATTTTTCAACACACTATCCATTCCCTTGATTAGTTTATTTTTTAAGAACTTTTCTCAAACAAAATTTTTTGTAGCCCTTCAATTTTCAAGTTATGCAAAAAGTCATATAATGAAAATTTATTCATTTCAAAGTACTATCCATTCCCAAGTTCCCATGGTTGAAAAAAAATGTACGTGATTTTTTAAAAACATAATTTGTCCCTTCAATTTTCAAGATATGCAACTTGTTCATCTTACCTTTTTTTTAATGAAGTTTGGCAGACCACTTACCGGACACCCTGTATTCAGATCATTTAAAAAATTTATACATCAATAACCAGGATAGGTAGAAAATTTTGGTTTGCGGATTTAAAAAGTTGATCCCATTGGGAGTTTCTTGATATGATTGGTCATCAATGTCATTATGAAAGGTCAACATGGAGGCGCAGGCGTACCGCAGACAAAAAAAATGAAAATATTGCCCAACGAAGTGCACAACTTAATCAATTTTTTTCAAAATTATTGAAAAATTTTCTCATCGTCTCTGATTATTATTGAAGAACAGTTCTAACTTTTTTTCTAATTAAGATACAGATCTTGGATTTTCGCCATCAAAACGAACAACCCTATTTTAAAACCATTAATTATAGGCAAAAGTGATGAGAAAACTTGTAAAGACAATTTTTTCATTATTTTGTCTGTGGTATGACTCTCTGTTCAATTTTCATGATCACCTACCATATTGAAAGTTTTTTAACAAAAAACAGAAATCTATTCGCCCTGGTTCTTGATGTAAATTTTTGAATTGGCTGAAAATACGAAAGAAATCAATTTGCCCCTTCAATCCAGACGATAGACAAAGATGTCTACTTTGATTCAAAATGTGTTGCATGGTTACTGGATGGAAAAAGAAAAACGTCATGCATAATACCATATCTATCTACAAACGAAATAAATTATATAGGGCGGTTGTAAAAAATGGCGACGGAGCAGTTCAGGTTTTTTGTTATCGTTTTGGAGGTATTTTCTTATCACACCGTATGTAATCTTATGAGAAATTCTCGATTTTTGAAAATGAATTAAAAATCGAGTAATAAACGTAGATTGATGATTTTTGTTTTAAATTAAAGTACAATTCTTCCTCTTTTCGAGAATATTTTTTTCTCATACTTACACTGCTTATTCATTGTGATATATTGTAATTACTGGAGACTCTTTTTTCACTTTTTCAAAAAGAAAACATGAAAACAATGTATTATAAGATGATTTTCGTTGATTTTTGTATTTTTCTGGTATCTTGTTTAAAATATAAATCCAAATGACTCATAAATTTTATTCAACAGTCCATATAAACTCAATTGAGTAAGTAAGTATAGCTCTTATCAGATCACTGTAAATGTTAATCGGTTCCTCATATGAGATATGACTACACACATTCAAAATATTATTTAAATCATAAATATATCAAGTCATTGGCAATATATTTTGTATGCCGGAGCCAGATAACGAACTACATGTATCACTGAAGTCTATTTTTATGCTGTTTTCTTTTTGAAAAAGTGAAAAAGTAGCCTCCAGTAATTACAATATATCACAATGAATAAGCAGTGTAAGTATGAGAAAAAAATATTCTCGAAAAGAGGAAGAATTGTACTTTAATTTAAAACAAAAATCATCAATCTACGTTTATTACTCGATTTTTAATTAATTTTCGAAAATCGAGAATTTCCCATAAGAATACATACAGTGTGATAAGAAAGTACCTCCAAAACGATAAGAAATAGAATGTAAACAGAGCCGCGCCATTTTTTACAACTCCCCTATAAAAATAACGAATATTCTTGTTCGATTATGAAATCTTATCATTTTTTGTTTTTCATTTATGAGAGCCATAGCACAACTGTTTGATTTAAAAAAAAAATGAAATTTCGATATTATTTTTATAATTGATTATATAGAAAATATAGAAATGAAAATAAAATTCAATTTTTGTTTAGAATTTTATTTAATCATTTTCAAGTAGATTTATTAAATATAATATTCAACCTTCTTCTTTTTTTCTTTTTCCAAGAATTCACAGTTGATATTTTGAAAACAAAACATGCATTTATTAGGCAGGTTGTAATCATCTAATGATCGTAGTCAAGGTGGAGATGATGGAATTTCCTATATGAAAATGACGAAGGAAATTTCACTTGAAGTTTTATTAAATATAATATTCAACCTTCTTCTTTTTTTCTTTTTCCAAGAATTCACAGTTGATATTTTGAAAACAAAACATGCATTTATTAGGCACGTTGTAATCATCTAATGATCGTAGTCAAGGTGGAGATGATGGAATTTCCTATATGAAAATGACGAAGGAAATTTCACTTGAAGTTTAGTATAATTAAAAAGGAAATACTGAAGATTAATAAAATGAACCGACATAACAATAATTCTTCTGTGGGTTCTAATATAGATGAGGATTTCTGAGCATCTGCCTTTTTTATATTTCTTTCATGAATATATTTTACCCGACATTCCACGTGAACGCAAACACTTTCATTCTTCTCCAATAACTTCCAATTTCCATCCCCTCGATGATGGCTAGCTTTGATAAAAGATAATAGTCCTTTTTTCAACTTTGATTGTTTGACCATTTGACAGTGTTTCTTTACAGATCATACATACTAGGTCAAAGCTGTTGGAATTTGCTTCCATCTATTAGAAAATTTTACTGTTGAAAATTCTGAATGGTTTAAAAAGAATAAGTAGTGAGTAAAATTTACTTACATTCGCAATGTCCATGAATTAGAACCTTATTAGCGGCCGCGGCATAGTAAATGATGGTGATAATTCATACTTGATTTAAATTAAAAACAACAGTCTGTCCGCCATTGAGATGCTGATTGGACACTGCAAGGACTGAAATTGAGGTAATACTCGATCTCGTCGCTCAAGTGACATCGTTTTATCTTACCGACAATCGTCTTGATTAAATGCCTGTCCTTGTTTAGAGCCATCTCCGTATAACTTTTAGGCATCTCCGGGTAGGATTTTGCCAGTTTAATGAAACTTTGCACTCTACAGAACTTACCCTGAATGACTTTGAACAACCCTTCATTGGAGCAGACAAATAGTTCATGGGCTACTGTAGCGATAAAAGGTTTCATACTAAAGAGATTGGACAATAACAGATATTTATTGTACCCTTCTCGATAGATTAATTTAGTCAATTCGGGATTAGTGGCCTCTGTATGGATGACTTGCATGACGTTCTCTCTGATAAATACGTCAGAAGTTTCAAGTCCTACTATATTGAGCGAAAATGGGTCCTGCATAATAAGCTCAAGTTTATGGTCGTTGTTCCTTGATGTGCTCAATCGCTTTCTCAGTTCATGATATGCACCGGGCATGTCTAACAAATGATATTGCCATAGTGAGTCGGTCATCCATTTCTCTAATCGTATGCAGTGCATAGTTGGAAATTGGTAAGCCGCCTAGAGAATTGAACCAGTAACCATTAGCCACTAGTGAATCTACCGTGCTACAGGCTTCGGATAACCCTCTACGCATCAAGTATTGATTTATACTTATAGAGTTCATTATGAAGCATGCATTTGAGTTGAAATCACACCTCGATGCCGCTTCTGTTACAGTGCAAATTGTGGAAATACCTACCACTCTCGAAAGTAGGCATACCATCATTCTGCTCTGGAATGATTTTCGCTATCCTCTTGGTAGTCGAAGGTATCAACACGCCATTGATGTAACGGTTTTTACCGTACTCAAAGAGCCTAGATGTATAAAAAGTCTCATCAAGTTTCAATTCTTGATCAACTTTTGAGTAGATTTCTTCCAATCTGGTCAAGAACTGAGCTCTTAATTCATCCTTATGGCGTAATTGATCTTCTGACCATATAATTATAGCATATATATTGTCGCCTTGCTCGAGAATAGATATAACAATTCCCACATCAGCAGCGGCTTTCAATAATATAGCCATACTTATCATAGTCCAGAATTTCTGTTTATTCCCCTCGAACCCACCATATTGCCCATAGTGTGCAGATTTACCAGGGAGAGGGAGACCATTCGGACCAATTTTGGGTGGATTGACACGTGACTGAACGAGTATGACAGTTCTCAAGTAGAACGGGTGGCTGTCCTGGAATACATAATCGAGCCCGATAGTCCAGTCGATATAGCTCTAAAATAAGGTATACCCAGCCAAAAATGCAGGTGAAGATTTTTTGCTGGAAATGGTCTAGGAGCATCCCCTGAACAACATATGAAGACCCGGCCGTGTCAGACCCAATGCTTCCCCCCCGCGGTGGATCAAAGCCCCCAAAATGGTTTTTTTGCTTCTCCTACCCCAGATTTGAATTTTAGGGTAAAATTAGCTCAGTAGTTTTTTAATCTACGCCACAATACCTACAAAACGGTTTTTTTTTTAAATTTCCGTAGCGTTAAGGGGGGCGGAGCTATGACCATTCAAAGTCACCATGTTTAGGGGGTGTATTGAAATATTGCAGTTATATGCAACGTAATAGACGAAATTCACCGATTTTGTGATTTTATATGGTAAATAATTTTTCTTTCAACGTCCCATCACCAATTTCTCGTTTGCACCTCTCCCCAAACAACCCTCACCCCACCCGCAACCCCTTACGAGTGTGTACTGTAGGAAAATTTGGTTTTTTGAGGCAAAAAAATATAACTTTGTATGATCAACACTGATGATGAATAAAAATATTCAACATCATTGCAGAGTCCATATCTGTTATACAGATGTGGGAACATGCCTTTGAGTAAACCCCCCCCCCATCCCTTTTTTATAGTTGTTGAGAAATTTTTTCTTCATGGGTGTCAATTTCATATGAATTGAGGTTGCTGAACACGAAAATTACGCTATTTTTGAAATTTAACAATAATCAATTTTATTGAGGTGATAGTCTAGGGACAAAACATGGAAAAAGTGAGTTTCCGTGGACCCTAAGAGTGCTATTGGGGAATTCTCTAACTTGAGTTGCAGCTGAGTTAATGAGTTTTTTGGGACGGAGTCACTCAACTCGAAAAATGTTAATACTCTGAGAATTTGCTCACAATCAAATAATAGTCGAGATATACGATTTTTTATTCAAAATTTTCATTGAACAAAAATTTTCAACCCATACGCTTCTTTGCCAACCCTCTTAGGAGGGCTAGGAGGAGGTCCAAAGGGGGGAGGATGCAGTTTCCATTTTTCAAAATTGAGATGTCAACCTTTTTCAAATTCGACCGATAAATACAGGGACTTCTCTTTCTCAAATCTTGAAAGTAATGCCATTTTTGAACTCACCGAGATTTAATCATATAGAAATGGCATCAAAAAAAGTCAATTTTGAAAAATGGAAACTACATCCTCCCCCTTTTGAACCTCCTCCTAGGGTATGGGTTGAAAATTTTTGTTCAATGAAAATTTTGAATAAAAAATCCATATTCGACGCAAAAAATCATACCAAGTAAAACGACATATGAGAACATATGTTAATTAATCAGTGAATAAATTTGAGCGAATCACTCAAATTTGAGTAAAACTCAAGTCAAACCAATCGTTTTGACTGTTGGAAATAATCGGCATTGAAATATCTCGACTATTATTTGATTGTGAGCAAATTCTCAGAGTATTAACATTTTTCGAGTTGAGTGACTCCGTCCCAAAAAACTCATTAACTCAGCTGCAACTCAAGTTAGAGAGTTCCCCAATAGCACTCTTAGGGTCCACGGAAACTCACTTTTTCCATGTTTTGTCCCTAGACTATCACCTCAATAAAATTGATTATTGTTAAATTTCAAAAATAGCGTAATTTTCGTGTTCAGCAACCTCAATTCATATGAAATTGACACCCATGAAGAAAAAATTTCTCAACAACTATAAAAAAGGGATGGGGGGGGGGGGGGGGGTTTACTCAAA
Organism: Pseudococcus viburni; assembly: GCA_033439095.1. Classification (NCBI taxonomy): domain Eukaryota; kingdom Metazoa; phylum Arthropoda; class Insecta; order Hemiptera; family Pseudococcidae; genus Pseudococcus; species Pseudococcus viburni. The sequence continues at coordinate 1,130,123 of JAVBJF010000090.1, forward strand.
GGCATGTTCCCACATCTGTATAACAGATATGGACTCTGCAATGATGTTGAATATTTTTATTCATCATCAGTGTTGATCATACAAAGTTATATTTTTTTGCCTCAAAAAACCAAATTTTCCTACAGTACACACTCGTAAGGGGTTGCGGGTGGGGTGAGGGTTGTTTGGGGAGAGGTGCAAACGAGAAATTGGTGATGGGACGTTGAAAGAAAAATTATTTACCATATAAAATCACAAAATCGGTGAATTTCGTCTATTACGTTGCATATAACTGCAATATTTCAATACACCCCCTAAACATGGTGACTTTGAATGGTCATAGCTCCGCCCCCCTTAACGCTACGGAAATTTAAAAAAAAAAACCGTTTTGTAGGTATTGTGGCGTAGATTAAAAAACTACTGAGCTAATTTTACCCTAAAATTCAAATCTGGGGTAGGAGAAGCAAAAAACCCATTTTGGGGGGCTTTGATCCACCGCGGGGGGAAAGCACTGGGTCTGACACGGCCGGGTCTTCATATGTTGTTCAGGGGATGCTCCTAGACCATTTCCAGCAAAAAAATCTTCACCTGCATTTTTGGCTGGCTCATGTCCCCTATCGACTGTACTACGAATAAGAAGTCATATCCGAACAGATGGCAAATTCAGTTTTACCACCTTTGATTCCACTTGGAAAAGTCTGAGCAAAATCCCTCAACATTCATCCGCAACAATTGATTGATAATTAACTGTTCTTTTTTGTGTTTATCAATTTCGCTATCAGCCATAGTTGTATGATTAAAATATCTCAGTATAAATTTGTGAATATTTTTCTCACAACTGGTCTGAACGAGTCTTGACATGTAAGTTTGTTTAACAAATAGTCTCCCCTCTTTCTTCAGCTCTTGTTCTTTTCGAGACACTATCATTAAACTCTCTTCCGGGTCAAATTCTCTGCGATTGATGCGGTCTACTGCTTCTTTTGTTTCTCCTTCGGTTCCTTTAATATAACTGAGTACACGCCGGGTTTCGTCATATTCTCTGAATTCAGGTGTCTGACCCCAAAGATTCTTAAATCCACACTTATCGTACGACTGTGTCCAATTGGACATGCGGGGTGCGATAGCGGTATCTTTGATCAATTCACTTGTATCTGGAGAATAGTCGAAATCAAATGTTTTTAAGAACCTGATTTGCGCCCATTCGTCCACATTAAAGTTTAACTGTTCTGCAGGGGTTAGCCATCGATTCTTCTCTAAGCAGTCGAGGAAGATAGGATTATAGATATAGTCCTGATCAACATTCGGCCACTTGCCATTTTTCTCGAAATATTGTTTCGTCCATGATGAGGCCCAATGATTACGTATGTTTTGGGCTAGAGCTGGATCTATAGGTACATAGTCGCAAGCGTGCTTACGGATGGTTTTTACGCCATCATAAGCGTTGATACAAGGATGCCCGAATAATTTAGTTGAACCAGAGTATTCGTATGCGATCATTATGTCCTCTATTTCCGTGCTCTGGGGAATAATATCCCTGTAAATGTGAAGTTCTTCGATATTAGGCAAGAGGTCTTTCAGAGAAGCCATAGTACTGTTGAGGAGACCTTTAAACCCGAGGTGGTCTACTTCATCTGACACAACTATCCCTGTAATAAGGGGTTCCTACAATTTGACCAGATCGAAGAATTTTTCTCCCATACTCTCTCTGTATTGTTCGAGAGCCGTGTACAGTCGATAGCCTCTTTCGAACATGGGCTGGGTAAATTTCCCAAGCATGTCTGCGATTTTCCAATACAAAAGAACGTTATATTTGTATTGGATGGTATCAAGGGCACCTATCATCAGTAGATAAGGTCCCAGACTTGTTTCGTATCGGGTACCCTTCTTAAAGTGATGTGTGCAGTGAAAGATAAAGACGTTTCTCTCTGCCCATAAGTTTGGTGTCACTTCCCTGAATTCGCCTGTCGTGTATTCCTTCATAATCAAAATATCTTTGAGATATTCGGCGGTCTTGACCATTGAATAAGCATCGGCTATGATGGGATCGTTAGCCAGAGATGTTAAGTCAAAGTCACGGTCTTTGTATTCATCCCGGAAGTAGCAACAACTTTGGAGAGCCCACGTCTTGAACGCTGCTTGTATGAATTTCAGATGTTCATTTTGTTCTTCTTGTTTATCCGTATCTTCTGCCTTATTTACGCTTCGAAATTCTCTGAGCAAGCAAGTCCAAGGGTAAAGACATGTCTCGTAAACAGACTTTGTTGTATTCCTGTTCTCCATTTCTTCTTTTACCATGCGATGAGCTGGACAATAGAATTCATTGTACTTAAGAAGGAATTCAACATCATCACTCATCAGATACAATAGGACTTTCTAAGTGAGCCTGGTACTGGAAAAGTCTCTCCTCTTGAAAAGCCATAAACCACTAATTTTGTGGCTAACAATTTTTTTTAAAATAACAAAAAATCTGACAGGTAACAAAATCACATTCGAGTTGACCATTTGAATGTGAAAAGATAGGACTAAAAATGTGTTCTATGAAAGGTTTACTGTCAATTATAAAACTTTGTCATCGGACGGAATATGATGAGTGTCAGTTGTTGAAATGTAAAGGGGTACAGAGAGGGTTTGCATGTAGAATATTACCCTGAAATGATACATGACAGGAGAATACAGGGACTGGGAGCTGAAAATTTTTAATCCGTAGTAATTGGCTCCTTGCGAGGGTATCCTACAACTTTAAGAGTGCAAACTGAAAAATGGGATACATGTTAGAGTGCAAATTTAGGCAAAATATTTTTGAATTGGCCTTAGCATAAAGTCTCATCTGAGATTACCGATTTTCACAAATTTTTCCAAAGTTGAAAAGTTTAATCCCCACTGCGAGGGGCAAAATCACAACCTTAAGAACAGCTGAACTCGTCATGTTTGTAGGAAATTCAACGTAGGACAATTTTTATTTCATCACTTTTTCCCCTCCAAACCTTTATTTCAGCGCTACAGCTGAAAAACGCACACATGCTAGGGTTATTGACCTCATGCGGGAGGTGGCGTACAAGTTGCAGGAGTGCAACTTTTGACATCATATTTTTGAGCCCATACTAGCTTAAAGTTACATTTAAAGTGACCGATTTTTTCAAAGTTGAAAAGTTTAACCCCCACTGCAAGTCAAATACCGCAATTTTAAGAACAACTGAGCTGGTCAAGTTTCTAAGAAAAAGCCTGTCCGGGTAAGGTGGTGAAATTTGCCCTTTCACCAATTCGGCTGATACTCGCCCAAAAAGTTAGTCTTGATGCAAAACCTCCCCAAAAAATTTTTTGGCTCGATCCCCCCCCACCCCAACACGAATGAAATGGCCGTATATGTCCAAAATTAAAAAATTCATATCTTCGGAGGGGTTGGTTCAAAAAATTTTGAAATTTTCATAGAGAGTAGTTAGTGGGTAGGTGTATACGTGAGAATTTTTTCAAATTTTTTACGCATATGAGAGGGTTTTAGAGGGTTAAAAATTCCAAAAATTCCAAAAATTCCAAAAATTCGTAAAAAAAAATCAGGTGCCTCATGGCTGGAATTTTTTTTTAAGTTAGTCTTACCCTTAGGTATCCAGAGTTGTCATGTAGAACGTAAAATGTAGAATAAAATTAGAATAAGTAAAGTAGAATAAGTTTTGGAAAAAATGTAGAATGTAGAATAAGTAAAATATGTAAAATAATCTGAAAAAAACGTCAATTTCATTGAATTTGAATTGAAGAGTCATTTTCCAAAACGCATTATCGACCATTTTTTCGAAAATCTTTTTTTTGAGCCAAATTGTTTAGGAGAACATACTACACAACATGTAGCACTTACCTACCTGAATACCTACTTGAACTTTGTGTTATCCAGCATAAAGCGAAACCCTAAATTCAACATCTGTTTTCCAAAACGCATTATCGACACGGCGCGGCGCAGCTTTATATCTTCGAAAAATGTCATATGACGTGTCGTTTATGAGGTTTTTGAGGGTGCTAAGTTCGAATATTTGCTTATTTTTTGAATTTGACCCTTCGATGCCCTTCTAGCTCCCCAATTTTGGGAAAAAGGGGACTGAAAAATGAAAATTGCGTGTAACATATTGATTTTTACTGATTTTCATTTCTCAGCCCCCGTTCCCAAAATTGGGGAGCTAGAAGAGCACCGAAGGGTCAAATTCAAAAAATAAGCAAATATTCGAACTCAGCGCCCTCAAAAACCTCATGAACGACAGGTCACACGTTATTTTTTATTTTTTTGAATTTTGACCTCATCAAGGAGGCCAATAAGAGGATTTAGAGGGGTTGGTTGAAAAAACCGATTACATATTCGAACTCAGGCCTTCGAATCAGTAGAAATCGATACGTTTCATCATTTTTTTTCAATTGTGGGTAAAATTGTGGACCCCTGTATTATTCCCCCCCCCCCAGGGTGAAGGGATCCCATCAAAAATTGTGATTTTAATAATAAATGATTAGTTACGAAGTTATAAAATCTTATTTTCTGTTTTTTTGGGTAATGATGCATTTTCATCTCAATAATGAGTTTTCCAAAACGCATTATCGACATTTTTCTCCGTCCATTGTGGGTAGGTAACGATCTTTCAAACTTCGCTATGTCGCCTAATGTATTGAGGGTCATCCCTACTACCATGTTAAACAGGTTTCATACCGAAAAAACATGTTTTATTGGTTGGACACAGTTTTTCTCGTTTTTCTCGAAATCAGGTTTTGGTCGATAATGTGTTTTGGAAAACGACTCTTCAATTCTATTCGTTTTTTTGAGCAATAATGCATTTTATATTGTAGTTGTCTTAATAATGAGTTTTCCAAAACGCATCAGAATCCCAATCTGTTTTTCAAAACGCATTAGTGCTGTTTTTTCTCAGTCCATTGTGGATACTGGATAGGTAACAATGTTTGAAACTTCGCAATGTCACCTGATGTATCGAGGGTCGTCCCAACTACATTTTTTCTTAATCCTAATTCAACTTCTTCGATACTTAAATCTACTAGAATATTATGAGTAACAGCTGAAGATTTCTTATAGAATATTCCGGAAACGCGAGCTATAATATCGTCATCTATACCTTTTTTATTTAAATAATTTTTAAATGTGAGGACGCGTGTATCTTTCGTTTATCTCGAAAACACTTTTTTCTCGTTAATGCGTTTTGGAAAACGACTCTTAAATTATGTTCAAATTTCTCGACTGTAATGCTTACCGATGAGATTTCAATCGATCCACCGCTGTGTTAGTTAGTTGTTTACGGCACACTACATAGAGCATAGTATTTCTCTGATTTTTCTGTTTCTACTATAACTTGAATGTACAGTAGGAGAGAAAACTGCACACTTTTTTCTCGTGTCATGATGATTGTTATTTACTATTCGAAATTATTTCATTAATAATTACGTGAAACATAAAAAAACTTTGTTTTTTTCAACAAAAAATACCTACGCGGGATAGAATAGAAATATTTGTGATTTTTTTATTATCATTTTGGGATTTTTTGGCTTTATGGGCGGTTTCATTGTCTTATTAGCCAATCAGAAGAGCCGTGCAGCTTATTTTACATTTTACACTTATTCTACGTAAAAATTTAACTTATTCTATATTTTTACGTAAAATGTAGAATAAGATATTCTACATGTAAAATGACAACTCTGGGTGTAACATCTATATTTTTTTTAGACCCCGAGGGGGTAGAACATTGTGTTTTTTGACGTTTTTTTGCAATTTTAAGTATTCCTTTCAAGGCCAATATTTTAAAAAAATGAATTTGGGGAAATACACGTTCAAAATACATCAGAATTGTTTTTGATTGATAATGATGGCATCAAAGCGCTCTCGAATTTTGAGATTATGTTAATTTCGACCAATACTGAACTTTTCCCACGCGATTCACGTGGAAATAAACTTCTCGTGTATGCACTATTCTTGTTTGCTCAGGAGAAATGAACTTTGGAAAACTTTTTTTTTCGCGAGTTACACTTTATTTGAGGAAGAAAATTGTTTTGCACCATTTCGCTCAAATTCTTTTGGAGAATATAGAAGAACTCCTAATAAAAATTTCAGCTTCTCTGACCTCTGGAAACTAAATCTCAGCTTTCCAAAGCTCGAAAAATTTAGTACGTATTTTCTATCTACATTTTGAGATTTTATCAAGTTTTTCATTCAGTGTGTTCAACTCTTCCTTTCCTATGGCGTGATTGAAAGTATGGAGAATATTTTTTCAGAAAAAATTTTTGTTACTGAAGTAACCAAAAAATTGACTTTTTTTGAGATTATTTCTACTCCTAAAATAACCCATTACGCGAATTTGAGCGAAATTGATTTTAAAAAATTTACTTTTTAATATAGGTGCGGGCTCACTTCACCGCATTTCCACAGAGAGCTCGAAGGGTAGAGGCGGCGCGTTTTCACCACACACTCCAGGTGTTAAATGGAACATTTTGAACTAAAGAATTTTCAACTTCATGTGATACACATTGAAATATAACAATTACAATTTTTGATTTCGGATGCAAGTAAAAATAACATAATTAATAGGAGTAGATGATTAGTCTTCTTCATCACTGTTGACTTCAGTTGAAACATCAATATCGGAGATTGTTTTGAATAAGTTGGTTAAAATTTCACTTGGGCGGATGATCCAAGATTTGAACCTTGCATTGGAAAGGAAAAATATAATTTCAGCAATATGGGAACATGAACCAATAGTTCGTTGTCCATTCGGGCACTGGCATACATAACCTTTAATGGCATATGAATCACGCGGGAAAAGTTCAGTATTGGTCGGAGTTAACATAATATCAAAATTCAAGAGCGCAGTGACTGTGATGCTATCATTATCAATCAAAAACAACAATTTTGGTATATTTCAACGTGAATTTTCCCAAATTCATTTTTTTTCAAATTATTGACTTTGAGATAAAATTGCAAAAAAACGTCAAAAAACATCTTTTTTTGTAGTTTTTATTTTTTTGACCACGTTTCCCTTCCCCTCTTCGGGGTCTGAAAAAAATGTTATACCTAAGAGTAAGACCAACCCTTTTAAAAAAATTCTAGTCATCGGTCCCCTCGATTTTTTTCTACAAATTTTTGAAATTATCCACCCTCTCCCCCCCCCCTCCAACATGCATAAAAAAATTTACACCTACCCACTAACTATTTTCTGTAAAAATTTCAGAATTTTTGAATCATCCCCTCCGAAGATGTGAATTTTTTAATTTTGGACATATACGGCCATTTTATTCGGGTTGGGGTTGGGTAGCGAGCAAAAAATAATTTGGGGAGGTTTTACATCAAGACTAACCTTTTGATTGAGTTTCAGCCCAATTGGTAGAAGGGCCAATTTCACCATCTTGGTACAGGGTCGGAGAAGGAAAAATAGTGAAATAAACAATTTTCTACGTGAAATTTCCTACAAACTTTTGACCGGTTCAGTTATTCTCAAAATTGCGACATTCGACTTACAATGAGGGTTAAACTTTTTCATGTTGGAATTTTTTTTTTTAATGGTAATTTTTTTAGTAATTTGAAGTTAGGATGGGCTCAAAAATATGCTGTGAAAAGTTGCATCCGGCAACTTGTGAGCCAACTCCGTGTGAGGTGAATTACCCCTGCGGATATACGCTTTTTGAATGTAGCGTCGAAAGGAAGGGTCGGAGAAGGAAAAGTCTTGTAATAAAAAATGTTCTACGTGAAATTTCCTACAAACATGACCGGTTCAGTTGTTCTCAAAATTGCGACATTCGACTTACAGTGAGGGTTAAACTTTTTCAACTTGGAAAAAATTTTTTAAAAAATGATAATCTTCCAAGTTGTCGGATGCAACTTTTGACAGCATATTTTTGAGCCCATTCTAACTTTTTCTAAGTTGGAATAGTTTAACCCCCACTGTAAGTTGAATGTCGCAATTTTGAGAACAACTGAACTGGTCAAATTTATAGGAAATTTCACGTAGAACATTTTTTTTTCACCACTTTTCCCTCTCCGACTCTTCCTTTTGGCGCTACAGTCAGAAAACGTATATTCGCAAAGGTTATTGACCTCTTGCGGGGGTAGCCGGCGAGTTGGGGGGTGCAACTTTTAGGAGTATGTTTGGCCGGCTATTATTTACAAATAATGTAAAATTCAGCTTTCTCCCAACGATTCCGAGGTTCGCATAAAAATTTTGCTATCCGGACCGCGCGAATCATTTCAGTCGTTCAGCGTTCAACTCTTTTTTACGTCTTATCACCATCTGAAAGAGGGAAACTGGAGAGTGATGAAATAAACAATTTCTAATTTCGTTGGCGGTTGTATTCTAAACGGTCAAATTTGCACATGATTATGAATAATATTCAATAATTTGAGCAAATTCGACCGTTTAAATTACAACCGACAACGAAATTCAAAATTGTTTATTTCATCACTCTCCAGTTTCCCTCTTTCAGCTGGTGATAAGACGTAAAAAAGAGTTGAACGCTGAACGACTGAAATGATTCGCGCGGTCCGGATAATTCCTGGACTAATTCGAGGGGTCAAATATATTTTCACATTCAAGCCGATAAATTTGAACATTATGAGCCCCCCTCTACACAGGTCTGTTTGGGTTTTCAAATAAATCAACCTCAAATTCGAATTCACGAGGACCCAATACAATAAATTTGAAAATTTTGAGTATTACCACACTCCCTTGATCCCATTCTTTTTGGTTTTAGGATCCAAAGGACCAATAGTACATTAGAAATAGGGAAAACAATAGCAATACCCCAACAAATTGCTATAAAACCGGTTTTTGGTTTATTCTGCAGAAAAGCGTCTAATCTATCGCATACTGAAAAACCTCCCTGAACCTCCCCCCCCATCACTTTTTTCGATGCCACAGACCCCTCAAAATCAGTTTTTCGCCTTCAGCTTTCGAAATTACGCACTTCTGAAAAAAAAGTTGAAGCAAAAGTTGTAGAGAATCAAAAAACAAATTATTTTGTTATTTACAATTTTTCCCCAGGACATCATGGAAGGGAGCTACGGCCTTCGAAAAAATCACAATTTGAAAATTTCCAATAAGCAGAAATAATTACGAAAAATCGGGTTAATAGACTTTTAGGAGCGGTTCTTTCGCATAGTACATCCTATTACTGCATAGAATAAGAAAAATGTATAACTGACCCCACATCTCGAAGTGGGGGGTGGACCCTTCGCAGAAAAAGTCACATTTTTCCCAAGCGTAGCTCAGCTGCAATGAAAAATTCGAAAAATTGGTGCAGACAAACGTTGTAGAGCATAAAAAGACGAATATTTTACTTTTTTTACTTTTTTTCTACGTGGTCTTGGAGGCGAGCTATTGCAAAAACAAAAAAAGCAGCGTGGCATTGGAAAATTTTTCACTAACTCAATAAACTTTCCTTTTAGGACCCAATTTGGGTCCAGGGGTCAAAATTATTATAAAAATCGAGTTCAGCACCCACGAAAACCCCAGAACTCCACATGTTCGACCATTGGTTCGCTAGATTTTAAATTTACCAGGCTTACCCATGCGTACTTCATTGAAGTAATGAAAAATTTCCGAACGCTGATTTTTTTTTCTTTTTGCAATAGCTCGCCTGCAAGATCACGTAGAAAAAAATTTGAAAAAACTAAAATATTCGTCTTTTAATGCTCTACAACGTTTGTTTGAACCAATTTTTCGAATTTTTCACTGCAGCTGAGCTACGCTTGGGGGAAAATGCGATTTTTTCTTCGGAGGGTCCACCCCATACTTCCAAATAAAGGGGTGGGTTTTACATTTTTTTTTTATTCTACATAGTGATAGGATGTACTATGCAAAAGAACCGCTCCTAAAAGTCGATTAACCCGATTTTTGGTGATTTTTTCTGGTAATGGAAAACCTTCAAATTTTTTTTTCTGAAGACTCTAGCTCCCTCCCATGACGTCATAGAGAAAAATTGTAAATAACAAAATTATTTGTTTTTTGATGCTCTACAACTTTTGTTTCAACTTTTTTTTCAGAAGTGCGTAATTTCGAAAGTTGAAGCCGAAAAACTGATTTTGAGGGGGCTGTGGCATCGAAAAAAGTGACTTACGGGGGAGGTTCAGGGAGGTTTTTCATTATGTGATAGATTAGACCCTTTTCTACAGAATAAACTAAAAACCGCTTTTATAGCAATTTGTTGGGGGTCAGACTGAAATTCTACTCCACTACAAAGAAATGGACTCAATGCCGTTAAAAACCCCCATTTACCAAGTTTCTAAATTTTGGCGTCCTGAATTTTCATGATGACCACTGAACGGTGGGAATGTCTCCATTTTCTCACGTTTCTTTGCACCTATTACAATGGACATTGGACACTTGAATTTGAACTTTCATATGATGGATGGTCTGTGAAAAAAATGTAAAATAAATTTTAAAAAAAATTCAATACATGAAATAAAAATTGAAAAAACATGTTTTTTAATAAATATTCCCATTAGTTGAGCATAAATACGAAAATAGAAGCTGTTATTTACCCCTAAAACACGCTGCCTGTATTTGCATGGCTCAAAAGCATATTTATTCATTATTTTCGTTCCTCTGTCTCTCGACATTACCAAGTTATTACATTTTATTATAATTCAGATACATACGTGAAATCCAAGGAAACACTAAACGTATCTAAATTATAATGCATAAAAAGAGGAAAAGGTACCGCGCCACGTCGCTCTGCCTCAGACAAAGAGCTCAGAATAAAAGACCACCGAGTATATTAAATTAAAGGAGACAACTTGGTTATGGAAAAGTTGGTCTATCTCCGTCGCGCGAGAAATTCCCGATAAATGAGGAGGATATTCGAACAATTTCATAAATGGTCGAGATTTTTGTTTAATTTCGTTTTAATTAATCGTCGAGTTAAAGTGAAAACTTTTCGCTGGTTCGTTTTTCTTTGTGCACGGGGAGTTAAAAAGTTGGGCGTTGCTTAACGCGTACGTATAGTAAATTGATAAGCGAGAAAGTATACAGAAGAAGGAAAAAGAAAAAGTGGAAAATGTTGCGAACGTTGGAAAAATGTTGATTTTAAATTTTAATTAAATCCGCGCTCCGCGTCTCGTTTCGGTGTATAGAAAAGTAAAACGAACGGGAGCAAAGGGCGGTGCGTTTTTTCGAAACACATGTTTTGTTAAATGAAAACGAAACTTTGTAGTAAATTCGTAGAGGCGCCAGGAGCCTTTATATCAACAGTTTGAAAATCGCTGGTGTACTCGCCTGTAGATTAGACGGAGCAAAGGCGCGGTAAAGGTTTTTTTTCTCTTTCTCACACTTACACCTCTGTACGCATATTTTCTTGAAACGAATCGCGAAAGAGAAACTTAGCTTTGGCTATAAATTACTCAGACGATGGTGTTGATTCACTTTGGCGGTGTATTTTACGTAACAATGGTATAGAAAAAGAGTACGCGTGTGAAGTTAACGAAGTGAACGAAACGTTGTTACATCATCAAAGGATAATCTTTTGAAGTTTATTTTGTCGGGCGCTCCGCGAGTCGAACGAGCGAGAGAGAAAATGGGTTTTGAAACGCGAGTAAAACCATCGTTTCGTCTGACACCCTCGGCCCCATTCTCGAGATCCCTGCGCGTATCGAAGGCGAAATTTCTCGTTAATTTTGGTATTTATAATTCGTTTAATTTAACCACCAACGCGCCAGATATACCTTCACGCTTAACGACTACGACGGTGGATTATTTCGCATATAAACGAAATAACAGAAGCTAAATGCGGCGACTCCAGTTCGTGGATATCTTGATAAGTGAACGAGGAGACGACGACGCTTCGAATATATAATTTTTTCACCTTTTTTGTCCAATGTGTAATTGTATCCTGCTCGCGGAACGTAGATTGCGTGTAAATTGGATTGCAAAAGGGTATTTTGATAGTGTAATTTGAAATTCTCGCTCGAGATATCGGAATTGTCGTGTGGGATGGCTCATTCCTAAATCGGCGGTTTTGTTTGGAATCAAATTACAAGTAAGATGAAATTGCGCGGATTATGGTTGTAGAATAATCGAGTTTTGTTGAAAAAATGATTCGATGGTAGATTTTGTATTTTGTACCTAGGTCGTAACTGTTGAAGCGTTTTAAGGATTCCTTTGTTGGGAACTGGTAATGTTGAGAAATACTCGTTCTGTTCTAAGATGAGAATCGGTACCAAGAATTCTTGGAAGAGAGATGATTTTATAATTGATTCCTGTTCTGGACACTAAAACAAAGAAATTAAGCCCGTATGCCCTTCTCCCCTCTTTTCCTCAGGGTCCACCCCCAACATTTCAAATGCGTGTATCGCCTTATCTACCCTAGCAGCACAGAACATTGTATAGATGTCTGTAGGATGTCGATTTCTAGATGAAGGTATGTCTGTCAGATGTCGAAAATCGATGTAGAACATCTATAGAATGTCTAAAATGCGAAAAGTAGATCTACTGGAAGTCTATAGCAAGTCTAATCGACATCTTAGATAAGACATTGTCGATAACAATTAGATGAACTTGATGTCTGGAAGATATCAGTCAATATCTATCCCACATCATTTTTAAACATAGGTAATGGCTTTATTTTATACCAGATTCTGATATCGAATAGACATCTAAAAAAGATGTCCAATAGATATCAGAATTCGATGTATAAATAAAATAAAGCCACATCTAAAAATGATGTGGGACAGACATCTTTTAGATATATGTACATATATCAATACGATGTCTGTCAATTGACATCTTACTAATGTTTCTGTTGAACATCTATACAATGTCTAATTATTGTCATGTGTTAGATATACTTTGATGTACTTACTGGTTCTGTAGGTCTTGGTTTAGAGGAGCACGCCACCATGTCAGGTTCAAGATTTACTACTAAAAGTAATTCTTAAACCCAAAGTCAAATTTTTTTTTCAATTTTAATCAAATTGGGAATTTTTTTACTTTTTTAACATCTTACAGTAAAAATAAAATTTTAGGACACATTTAACGAATTTATAATTAAAATTTTGCAGTTTTTTTAAATAAGAAATCAAAATTCATTCTTTCAAAAGTGTACAATAAAAATTTGATGATGATTAAAATTTATTTGAAAGGTTGGAATGGGGGTAGAGTGTGAGGGAGACTTGGAAAAATTTTAATTTCATAATTTTTCGGGGTTATATATTGAAACCCAAGTTTTTGCAGGTGTAGAATACGCCCTTGGGAATATTTTTTCGGGATGAAGAGTTGGTGGGGAGGAGGAAAAGTAGACTTGAAATGGAAAATTTTGAATTTCATAATTTTTTCAAGTTGTATTAGAATCAAAGTTTTTGAAAGTGTAGGATACACCTTCTAAAATATTTTTCTTTTCAGGCTGATGGGTTGGGGAAGAGGAGAGAGTAGACTTGGAAAATTTTGAATTTTACAATTTTTCAAGTGATTCATCAAAATATTGAGGTTGTAGAATACGAAGGGTATAGCCGGGTAAGAGGTGAATTTGGCCCCAGCTCCGATTTTCGGTCTAACCCCCTCCCAAATAATGCCCCTTGATGTAAAAAATTCCGGAAAATGTTTTGATCTCCCCCCCCTTGCCATTTGGATTTATGGCCATATTATTGCATTATTTTCGGGGATGAAATAAATGAAATTTTCTGTTCTTCAAGACAAATTTAGGTACATCTCGTAGAGGTGTACTCTTACGATAACTTTTTTTCATAATTTTTTATTTACTCCGTTGTGAGGTTTTTGGACGTTTGACGCTTCCAACAGTAAAAAAGGACTTAGTAGTGAAATTCAGCTACTTTCTAAAAATATCCCTAAAATGTGTTTTTTTAAATGTAGATTAACCTCACGTATTCACATTTGGCGATTTCCTTGTACTAGGGACCAAAAATCTCGAAAACTCATACAGAAGTGTTGTTTTTTGACAGATTTTCTAAATTTTAAAAGTTTTATATGGAAGAAAATGATGAAATGAAAAAACTAACGTCGAATCTGTATTTAGCGGGTCAAAATATCCCAATAAACACCCTTTTTACGATCTTTTTCCATAATGCGTGAGAAGTCACTTTTTCACCGATTTTTCATGACAAAAAAAGTGAATTTTCAGACTTGATGGTAAACAATTGCGAAAAGGGTGTTTATCGGAGTATTTTGACCCGTTAAACACGAATTTGACTTTTTTTTTCTAATAGGCTATTTCCTTCCATGTAAAACGTTCAAAATTCGGAAAATCTGTCAAAAAACAACACTTCTGTATGGGTTTTCCAGATTTTTGGTCCCTAGTACAAGGAAATTGCCAAATGTGAATAGATGAGGCTGATCTACATTTAAAAAAAAACACGTTTTGGGGATATTTTTAAAAAATAGCAGAACTTGCTGTTGAGCCCCTTTTCACTGTTTAAAATTTCAAATGGCTAAAACCTCATGAAGGAGTGCATCAAAACTGGTTTTAAAAAAAACAGAAGTTCATAGTCTAAAACAGGATGTCTATAAGATGTGGGCCATTAGACATCAATAAGATGTATACCACAATGTCTTATGCACATCTTACAGACGTCCATTTTTAGATCAGTAACTTGTTCATATTTTCATATCTTATTGATATCTAATAGTCTACATCTTATAGACATCCTGTTTTAGACCATTAACTTGTTTATTTTTTCATCAAGTTAATGGTCTAAAACAGGATGTCTATAAGATGTAGACTATTAGATATCAATAAGATATGAAAAAATTAACATTATCCTTCATCTAAAATAGATATTCATTCGATGTGACATTGACATCTTAAAATAAGTCGGGTAGATATCTAAATTCGATAACTACTCATCGATTTCTCACATCTATACAATGTCTGGTAGACATCAAACAGTAGATTCAGAAATAAATCTTAAACCATATGTCTATACGATGTGCGTCAGACATCGTGTTTAATGTCTGAAGATTCATCAAATTTCATGTATCAAAACAACATCTATACAACATCACTTTTAGATTTAGATGAAGTAGATGAAGTTGACTTGCTATAGATATCTATACGACTTTCTGTGCTGCTAGGGTATGCTCTCTCATTCTGAATCAGTGAAAAGTCACTGATAAACAGTCAGAATTGCAGCAACGGGAAAAAATCGGAAAAATTCACAGATTTTCAGCGAATTTTCGCTGATTTTTCAACGATTTTCACTGATTTTTCTGCAATTTTATAAATTCCATTGACTTTTCACTGATTTTCCAGTAATTTTTCTCACTGATTTGTTTTCATTGAAAATTTTTTCATCGATTTTCTCCTGTGCTGCATTTCTAACTCATTTCTTAGTGATTTTTAATAATTTTCACTAATTTATAAATGAGAGTGGCTCGTAATAAAAAAAAAATGCCAACAAAAATTATTCCTCAGCATCTAATGTACATTTTCATTTCTCATCAAAATAAATTTTAGAGCAACTCTTGCCCCCCAAATTTGGAAAGAAGACATATGTTTTGAAAAATCTTCAAAATCACGTTTTCTTCATCTTAAACAAAAAGTTTCGGAGAACGGCAAAATTTGTACCTAGTATTCAGAATTGAATTTCCTTTCCAGCGAGCTTTATCACGACCATTTTCACCAACTTTTCCCGACAGAGTGGACCTCTCCCCCTTCCCCGGTACAAGACCGGCGAAGTAAAATTTTTCCGCGTGTCGCAAAAAAAAACTGAGCCCTGGGATGAAAATCAAAAAATGCCGAAATACAATATGGGTATCAAAGCGTAGAGTTTTTTCTGCTCTCCACCCCCTCCTCCTAAAAATCATGAAAATGATTGTAGTGCTGTGAAAAAAAGACCGTCACCTGAGCGTCACGAAAAAAAAAGAATAAAAAATCGAAGTTTGTGGAGGGTAGAAAGAATTTTTTAAATTTATGGCAGTGATTGAAAATTGATATTTTTTCTCATTTTACCCCGTGAATATTGACAGAGCGTCTACCGATTTTTCAAAATCCAATTTCGCGATTTTTTCGCGACCTTTTTCTAAGGTATCTAGTATCTACCTCTCAATTTGACACCCCCCCCCCCCCCAAAAAAAAAAAATCAACGAGAGTAAATTTATTTCAGAAAAAATTTCATACGCGGAAGAAAATACGTCTTTAATTTAAAAAAAAAAAAAAAATTTCACGAAAACTTTCTAAAAGTAAGTTATTAAAGGTAAAGAAGAGAATTATTTAAAAAACAGCAAAAGAGAGACATATTTCCATATGATTTCTCATCCCTTGGAAAATTCCAAAATTCTCCATTTTTTTAGATTTTCTTGAGAATAGACACAATATTCCCTTTGAAATCCCCAATCGTGATCGCTACTCAGTCTCCCACTAGAACATATTTTTCCGCTTCAAAATATTCAATTGTCTGAAATAGAAGGGAAGAAGGTTTTTAATTTAAGAATATGTTTTTAAAATTTATGAGCACGAGCGAAGCGAGGGCGAACATTTTTCGAAAAAAGTTCAAAAAGGTGAAATTTCTTTCCTTTTTCTGTTTTGGAAAAGGCGAAAAAATTGAAGTAATTTCGGAAAAATTCGCGACTTTTGATGAATTTTGGGTCAATTTCGCAACTTCAGTGACCTAAATCAAAATTCGCGAATTTTTTGCGACTTTCGCAACCGGTAGACACCCTGATTGGCGGTTTTCTCCCATTTTCCGGAAAAGAAAATTGAACTCTTTTGACCAGTGGCGAACCCAAGGGAGAAAGGAGGCCAAGGTAACCCGGAAAGATGATTTTTTATTACAAAAATGTGAAAACGCCGTTTTTTTGCTCTTCAATCATGATTTTTTTTTAAAATTCGCCTCAGGTATAACTCTAAATCTGAATCAGTTTTTGATGAAATTCTGCCTTTGAGAATCAGTAAAATGATTTTCATTGAAAATGAATGATTTTTCACTGATTCAAACAGGTGAATTTCACTAATTCAGATTCCGCAATTTTCCAATTTTTCTTTGCTCAAATCAGTTTATGTATTATCAGCTTACTGAAAATACCCTAACAACGCCAGCGCCATTGAAATAGTAGGTTACTCAATTTTGCCATTGAAATTTGACCCCCTCTTCCCTTATTTGTTCTCGGATTTTCAGTCTAATTTCTGGGTGCGCTTATGCTTTCAATACAGAAAAAAATCACAATTCTTGAATCTTAAGACTTGATTTGTTTCAAACTTTGCCCCCTTGGATAATTTCTGGGTGCGCTATTGCTTTTGACACCAATATAAAAACTGTATGTACCTATTATAAATCAAACAAAATAATTTAAATAATACTTTGGAATAGAAAAATAATGTCTGAGTAACGCAACAATTGAACTTGAAATTCAAAAAAAAAAAAAGATTAAAAAAAGATTTCGAAGTTTTAAAAATAGAGAAAATAATACTATTGGTATCTACAACAGTTTAGGAAGAAAAAAAATTGGTACACATCAAGTAACAATTATTTCTGCATAATTAAAATTGATTACTTTTTTGGTTTCTTTTTGTCGAATATAAATCCTGCTGCTTGGTGATATTCTTCGGTTTATAACCCTCGAACATTCGACATCGAAATTCCACGTCATTGACCAATTTCCAATATTTTGTGAAAATTTTCCAAGTGATTATGTAAAGCGGTGGCGTCATCTTTTTTTTATACATATTGTTCAAGACTGGGAAAAAAATATTCGATTTTACAAAATTTATACAAAGATATGAAAAGATAATATCATTATCATTAAGGTTCCTTCATTACACATTCACAGCTACAAGTCAACGGAACATGTTCGGAAGTGGTCAAAAGCACCCTATGCCGTTTTGTCTACTCGACCCCTAGGAATTAGTATCAGAACGGCGTTTTTCCTTTTGGAGCTGAAGTTGGCTGGGGCTGGGATCAGCGCATTATGTTTAATTTGGAGAAGATTATTAGAAAATAGTCATTTTTACCAAAAATTGTGAAATACATTTTTTTTAAACTATTTTATTTTGAAAAAAAAAAAACATTTTTTTGTAATTAGGTATCATGAAACTTAATTTTGAGAGGAATGTTTATTTACTAAATGATGTCTCGAAAAGATTACACATTTTAGTTTGCTCTGGTTCTTTAAAAGCGAGGTACGATGGCATATCAACATTATATCATTTGTAAAACAAACAAACCTTTGAAATATGTTCATTCTTAGTAGAATTAACGCCATGGACGCGGACAACGGACATTTCGCGATGATAGAATTAATCGTCTCGTAAATGACTGCGCTAAATTTCAACTTATGAATAATGTCTGCATAGTGTTTGTGTATCCAGCTGAAATATATGCTGTAGACCTTGAGCTGTCGCTCATTTCGTTCATCTCATCTGGCTAATGTCAAAGGCAAAAGAAAAACAAAGAGAGTTAATCGGCGAGATGATACATTAAAACGGTGATGCTTTATTTTTTGGCACCGACTCTTCTGTGTACCTATAGTGGTGTATTTGGATAATGGCTTCTCTATATGTATGAACAAGTTCTCAATTCAATGATGTGTGGCAGGTGGCGTAGCAAGAGAATTTTTTTTGCTTAATTGACCTGCGCAAACAAACTTCTTTGTGTATGGGCAGTTATGATATTTCAAGGATGTTGCAAGTCGATTGATATTGATATTTGCATGACATGAGAAATAAATGTGCGAATGTTACCTACTTGCTCCCTGTGTTTTTTTCGTACTCTAAATTTAGTAGTTTATATTTTGCTTGGAAATGAATGAACAGGTGATGAAGGTCGAAAGTGTCACATTTTCATATATACTTACTAATTTTGTCACCAAAATACACATTTTTTTGTGTGAACTTGACTAACAATTCATTGTCTTCTAATATCCATTTTCATCTTCTGAACCATAAGGCAGCTTCTTAAGATGATTCAATGATAAAAGTCTTTCGTTATTTTCTGCCCACTATCATCTGTGATCTATACTTACTTACTTGTTAATTTTAGAAAGAAGTAGGCATTTATGCAACCAAAAATTGATCTTTCATGTTTATGTAGAACATTTTTTAATATTCAGTATAGTAGCTTTTGCTGACTACTGAGCTCATGTTGGTGAAAAGTTGTTGCACTTCAATACATCTGATTATTCTCCCTCATAAGAGAAGAATAAATTACATTGTGAAAAGCTCAACTGCGCGGAGAGCATGTGTACTGTTTTAATGATTGATATTTTTGTATATACCAAAGAGAAAGCAGATGAAGAGTAAACTTCTTGTGTCTATAAGGTTAAACGTTTGGGGTTGTAAACAATTGCGAAGTTGATCTTTGCTTTGATTAATTTCTTACCGCTTCGCTTTTGCTATTCTATTCGTTGTATTTAATCTTATTTGTCAATATTTCATAAAGGTTACACATTTAAGGCCTCGAGCAGGGTACACACAAAACGTTGTCAAGAGGTAGAAATATTTGTGAAATACTCTGGAATTTCTTCCAATATCGGTTATTAATTTAGCAACAATGGCAAGTGAGGGCAAGGGTGATGAAAACAACGTCGCTGTGTTATGTTAATAGGAGAACGATTAAATTGGGTGCTTGAAGTAGAGTGGAAACGTGGAAGATTTGTTTTTGTTATGGGGTAAGAAAAGGCAACGGGTATGGTGAGAATGGGTGGTAAAATGTAACAATGTTGCATAGTGGAATTCTTGGCGCGCTAACCAATAAATTACTCTTAATTTCTTTATGCCACCAAAATATATCTCATCGTTGAGGTTTTTAAGCTGCTCTTGATATAAGTTGGTGTTACCAAAAGTATGAAATATATAAGATTTTTCACTGTGTGAAATTTGCCTTCATTTTGTTGTAACACGTATTTATTAATTTCTTTCTAAGGAGTTTTCTCTTTAATAGCATTCTTTGCTGAATTAATGTACTTTTGAAATGATAACATGATGGTATCAAAGAAATTGAATTATGTAAAAAGCATGCGATGTGTAGTTTTTTTCCCGTTTCAAAAATTTAATTTAATTTATGATTTTTATTTTCAGGCACGAAGTACCAATTGCGGCAGACCCGATTAATATTATCCACATGGATGAAGACATTGTTGTCGTTAATAAACCAGCATCCATTCCTGTAAGTGGCATTAAGGACTGCCAATGTATTTGTGGCTTGATTCATAACCCCACATTTATTTTTCACATACTTACATTAGCATTACAAGCTTGACATACTTGAGTGATATTAATTTAGTGCAGTGATAAATTTGATTTGTTCTAATTGTGATTGGTGTGATGTGTTCCAGGTTCACCCTTGTGGACGTTATCGTCACAATACTGTTGTATTCATATTGGCCAAAGAATACAATCTTAAGAATTTACGCACCATTCATCGTTTGGATAGATTAACCAGTGGTTTGTTGTTATTCGGCCGAACTACCAAGAAAGCCAGACTTATGGAGCTTCACATTAGAAATAGACAAGTGCAGAAAGAATACGTTTGCAGGGTTGAAGGAAAATTCCCGAGGTAATATTTTGCATTTTTGTGCAATTTTTGGTATTCTTATTCCCTTGAAGTCATTGCTGAAAAACAAATGTTTTTCCATAGCATTTCTTGTCATACTTATTGCCAGTAGTGTTTATGAATAAAATTATGGTGTCATTACTGCAATCATAGGCTATAAAACATTAAAAATTGTAGGTATTCTAAATAATCAGAAAAATTTGAGATAAAGAGGAAAATATTCTTTGACGCAAACACTTATTGCATCTTTTGTAGTCGGTACACATTCTTCACTTATGTACACAAATGACTAAAATTCAATACTGACATTTTTTTTCTAGCGAGAAAATCGTTAGCGAAGAACCAATTGAAGTTGTCAGTTACAAGATTGGCGTTTGTAAGGTTTCAAAAAATGGCAAAAGTTGTTCTACCACGTTCCAACTATTATTTTTTGATGAATCAAGCAACACTAGTGTTGTGCTAGCTTTACCGCACACAGGAAGAATGCATCAGATTCGAGTGCACTTGCAATACTTAGGTATGCAGTTATTCCTGCTGACTTTGAACATACTTTTTTAATGCTCCCGCTAATCGAAAAATTAATTTCTAGGTTATCCTGTGATCAATGATCCATTGTACAATCACGTAGTTTTTGGACCAGAGAAAGGAAAAGGCGGAAATTTTGGTAAAACTGATGAAGAACTTATTACTGATTTGATTAACATACATAATGCAGAGAAGTGGCTGGGAATTGATGGAGACATGGACTTGTCCATGTTTAAATCAATTTTGAAGAACGATGATATAGATTATGATGGAGGGTCGCCTTGTCCCAAAGGTATTTCTAGAGTTTTATTATATAAAGAAAGTTTTACTTGTTCTATGTATTCATTTCATCTGTTTTTGTTTTTGTAGATTGCAGTCGTGAAACATCACCTTGTGATTTAGATGAAGATTCAGTTTCAACCACTCCTCCACCAGCTGTAGAATCACCATCGTTACCCACTTCCACTACGCCATCTTCTACTAATGTTCAACGCACTGATTCATCTGATCGAAGCTGTAAAGTTACCGTTGCTACACAGACTGGCCAGGAAACTCCCGACTTGGCATTTAATCCGGAAAAAGTGACTTATGATGAAAATTGCTACGAGTGCAAAGTCAAGTACAGAGACCCCAAACCAAAAGATTTGGTCATGTACTTGCATGCGTGGAAATACCGAGTAAGTGTCTTGCATTCTACTCATTTGAGTGACATAACTTGGTAATGTTGTTCTTTTTTCTGCAGGGTCCAGGTTGGGCTTATGAAACTGAGCTGCCAGAGTGGGCAAAACAAAAATGGAAAGAACCTGTTGAATGATCACGTTTTAATAAAAATGATACCCGAAAATGTGATAGATGATATTTTGTATTGTAGTTTTTACATCATTATTATTATTATCGAGTGTACAAATGAGAAAAGTTCTATGTTTGTTTGAGGTTGCAGACATTATTTGTATAAAGTCGTTGTTTGTTTTCATTGAAAATTATATTGTTCATTCATAAATGATGCCAATTTCAAGACAAATAATCTGGTTAGTGTATCACTTAAGTATTGCTGTTCACGTAGAAAAGTACCTTTTATTTTTAGATGTTTGTGTGATGTTTGAAGAAAATGATAAATTAAATTCAATTGTATGTAGGCATGTACTACTCGATGTCAATATTTATTTTTCTTTTATTACATGTCTCAAAGTTTCTAGGAGACATCTTTGTTGTGAGCTTTCCTTTTTGAAATTTCAAAAGTTTTTAAATGTTTATTTATACTGTATTGGATAAATGTGTTTTATGGATGTTTTCCATTTCACTGCATTACATTGTTAATAATTATTTGTTGTGTAAGATAGATTTATAATAAACGTTTTCGTATCATGTTTGATTCAATTTCATGTCATTAAACCAAAAGTAGGTTTTAATAGAAAAAACCATTATATCAATCATGGAATTATTCTTGGGCACTTACCACCGCTTTGTAAATTTGAAGAAAATGAACCAAAACAAATTATATTTCAATATTCTGCTATTCTCAGATGACTGAGATGACACTGGAGGATTTAAAAGTGATGCCAATGAAATGCCGCACCAGAAGTTATATTTTTCAGGTATATGAGCAGTATTGGTAGAAATACCATCGTTCAGCTGTTAATACAGAGATACTGTTACTAAAATTGTACTGATTTGCAATAATTACTCATCTGCAACTGCAAGGCAGTAGGCATTAGAACAAATTTTTCTCATGTGACAAATCTTTGAGAGAATCTCTGTGACAGTCTTGATTTTCAAATTTGAAGTGCAGTTGAACATATTTGGTAATTGAGAAAATCTAAATTAGTAGAAAGTTGTGTTTGAAAAAAAAAAAAAATGGACATCATGTCGTAAAGATCATGATATTTGCTTAAAATTAATTTACAAAATTTAAATTTCTTGAAAAGTGCCTAAGTTGAGGACAATTCAGAAAATATGCTGCTGGCACTTTCCTCACAGGAGCTCTAAATCAATTGATTTTGTTTACGGATATTGGTGTCTGTTTTCATCATCAAATTATTTTGTTGATATTGATATCGCACCTTCAGTGCAATAATACCACACCTCAAAATAAAATATAAACTTTTTTATTTTTAGTGTAAATTAAAAACTAATCAAAGATGAGCACGTTTCAGAAAAAAATATGAGGGTCAGTTTTTTTTGAAATGTATATTGCACTGGTGGTGCGATATTAGGTGGGGTTCCCCGTTTCAGTTCTGTTGTATTGGTATTGGTTTTGGCATACATTTTACATTTTTTGTTGTGTGAAATAATTTTTAACAACTTTGGTAGAAACATTTGCAAAGCATTTTAAAATTTCTTATTCTGATTCTAGTCAGAAATTTCATTAAAAATATGAAAAAATTGGCCATCTTGTGCTTCCAAGTGTCACAATAAATGCCTAGAGTCAAAATATTTAGGAATTTTTGAATAAAGAAATTATGTTTTGAGACAATTTGGAATGTAAGTGAAACCATTTCATTTTGTTATTATTAATCGGTAAATTATCTAGAATGTTATCAAATCAGACAAAAAGTTGGTAAATGGACTAAAAAGTCAATTAAAACTCCGATTTGCCAAGTTTTTTTTATTGATTTGCCGATTTTTTGAGTTTTGAGCAGTTTTTCCAAAACATAGGATGTATGGTCACCCCAGGCAACCAGGCATTTTCTTTTATTTCTTTTCTGGAGGGGGTGTAATTTCTTAAAGAATTTCCTGATTTTTTTCAATTTTAAACTTTCAAAAAGTAATTAAAATAGAAAATTATACGGGCGTTTGTTTTAGTGTTATTTGATATTTATGATTTGAAGTCACAAACTTTTTTGAAACTGAAATTGTTCAAAATTGCAAAAAGAGCGAAGCTTTGCAAAAAATAGAATTTTTCATAATTTATCATTTTTAAGCCATTTTTTGAAAACAAAACATTACTTCCCAGAAAAGAGCAAATGGGACAGTTTTAGCACATTTTTTAACTAAAAAAATTTCAGTCCAAGCGAAACGACAGCAAACATTTATTCAAAAATCTAAATCCAAAAGATGAAAACAAAATCGTTTTTACAAAATTGACACCCATTGAGTGTGGACATTAGTGTCATAAATTAGCGCAGATTTTTCATTTTCTCAATCAGCCCTATTATTCATCTGTCCAGACTGTCCTTGTTTAATTCTTATTTTTACTCTTGAACTTCAATTTGAATTTTCTGCATTTTTGTTTTTTAAGTGTCAAATTGTAAACAATGTCAGATTGAGCTCTTTACACAGTCCCTCTTTTCAAAATTTTCAAATTCATGCCCAACATTAGTTTTGGTAAGTATTGTGAGGTGAGAATTTGTAACAGTTTTGACACAATTTCTTGGAAACGGTGGAATGAAATTTTATGAATTTTGATTTGTATGTATATGTTGCAGACAACACCAACCTTGCATAAGCGCATTCAGGAATGCTCAGGAGGCTCGAGCCCCCTTCCCCTTTTAAGTTCGGAAAGGAGATTTTTAATAACAAAAATGTGAGAAAGTGCTTCAAAAAAAAAATTCAACTTCGCTTTACTTCGGCTGTATTTCAGTCATTCTATTTCTTTAATCAATATCTAAATCTGAATCAGTCTTTAATGAAACTCTGCCTTTGAGAATCAGTGAAGTGATTTTCATTGAAAATTAATGATTATTCCCTGATCTTTAAGCCAAAAATCACTGATTTCTTAGTCAATTCCCAACTTGACAGAAAAAATCAATAATTTTGGCAAAGATCAGTAAAAAATCACGGATTTTCAGTTGAATTCATTTTACTGATTCAAACGGATAAATTTTACTAATTTTGATTTAAGGAGTGTATTGATTTTTGGTTCCAACAAATTCCACAATTTTCCAATTTTTCTTTGCTCAAATCGGTTTATTAGGTATGTATTATCAGCCTACTGAAAATGCTCTGACTACGCCAGCGCCACTGAAATAACAGATTACTAAATCATTTTATTGGAATATGACCCTCCCCCCCATTTTTCCTCGCATTCTCAGCCCCTCCCTTGAATAATTTTTGGGTATGTGTACCTACGCAATCTTGAGTTCTTTACAAAGTACTTTTTCCAAAATTTTGAATTGCATGTCCAATAATTTTCAATAATTTCATAAGTGTCATTAATTTTGACCGTTTATTTTAAAATTTGGAAGAAAGTAAGATCTCAAAAATGGTATTTACTACAACATTATTTAAAATTCGTCAAATTCCGATGCTTAGTTGCCAACAAAAATTGTATCAAAATTGTCACAAATTTCAGACTTCTTAACATTTCCAAAAAAAAGGGAAATTTGAAGTGAAAAGTTTTAATATGGCTGTTTTAGAACTGTTTTATTCGAGTTAATGGATGGGCTACAAGAAAATATCTGATCACTCAAACGCTTTGTGACGTCAGTCGCATATTTTCTATTATATCATTCATGTGCTGAGTGTTTGGTGCGGTTCAAGGTCAAAAATTACATAGTTTACAACTTCACATACCTACATGTATGTGCCTCTACTCCCTACACAAACTTGTTATTGTGAGGTTAAATGTAGTAGGGATATCATACACATATCTCACATTTGACTTTGTGACCTTGGGAATGCCCTTTCCACTGATGGCCAAAAAGAGGGGCGGATTCTTTTATAATTTATAATATAGATGAGTAAATCATTTTGCCCTTTCTTAGTGCAAAACAATTTTTTTCAGGTGTAATAGAAATAGATTAAATGCTGAAATTTTCGCCCCGGGGTATGTATTGGTCTTGTATTGGTAAGTAATATGTTTGTTCTATGAAACATGAAGTTGATAAAGTTGAATTTTTGCATACGATTGCTGGAAGCTACAATACCACATCATATTCAAGTCCAGCAAAAAAAATTAATTGGACAATTTTTTGGGTATGGGTTACAAAAATCACATACCTTGGTATGATTGTATTTTTTAAGCTTCGTTTCTCACCTTGATGACCCTTAATTTTTTTGATTTCCATCTTGAATTTCTGAAAATTTAATTCATCACTCGCAAATGGGCGAAGGTCGATGTATAATTAATTCATTACATCTTATCTATTTCATAAACAGTGATAAAAGTTGTCCGTTTCATATAAAATTGGCATCATAATTAAAAATACTTGGAAGAAAAAATTTATCATACATAATAATTTTTATGACGACTAACACACTTAGATAGCAAGAAATCAACTACATATTTTAGTTATGAAATCATGATTCATCAATAAAAAATTTCAGAGGTAGGTAGGTACACCATTAATTCTTCATCCTACCTATTAAAAATTGAAAAGAATTTCGTTTTATAGAACAAAGAAAACAGCCATGTATTTTTGTAACTTGCTGTTTAATTTTATTTGACCTTGATTCCTTGATAATAACCATACAAGGTCATAAAAATTGTTTGCGTTTGCCCCTACTCTCGGCACAAACTTGCGCAATTGTGAGGTTAAAAGTATATGGTGGGGATCATACATGATCGTATTTCACCTTATGACCTTGGAACTGAACGCGAGTTGGGCTGTGCGCTTCTGCGCATTTACGTTCTGTAAACATCTCGTCAGTAAAACTAGTACCATCGTCGAGTTGAGTTCTGCTCTGTTTTTAGGCAGTGAAGGTTTACACCCAACTGGCAAAACGTGTTCATCAGTCTCCGCGTATCTGTGTCTGATTTCGGCGTGTGTATTTTCCTCTTTTCATCCGAGTCGTTGGTCTCACAAGATAAGCATTTGAAGAGCATTATTGATAACTTGATACTGAAAAATTCGAAGATGGCACCGACCAGGTAAGCTGCTTGTAATTAATTCACAATTAACGTTGAAATTTTTGAAAGTGTCGAAATTGATGGAAAAAATGGTGATTTACAGACGATCTGGACGTGAAAAAAAAGGAAACAATTGTATCAAATACCATACGAATGATTCGTTTAATGAAGCCAAAAATACAAGACGATCTGGACGTCTAAAAAAGGGAAGCAATTGTATCAAATACCATACGGATAATTCGTTTACTGAAGCCCAAAATACAATATTTCCAGACTGGATGAAGTTCTGGGAAGAAAAAATGTCGATAGAACCTGATTTAACTGTTCGTGTAGAAGATCAAACTTACTTGTTGCACTCCACCGTTATGATGTTCTGGTCGGAATATTTTCAAGAAAATTTAAAGCAACACAAACCTTACATGTTCGAGCTGCGTGACATGAAGCAAACTTGTTTCAATGCTGTGTTGAAATTCATCTATCATGGTGATTTTATTCTGGACGAAGACAGCCTTAGAAATATCATCAGTATTGCCAACGAATTGAAAATCGCCAGCATCCTGATCGTTTGTGCCGATTATATCATCTTCAATTTGCGAAAAAATTCTCAACAAATCGTCGACCTCGTCGAATTCCTGTGTTTATCCAGTAATCAATATTCGTTGAAAATTATCATACCTCAACTTTTCAATAGATGGGATAAATTCGGATCCGATGAAGTTCTGGGGAGAATACCGTTCAAAGTATTGAAGCTTTTGATCACCTGCAGTAATAAGATATTTCGATTGGATGACAGAAATTTAGAGGAAATTTGCTGCAGTTGGATTAGCGCCGATATTGAGCGTCGATTTTGCCATATTACCGAGTTGCTGGGATTTATGACTGGAAAAATGAATACGTTGTGGAATTTCGATCTTGGACGTTATATGCCGAAGAATTTCGCCGATGTGAAAAGAATTTTCCATGGATTGTTGCATTGTTGTATCGATGGGCGGAAAATCGATTTCTTCAATCATTTTGGACTGGTGATCAGGAAAGAAGACGATCCGGTTGTGAATAGGATGGTAAGTAAAGAATAGATAGTTGAATTTTGCGATTTTTTGTCTTCGAAGTGATGTTATATTTTTATTTGAATCGAAAAATTCAAAAAAATGTTGAAATAATGGGGCGAACATGTTGACGAAATCAACGTTATTCATTTCTGATATTTTCATTATGTAGGTATCTGAGGTGGTCTCTAGTCAATTGCTTCTTACTTTCAAAATCTTGTTTGATCAAATTTCAAATTCAAGTAGGTATGTTTTCGTCTAGGTACCTATCTATCATTTATTTTCGACCTGAAGGTGGGTTTAGGGCTGGAAATCTTCGTATTCAAAAATGTAAAAACCAAAAGTTGAACTTTTAATTAAAGGCTCTGGTGCAATAAGGGGGTCATTTGGCCTCAGGTGGAACTGTGTCAAAATTCTTACGCCAATCGATTTGCATTGGTAGAAGATGATTTTAGAGCGCACGAGCGAATTTTTATCTCACTCCTAGGGAGCTGGGGGCCCAAAAACGTGATTTTCAAGCTAAAAATTTTTTTAAATTCTCTCTCAGCGAATTTTTAACCAATTTTTTTCAAACTTGGCACGTAGGTAGCGGTACTAGAGAGGAGTGCTCTGAAATTTTTTCAGATTTTTTCAACCACTTTAATGACTTTGAATTTGACTTTGAAAATTTCAAATCGTCCTGGGGACACAGTTTTGGTGCTGTCTCAAATTTTTTTTCAAATTTCAATTTCCCAATGTATTTTACACTCCTGAGAATTTTTTCAGATTTTTTCAAGTTGTGGAAAGTTGTCAAATATTCAAAAAAACTGGCGTAATTCATCATTTTTGTTGCTTAAAATTATTGCTTTTCATCAATTTTTCATTTTTTATAGTTTCCTACAAAAAATATTATTATTCACTCGCCGTGTCCCATTTCGATCTTCATTCATTAATTTCTTACGACTATGATGTTTTGAACTATTTTGGGCCCCCCAGCCCCCCAGGAGTGAGATAAAAATTCGTTCATGCGCTCTAAAATCATCTTCTACCAATACAAATCGAATGGCGTAAGAATTTTAACGAAGTTCCACCTGAGGCCAAATGACCTTATTGCACCAGAGCCTTTCAAGTTTCAAATTTATTCCAAATCAATTTTGTGTTATCATGTTATTTTCACGATTAATGTTCTGAAAAATCATAATTATAATTTATTAGAAGATTGTGGGGTGGCCGAAGTCTTCAGCATCCTTTGTGGTTTTTAATGATTGGAAGTTGTGCACTCAAAATGCGTATCCATTCAAGCATACTCACATAGAATTGTCTCTTTGAAAAATTCTACTGTTGAAACGAACAACCATCCGTCCTTCCTGGAATCTTTAATGAATCGCGGCTCCAAACTTCTGCATTCTTGTCGGTCACGCTCATTGTCTACTTAAAGGCATCCCTACTCAACCTTTCTTTACGTTGCGGCGCGGCGTTCTCGTGATCTCGTGCTTTGTTCTCTTTTTTTCCTCCCTCGACTTATTTGAAAACCAGTTCAATCTAATTTGGGGTGTTTTAAATCTACTGAACATGTCGATGTTTTGGTGCAGTGTTGCCAAAATATTCTGAAGAGGTTAGCAAATTATGTCGGTAAGACGCGGTATCAGAATTTTTTTTAAAAATTTAGTTCATGCTAGGAAACCTCAAAAAACGACGTTTTTCAAGGGGAAAAATAGATTCGAAGTATGTATCTTATCTATAAGGGAATTTTATGAAATTTAAAAAATCTTTTGCAAAATCATATTTTTAATCACCTTGATAATGGGCAAAAATAAAAAAGAAGCGAAATAGCGTACCTTCCTGCCACTCAAAGAAAGCTGGAAGACAAAAGAT
Organism: Pseudococcus viburni; assembly: GCA_033439095.1. Classification (NCBI taxonomy): domain Eukaryota; kingdom Metazoa; phylum Arthropoda; class Insecta; order Hemiptera; family Pseudococcidae; genus Pseudococcus; species Pseudococcus viburni. Next base: position 1,159,779 of record JAVBJF010000090.1, read on the forward strand.
ATAATTATGAGCTTTCGAAAATTTTTAGCTAACTGTCAATCGTCGAGTTGGTAAAAAAATTGATTAAGGGCCGGTTTTTCAATAGTCAGTTAGAGCAAAAGTAGGGGAAATAACTGTCGGATAAACGCTAACTGCCAATCAGGATCGCCGGTTAGTCATTTATCTGTCGGATAAAAATCTAACTGACTATTGAAAAACCGGCCCTAAGTACACAATTTTTTGAAATTGAAATATTTTTGATCAACTCTAAATTTAATAACCAACAATTTTTCAAAAGTTGGAAAATCGTCTCAAAATGGTTGGTCAAAAAATAGTTGTAATTCTACAAGATTTTTGATACATTGATACTTGGGTACCTATTTTACTTTGAGGTACCTAGATTTTCTGACAATATTGTTTTAAATTGGTCACCTTTTTTCCTGAAATTTTAATCAGAAAAATGCCCGAACGAAAATTTAAGTAATATTAATGCATTTTTCATCGTCCTTGAAGTGTAAGGTCGATGGCATTTTTCTAGATCGAGGGCAAAAAAATGTCAAAAATTGGCGTAAAAATTTCATCGCCTTTCCTCTTAATTAAATTGAATTTTTTCAACTTGAAAAATTGTTAAACTATTAGGGAAGTGCTCTCTCATTTTGAATCAGTTAAAAGTCACTGATAAATAGGTCAGGATTGCAGCACAAGAAAAATTAGTGAAATTCTTTGATTTTTAGCGGATTTTTGTTGATTTTTCAAAGAATTTCACTGATTTTTCAGCGGATTTGAGAGATTTTACTGACTTTACAGTGAATTTTCAGTGATTTTCCTGCAATTTTTTTCACTTTTTGCTTTCAGTGAAATTTTTTCACTGATTCAGTACTGTGCTGCAATTTTAACTGAGATAATTTTCACTGATTAATAAATGAGAGACTAGGTTTGCCTATGAATTAGTTTTGGGGCGAAACAAAAATACATACGTAGGTAAGGTCAATTGGGGTAATTGTAAATTTTTCGGAAAATTGAACCGATTTTGTGATACTCTTTTTCGTTTTACTCTATAAGTAAGAAAGCAAAGTGATTGAAATTTTTTCCATGTATCAATGAATGTATGAGGAGTAATATGGCGGTTTGTTTTCATCGATTCGATTATTCATTCCGAAATTATGAACTTCGTTTACAATTGGACAAGAATATTTACATTTACCCCACAATGATGGGGTAAATGTAAATGCATACATTGTACCCCATAAAAAACGTATCTCTCGGGTTTTTTTTGCATAATTTGGAAAAAAATTATTCAGATTAAATATTTCAACGTGTGGAAAAACTAACTTGTGAAAAAAACTCAAAAAAAACTCAAAACCAAAAAAAAATGATATTTTGTGTTTAAATTTGTGAATCCCATTTAAATAACACGTGTTTACAATTCCCCCACACCTGAAAAATTTGATGGGTATTTGTAAATGCTGCGGAAAATTAATTTCTCCGCTTCAAAAATCATAATAATTGAATTTTATCATTTTTGAATGTCCGTAGAACTAAATTAATGCATCAAACACCAACTTTTTTACTTTTTTCTATTTTTTCTCGAATTTTGAAGATTACGTAGATTGTGTGAAAACCGAAATTTGATATCATGTTTGTTTCATCGCGAAATTTTCCATCACAGCTGTCACCAAGAACCCGAAGTTTTTTTTTATAGTAAGACCAATTATTCAAAGTTTTTATTTTTGGCAACTCCAGCTCGCTAGATGCATTTAAGTATTTACAGCATGACTTGTTTACAATTACCCCATGTTTACAATTACCCCAAATGACCTTATATCAAAAGTTTTTCCAAAAAGAATTCTCAATTCAAGATTTAAAAATCCAAAAGAAGAATAAATTATCAAAAAAAGTGTTCCTTTGCTTATTTTTGATAATTTTTCAAAAAATTTCATTCTTACTCCGCTAGGGTCAAAAATCAAAATGTTACATTTCTCAACTGATGACTTTTTTATTTGTCATTTTTTGTTGACAATGATGTACAAAAAAATTGAAATTTAATGTTTTTTTTGTGCATTAAATTATGAATTTTTCAAAAATAAATTTCTCTTCGTTACACTTGGGGGTAATTTAAGCGGGGTCCACACGCTTCAATCTTTTTCAATTTTACTAGAACCAGTGTGATCAAGTAGCTTGAATCGTTGGAAGGTCAAGGCCCTCGGGTATTATTCCACTTTTCTCTGTGACTTAGTCTGTGCTATTTCGTTCCTTACAATTCGTTCCTAGGGTGATTCCTTTTGATTCTGTATATATTTTTCTGTGATTCTGGGTAACGTGTTTCTTTTCTAAGTTGTGCACAGCCCAATGTCTGTATGTCGGTTAATTATTCCGGTGATGTTAATTTCTAAGTTACATGTTCTTTTACGTTGTGAATAATATAATAAACGTTGTTTCGTTTCTCAGTTATTTTTCGGTCTGTTTTTCATTCTTTTTCGTTCGAAAGGAACCTAGCTTCCAAAGTGGTAGCAGTGCGCGTGAGAGACGACAGCATGGAACCTCCGGCAAAGAAAATCGCGAGGCTGACGCCGGTGACCACGAGTTCTGGCACTCCGCCTAGCACCGCTAGTGCGACGACGATGGCTCCCGCGACTCAAGGTACGATAGCGATGTCAAATTCGCTCACGATGGGACCTCCTAGAATGGTCAGCACATGTTCGAGTGCAGGCGTGTTCCCGCCACCCCCCCGCCGCTGACGGGGATGAATGGCCTACGTTATATACTGGTCAACAATCAAGGAACGCCTGTCAGGCCGCAGTATTGGACGTTACCAGGTCCCTTTTATCCTGGCGCACCGATGATGAACGTTCAAACGCAACATGCGCCTACGCCTACGGTAACGATGACGCAGCCTATACCTACGGTAACGATGACGCAACCAATACCTACGCCTATGCCTACGGTGACACAATCTGCGACGACATCGAGTTCGATACCGGGAACCAGTGCGGCACATATTTCGACAACGGCGGCGAACTCGAGGCCGACACCGGTGACGATAGTTCCGGCCACGACACGTTCAACAACTACGGCTACGGTAAATAAACCGATACCTACGATTACGGTTACCAATTCTGTTCCGATACCGGCCGTGCGGACTTCGATTATCCCTCCGCCGTATACTCCGCCAAATTCGGGTCCAACGGCGACTCCGGTTCCAACGGCGACGTCGGCTCCGGCGGCGACTCCTGTAACAAGTGAAAAGTTTCAATTACCGTTCCTCAACAACGGAGCCATTCCAGTGTTCATTCTACAAGCAGACACGAATTTTAGCACCTGGAAAACAGTGGTGGATAATGAACTGAAGGCGATGAACCTTGACAAGTTCCTATTAAAAGAGACCTACGACGTGCCAAGGGACCAAAAAGACGAAAATTATCTGCGAGCGGTAGCCTGGGTGAAGGCATTTATTATTACGAGAGTGTCCGATGTCTTGAAATCGTATATTGCTGACGCGGCGACTCCGGCTGACATGGTTGCGCGATTGGAAGATAGAATACAGCCGATAATCCCGAAGCCCGGTTTCAGATCAAAAGGGCATTCAACGCTATCCAGATGGGCGCTACGGAACGGGCGCAGAATTTCATTACGCGCTTCGAGTCCGTCCAAAAGCAGGCGCAGAGGTACGATAACCAAATTAGACCTATCGATGTTTTAGATAACTTTCTAGCAGCCATCAAAGTACATGGCCCGAAGCAATTAATACGTACAACGGGCAGCCGTAAAGAACATCGAAGCGGCGAAAAGAATTTTACTAGCTGAGGAGGCAGGCAGAAAAGAATCGCAAGCGCGAAGGACCGAGATGACGGCGATAAGACGGCGGCGATGACGAGCTCCTTCTCTCGACGCGGTGCGTTTCGCGGTAACGGTAGCGGTAGGTCAAGAGGATCTGCGCGAGGAAGAACTGCGGAGCCGGAAAAGACAGAAAGGGGGCCACTCCGATGTACGCGCTGCGGTAAAGTGGGCCACTCCTTCCGAGTGTGTTACTCGCCCAAATGGATCTGCTATAACTGCAAAGAACTTACCGACGATCACCAAAGCTGGAACTGCAAGAAGAGGCAGACGGATTCTTCTCGCTACAAGTGGCAGCGGTCTGATGGCGACGCGTCGAAGAAATGGCCGCAAAAACGTCCGGCGAGAGGCAGAGAAGAACGATCCGGCGATAGAACTGCTTCGGTTAACGCGGCGGCTGTTGATGGTGTTGACGGTGTTGGAGTCCCTGGTGAGTCTCTAAATATTTACGATAAACGATGTATTTACAAATTCCTGAGTGATTCGGGTGCGGACGAGCATTTCGTCACCGATCTGGGTGGCTTAATTAACGTTAAACCAATCGATTCAGTTACCGTTACTGGTGCTGACGTACGTTCGAAATTAAAAATAACTCACGTTGCGATCTTGTTTCAAAAAGAAAAAATGGCAATACGATAGTCATTCAAAACGTTTATTACTCGCCGCACATCGCAAAGACCTGTTATCACTCAGGAAATTTGTAAATTCGGGCGCTACTATTACGTTAGACATAAATTGCATAAAAATAATCGATAAGAAGGGTGAAATTATTCTTACGGGTAAATACGATGGTAGATTTTGGTGGATGGACCTATCCGCTAGTTCTTCGATACCCACTTCGCTTAACACCGATAGCAAAACGGGGGGGAGCTCCAGCTCAAAATTAAAAACGATGTCCGATGTATCGGTACCAAATAGCTCTCCTAGTAGCGACCACGATTACGCTAAATTCACTAAGTTCGATTATAAAGATATTAAAGATGCCGACTCGTTAGCTCGGTATCTTGACGTTGAAGCTGAAATGAATTTGAACGATATCAAAACGCTATCGAACGATAACGTTCGTTCACTCAGAAATTCGGTAGGTTATTTGTGGCACTTACGTTTAGGCCATGCTTCGAAGACATATCTCGAATATGCTGCAAAGTCGATTCCCGAATTAAAAAACGTTGTCTTCTCAAAGAAATTCTCGATTGTGCCGATTGCAAAATGGCGAAGGCAACTGCGTTACCGAATACGACTGTAAGACAGCGATGTACTGAACCTCTACACGGGGTTCACTCCGATCTTATGGGCCCGGTTGATCCTCCATCGGTCAAACACGGTGCAAAATATATCGTTTCATTTGTCGACGATGCGACTCGGTACGCAGTAAGCTTCCCTTTAACAGAGAAAAAATTCGTTCATATAGCGTTGGAAAATTACTTGAAAAACGTTCGGAAAATTCGGGGTCCTAGTTCCAAAATCGGTTTCATAAGAAGGGACAACGGAACCGAATACGCAACCGCCGAAATGAAAAAGATTATAGAGAGAGAACAGATTGAAGTCCAAACCTCTCCTCCGGCGTCTTCGAACCTAAACGGGACCGCCGAAAAGTTTAACCGCGATATAATGAATATAACGAGAGTTCTGCTGATAAGCTCAGGCTTCCCTGATTCGATGTGGGCGTACGCTCTGAGCTTTGCGATTGAGATCTATAATAGAACACCACGAAAATCGATTAACTTTAAAACACCATACGAAGAATTCCATAAACGCGATAATTCAGTACGATACTTACGAAGATTTGGATGCTTGGGTTTTGCGTATACCCCTCCAGCTCCGGGCAAAAAGGTGGGTGAACGTGCGACTAGGGGCTTCCTGGTCCACTGCGCGGAAACTCACTACGTTTTAATTCAGCCCACAACCGGAAAAATCGTACGATCGCAAAACGTTGTATTCATCGAAACAAAGGTTTACGGTGACTTCTACCTGAAAGATGCGAAAAATGCGTTGACTACGGGAGCTTTTACTCCTCAAAGTCCGGCCGATGAGTGGGAGATAGAACCCGACTCCGCGCTGAACGATAATCCGGTCGCAAATACCTGTACGTTTTCGATGAACATCGAAGAAAATCCGTTCGCTGCCAGTGCGATATTTTCGAATCCGACAGACCAGGCTGTGGAAATAAATTACGTTCAATCGGTCGAAGCTAAGTTTCAGAAAGCTGAGCATTCCACCTGGTTAGGGAAATGTTCGCGCTCAATCTCAATGCGCATATCGTTCCTCTTGATAAAGATCCGAATCTCGCCAAATCCAAACGAAAATCGATACCGGAACCTAAGACGTTTAAAGAAGCAATGAGCAGCAAGAATAAGGACGATTGGCTCATCGCAGTAAATTCGGAGCTAAGCTCACAAGATAAAAATAAAACATACACGCTAGTTAATAAAGATACGTTACCGAAGAGCGTACCGATTCTCCATTCACGTTGGCTATTCAAGTGTAAACTTGAACACAATGATTTTCACAAGTTCAAAGCTCGATTGGTTGCGAAGGGATTCGCCGATAAAAACGATTACGACCTGACGGAAACCTATGCTCCAGTGGCTCGTATGTCAGATGTACGTTTCTTCCTATCGGTCGCTAATAAATATAATCTTGACATACACCAACTCGATGTTACCACCGCCTTTCTCCATGGAGAACTGGAAAAGGATGTGTGTATATGCACATTCCGGAAGGGTATCCGAACTACGATCAAATACGAAAATCACACGTATTACATATCGATAAAGCGTTGTATGGTTTGAAGGTTAGTCCGAAAAGATGGTACCAAAAATTTCGCGATAGAATGATAAAACTAGGGTTCAAAGTTTACCCGTTTTCAGTCCTGTATTTTCACGTGGCGAAAAGGAAAACGATTTGTGATGTTGTTACTGTACGTCGACGACATGTTGATTATTGGTAACTGCGATGAAAAGATCAGGGAACTGAAAACAAATCTGGGAAAAGAATTTGCGATGAAAGATATGGGTGAACCAAAGAAATTTTTGGGCGTCGAAATCGAACGCGATAGGACTAATCAAACGTTAGATATTCACCAAAAGCAACTCACCATCGATATACTCGAACGATTCCAAATGAGTGAGTGTGCTCCGGTAGACACGCCATGTGCGACGAATGAGGCCGAAAAGAAAACTACGATGCGTTATGAATACTCTATCGAACAGCTAGAGGAACAGATGCCATATCGTGAGGTCGTTGGCTCGCTACTGTATCTCGCGAATGGTACTCGGCCCGATATCTGCTATGCTGTAAACAAAGCAAGCAGAAAGCAAGATAATTACGATATACACGATTATTACCGGTTGATTCGAATTCTTCGGTACCTTAAAGGCACGCTTGATTTCAAAATTAGGTACTCAGGGAAGACAGACGATCTGATATGTTTTGCTGACGCTTCATTAGGAACGAACGATGTAGCTGGTCGTTCGACCACTGGGTTCCTAATAAAGATTTTCGGTGACTTGATACATTGGCGTACTAAAAAACAGGCTCACGTAGCGTTGTCGACTGCCGAATCGGAGTTTATAGCGATGTCGTTAGCCTGTAGGGAAACTATATGTATCAAGGAAATGGCTAAACGATTGTTACTACTCGATACTAAACCGATCCTGTTCGAGGATAACACGGCCGCGATAAAAATGGCGAAGTCCGAAGATTCGCAATCGTTAAAACATATAGTCAAACTTTGTTACCATTACGTTAGATACGAGGTGATAAAGCGAAATATCGAAGTACGTTGGGTACCCACCCACGAACAACTCGCGGATGGGTTCACCAAAGCGTTACCAAAATCCTCGTTCGACAACTTCACTCGTTCAATGTTTAATAAGTAAAAAAATAGAGATAAACTTCGATGAAAATCCTATATGTTATTAATGTTTTGTTTCAGAATTTTTTGCATAGAACGGAGATCCGACCTGTGATGTAAATATTGAACCGATCTGTTCCAATTTAGTTTAAGAAGAAGTTTACAAGAATACGATAAAGTTGAAATCGTCGATCTCAGAAAGTGTCATTGACACTATAATGTAACTCGATAAAACACGACCAAAGGTTTCTGTTATCCGTTTAATTCGTTTATTCTTATTTCGTTTATTAGTTGTTAAAAAAAAATACGTTTATGTTTAATATTTCGTTTACGCTTCGCTCATAATGAGTTTTTGTTTGTTCGTTTATTAGTTGTTATAAAAAAAAAAAAAAAAAAGGAAAATAATACGTTTATGTTTAATATGAAGAAAAGTGTAATAAGGGGGAGCGTTGGAAGGTCAAGGCCCTCGGGTATTATTCCACTTTTCTCTGTGACTTAGTCTGTGCTATTTCGTTCCTTACAATTCGTTCCTAGGGTGATTCCTTTTGATTCTGTATATATTTTTCTGTGATTCTGGGTAACGTGTTTCTTTTCTAAGTTGTGCACAGCCCAATGTCTGTATGTCGGTTAATTATTCCGGTGATGTTAATTTCTAAGTTACATGTTCTTTTACGTTGTGAATAATATAATAAACGTTGTTTCGTTTCTCAGTTATTTTTCGGTCTGTTTTTCATTCTTTTTCGTTCGAAAGGAACCTAGCTTCCAAAGTGAATCAAATTTTTATCAGTTCAAAGGAATTGTTTGTTTATTTCTAAATTGTTTCTATTTTTTAATACATTAACCAATTAAAATCAACTGTACCAAAACATAGCCAAATATTTCTCACAAAATCTTTATTCCTATTGGTTAAAATGCAGTCAAGTTGAATCAAGTGATAAATAAAGTTGAAAATTTTCAACTTTACTTTCCGCTGGTCACCACTTGATTCCAAAAATTTGCAGTTGAAACAAATTGGTACACACGAGTCAAGTATGTTCAAGTTTACTTGATTCAAGCTATTTGATCATACTGGTTCCAGTAAAATTGAAGCGTGTGGACCCCGCATTACACTCTTTCTTTCGACAGAATTCATTTAAAATCTAATTTTTTGGAAACGTAGGTGCTTTTTAATTAACTGTGATGAGAAAGTAATGTTATGAGTCCTTGATCACGATGTTTGACAAAAAAAAAAGAGGAGAGAACCGAAGAGAATTCAAAATTATTGGTCACGTTTTGAAAAATCTCAATGAAAGAAAATAATGGATGAATTTTTAACTTTTGAAGGTCTTTTTCGTAAATATCTCAACAAAATGATAAATGTCGAAAAATTGGTCTGGAAAACCTGGAAAAGTCAGGGGAAATAATTTCTGAAATATTATAGACATCTTAATCTATATTTTTCTCTATAAAAATGTATTTTCAAGCTAAAAATCGAGATTTTTTTAAGGTTCCAGATTTGATCGAAATTGTTTCTGGTCGATATTGTTCGAGGGTTTTTAGATTGGGGGGGGGGGGACAAAATTTACAGAGAATAGTATGAAGAAGTTGCTTTGATAACTTTATAGTCCGCTAAGTTTCTATTTTTCCACAATTTTCATCCCCTGAAATTTCAGAATTTAGTAGGTGCGTCGCAAAGTAGTCTCCCTGAAAATTTAGCACTTGAAAATTCTGAAAATTTGTGTATAGGAGGTTTCAACGCAGCTGAATCAATTTTTAACATCATTTTGACCGAAAACTGAAAAAGAGCCACCAAGAAGAGGGAACAAAATGGGCGAAATTCAAAATTTTTGATTTTAGCAAGTTTGGTATCGAAATACCTATATAGTTTTCGATCGGCTGAGTTCATTTCCAAAGTCATTTTGACCGAAAAACGAAAAGAAGTTTCTAGAGGGAAGGGACAAAACTCAAAATTTTCGAGTTTAATGTGGGTATCAAAATAAGTATATGAATTTTCATGAATTTCTGGTTTTTTGGTCAAAATGACCCCGGAAATGAGCTCAGCAGACCGAAAACCATATATTTTAATCCCCAATTCATTAAACTCGAAAATTTTGACTCCCCCCCCCTGAGGCTCTTTTTGGTTTATCGTAGTTTTGGGTGATTAATAATCTATTAATCGATTATTCAGCAAAAATAATAGCATATTCGATTAGGTATTTCATTTTTGTCCAATTTTGACCCAGAAAATAGAAAAATTCTCTAAAAATTTCTAAATTTCAAGTTATGCTTCTCTTCAATCCCAACTGGCGCTCAAAATTTGTAAGGATCTCTGAGAAACGTGTAATTTAAAATAAAAGTAGTTCAATTTTTACGTTTTTTTTTTTTCATTTTTTTTCAGAATTGTTAAAAAAAAGGTCAAGGATTTTTGACCAAGAGGATTTTAAACATTTTAAGGAATTTTTGAAATTTTTGTGGCAGCGCTGGCGCTAAAATAAAGGAAAAATCGTTCGAATTTCCCCCAGCGATTATAATCAATTAATCAATTATTTTTTCCCATCGATTAATCGATTGTCGATTATTTTCAAATAATCGATTTTGCCCAACATTAGTTTTTCGTTCAAAATGACTTCGGAAATCGGAATCGTTTGGGTCAGGGAATAGGAGTTACTCAAATAGTTGACTCTTAACTCCAGCTTGACTCCCGGAGCCAAGGGAGAAAGTCGACTTCTGACTTTACCTTAACTCCGGAATCAATTTCAGACCTCAACTCCTAACTCCTGATTGACTCCGGAGTTAATCTTTGACCTTGACTCCCTGACTCCGGCTCGACTCCGGAATCAAGCTGGTGTCGGAGTCAATGTGGAGTCAGTTCAACTCCGACTCCGGAGTAGACTCCTATTCCCTGCTTTTAGTACAAAAAAAATAGGGAGATAATGTCGCATAAATAATGAATAATCTTTCAAACATTCGAGTATAATTTAAGCGGCCTAATTTTACTTTGTTTCAGATCGACGATAAAAATCTGTTCACGTCGTCATGTAAATCACCAGAAGAAACGGATATTCCGCAAACCCCACAAGCCAACATTTCGCAGTTTTACTTCAAGCAGTGGCGAGATAAAATGAAAACTCTGCGACACACCAATACCTCCGGTAATATCATTGTCGAAATTGATGCCGGCCAAGCATTCAACCTGGATTACTTAGTGCTCTGCGTATCTTCTCAATTCTTCCGAGACCTCGATGCAGATTCAAGGAGCCACGTACGATTGACCTTAACATCCGAAGAATTCGTATCTGTATTAAATTTCATGTATGGCGAAGAACTAAACATCACTTCCGACAACATTTATAACATGATCCGAGCTAGTTGCCTACTAAAAATAAATTCCTGCCAACAATTAATCTTGAAGTATCTCGAGAAAAATATCGCCACATTGGATTTGCTGAAATTGTTCGAAAGTTCTTTTTCCGAACACAGAAACGACGTGTTCAAATTCCTGAAATCTCGAGTTCTTCGAAAGTTCGCTGATCTTAAAGAACATTCAATTTCGAATCTGCGATTCGATTGCTTCAAGTGGCTGATGACGTCCGACTCTAAACAGTTGAACAAATTAAGCATCGATGATAAACTGGAGCTGTGTTGCGATTGGGTCGTTCGTGATATTCGAAATCGTTACCTGAGCGGGCCCGAATTATTCAAAGCTGTTGATAAAAACAGCGATAAATCTACTTCGGAAGGATTAAATTTCAACATCAAATTAAGGAAGAAGGTTTTGTCGAGTTTTCCTAAGCCTACCACAGAATCCAGTGATAAACCAGTCTATGGCAACCATTTCGTTATAAGTGTTCCACGAATCGACTTGAGTACCTTAAGATACACAGAAGACAGAGATGATGAGAAAAACTCTCGAGAGTGCAGATCGTTTTATGTCAGAGTTCCTCGTTGGGAAAATCAGAGGCCTTATTAGTTAGATAATTTATTTTTTACTAATTTTATTACCAATACCTTTGATGGTTTTATATTTACCTATTTTGTAAATAATGTTTGAATGTTTTTATGTTAAGACCTATCCCAGTATTTTTTTTTTAGTTTACCTAGGTACCTATATCGTTATTAACAATTAAAGTGTTGTTTATAAAATAATCGTAATCCAAAAAATTTACTTTTTTATTCAAGTTTTTTGGAATAAAATTTTACGAAAAAAACGATGATGATATTTATTTCGGATTTAAAAAAGATTTCTATACTATGATTTAAAACTGAGGGGGAATTCTTCCATTTCAATTTTTTAAAACTGGGAGGTGTATTGAACGGTCAACCCTGCTCTGTAGGCCCTCAGTCTACATTTTAAGATGAAATCCCCTTTAGTCAGATGCTTCAATTAGGTACCTATACCTACCTACATATAATGTGTGATTTATTTGGAATTTTTCATTTCTGATAATTGAAAACAAAATGATAGTGAATATTTCAAACGATAAAAAAATTAATTCGAGGTCAACGTAAATTCCATAGTGTAACATGACACGATTTATAACTGGCTGCACTGACATACAAAATTTTCGAAAAAAAATTCGAAATATACTTTCAGTGATTGAAAAAAAAAATACATAATATTTTCAGGCGAAAACATAATCAATTCAAAGTCTATATAAATTCCGTATTTTGGAATTTCATGATTTGCTGTTGGCTGCACTGGTGTATAAAATTTTCAATTTTTTTTTTCAAAATTCACTTTCAGTGGTTGAAAAAATGTTTTGTTTACTTACTCGATGAAAAAAAAAATCATTCCAGCTCAGTGAAAATGTCATATTATTGAAATATTGCAATCTGCAACTTTTCAACCCCCTGGTAGCAGTCAGAGTTTTGATCGGAGAAGGACGCCGATGGTTTAGGGAGATGTAGAAACTCAAATCGCATCTTTTAAGTCTTACTAAGGCTTCTGACACAATTTTGGTTGGCTAAAAAACGCAAAAAACAGCGTTTTTTTCAAAAGGAGGTACACTTTGAGCCCCTCCTGCTCCCCTCCCCTTGCCCCTCGGGGGCTCAAAATTTTTTTGTGAATTCTCCCACTCAAAGTAAACCACCCCACCAAATTTGGTCGAAATCCAAGATATGTTTTTTTTTTTCGATCCACCCTAGTATTCATAGCAGTTAGGTTACTGCTCCCACAGATCGCAACTTTGCTACCTATTTATTTTGAAAATATACCTATCAATTCATTTTAACTACTTTTAAAGCAGAAAATATGCAAAATAGGAGTCGAATATAACTAATTCGAGGTTGCTGATTCTGAATCTGGCGTCCATTTCTAGCGTCAGGCCATTGTTTCGGAAATATGGCCTGTTTTCACCTAAAAAATACTGTTTTAGGGCAACTGAAGCACGAAATACTCAAAAATAATGTCGTTTTCGACTAATTTGAGGTCCCTAATTACAAATATGACATTAATTTTCACCCATCTTAAATCTATTCGTCGTAAAGAGCATTTTCGAAGTAAAAATTGATAACATATCTGAAACAAAAGTCCATTGCCGAGAATGGACACCGGATTCGGAATCAGCGACCTCGAATTAGTCGTATTCGACTCCTTTTTTACATATTTAGCTATAAAAAAAGGCATAAATTATCGTATTTGTGAGATGTAGGTATAATAAGTAGGTATTCATAGCAGGAACCGGGCTGCATTCAATTTGGGATTAGGTGTATGTATACATATACCGATCTACGTCATAATTAGGTGTAAACAAACAAATTCGTTCAAATTTTAAAAAATGCTGGTTATAAAATTTATTATTATGATCTATGATTGGACAAATCTGATATTTGTCCCATCATAAATTCATAATAATAAATTTTATAACCAGCATTTTTTAAAATTTGAACGAATTTGTTTGTTTACACCTAATTATGACGTAGATCGGTATATGTATACATACACATAATCCCAAATTGAATGCACCCCTGCTCCCACAGATTACAACTTTGCTACCTATTTATTTTGAAAATATACCTATTTAATCATTTTAACTACTTTTAAAGCAGAAAATATCCAAAATAGAAGTCGAATATAACTAATTCGAGGTCGCTGATTCTAAATCCGGCGTCCATTCCCTGCGCCAGGACTTTTTTTTTGGAGATATGGCACTTTTTCACCTAAAAAATGCGATTTTAGGGCAATTAAGGGGTGAGATACTCAAAAATACGGTCATTTTTGACCAATTTGAGGTCGCTGATTACAAATATGACATTAATTTTCACCCATCTTAGACCGATTCACCATATAGAGCATTTTCGAGGGAGAAATGGATCATTTCTCCAAAACAAAAGCTCAACGACGGAAACGGACATCGGATTCGGAATCAGCGACCTCGAATTAGTCGTATTCGACTCTTTTTGTACGTATTTAGCTATAAAAATGGCATAAATTATCGTTTTTGCAAGATGTAGTCTCCCTTAAGCTCCATAAAAATGTCAAAGAAGAGTATAAGTATAATTTTTTTTAAATTTCCGTCCTGGCTTTGCTCGGACAGTATTTTTATTTAGTAACTAGGCACCTATTTCTTGAATAAACATATCTACCACTCTCTAAACTTGAATCAGTTGAATTTCCAAAATTCCTGCTCTTTTTAATCAGTATTGATTTTTGACTGATTTTTCGGTCAAAAATTATTAATTTCTCAGTCGATGTCTTATTTATCAGAAATAATCAGTAATTTTGACTAAAAAAATCAGAAAATCTTGTCTTATAAATTTCTTCGCTCAAATCTGTAGGTACCTATGTATTATCTGCCTATTGAAAATACCCCAACTACTCTAGCGATCCTTTGAAATAACAGATTACTTAATTTTTTCATTGAACTTTTTTTCTCGAAATCTCAGCCCCTCCCTTACACAATTTCTAGGTGCGCTTATGGTTCATTTATGTAATATTGAATAGTAATAAACTTACTTGTTCAGGCTTAACCGCTCAAGTGAAGAAGAGCTGCGAGATGTCATAAATAAATACTGTTTCAAGTACCTATCTCATCGGATTAAATCGCACCTCCAGTGCAATACACCACTTCTCAAAAATTCAAAATAAATAAACTTTTTTATTTTTGGCGAAGATTGAAAACTTATCAAAGATAAGCACGTTTCACTTTCAGGAAAAAAATGAATATGAGGGTCAAATTTTTTGAGATATGGTGTTATTGCATGGGAGACTGGAGGTGTGAAATGTTTGTATCATATCGACAAATGACAATTAAATTTATTGTCAATAGGTATGTAAGTATGTAGGTACTAAAAAAAAATTACTGGTGAAAAAATTTAGTTGATGAAAAATTGTACTTTGGAAAAAATTTTAATGTTGAAAAAATCTTGGGTTAGAAAAAAAATTGGTTGAGAAAAAATTTTAGTTGAGAAAAAAATATACTTAGTCGATGAAAAATTGTACTTACTTTAGAAAAAATTTTAGTTTTGAAAAAATCTTAGGTTAGAAAAAAATTTATTCTTTTTTGAAAAAATTGTACTTTAGAAAATAATGTTCTGTTTCAAAAACAAACACTCTATCCTTGTTTTAAAAAAACGGCTCATCCGCAAACCCTCCTAAGCTCGGACAAAACAGACGGCCGTGATTTATTCTCTTCCATAATTTTCCATAAATTATTGGTTATCGAAGTTGAAAAAATAATAAAATAATTGTAAATATACCTGAGAAAGGTACCTACATAGAAAAAAACTGCACAAAAATTTTAGTTCTTATCGAAATTTAATTTTGATTTTTCTTATCGTTTAAAAATTTAGGGTATTTTTAGAATTTTGTTTTACCTATTGTTGTGTTATTACTATGAATAATATACTGCTTATGGATCCGAATTCGTGTTGCAATTCGTTGGTAAAAGTTAATTGTTGGGTAAGAATTTGTTTTCGGGTATTATGTCTGACCGAGTTGGAGAGATATTCATTCAACTGTGCGTTTTTGTAGTACATTTTGGCCAAATACAGAACGTCGAAATTAGAGGTAATAAAACTAGCCACCGAAGAAGCAGCTTTGGACGAATTCGAAACTCGTATGTTTTTACGAAATCATTACGTGAACTGTGGTCAAAATAATTTGTTTTTGGATTTTGCTCAAAAAGTGTACAATAAGGCGATGTTGATGATCACCGATTACATTTGTTCACCGGATTGGTCCATGTTTTACGATGAAGGTAAGTTTTTGGTCGAATGTCGATAAATTGGGTCAGCGTTAGTTAAGGATTTTTTGTCAAGGTAACAGTTCGGTTTGGCAATTGAAGAATATAATTCAGAATGAAATAATTACCGCTTCGTCGGCGTTTGGAATTGATTATCATGCCAACTGCGCAAGTATGTTTTTCGGTGTTAGAGATGAGGTAGGTAGAGGTAGTAGGTAGCCAAAACAATAGGCAAATATAAAGGGTATTCCATTTTCCAAAATCCAAGATTATTGTCAGTTGACCGTCTTCCTCCACTTGCTTGACAGATGCTGAAGATTTCATCCTGATTCAAAAAGTGTTTCTCCCTTTTTTCGATTATTTTGTAGATTGTAGGTAAGTATGGTTTCTCGATGGGTTTCTCAGATTGGTTATTAAAAACAAACAGGGTCATTTCATGATAATTCGACCAGCTTTTGATCCTCAGTATTTCGATTTTGCTCGATTTTTTTTACAGATTTCGGTTCGCCTGTCAAACTACCGTCACTTCCTACCCAGGCCCTGAAGGTGAGCTTTTAGAAATTTTTTCAGGGGTACCCAAAATTGACTCTCCCAAAATATCAAAATTTAAAAATTGAAAATAGGATTTTTCTATATCAGCTCAAAATTATACCTGGCTGTACTTTTGGTAGGAACATGGTAGGTCTTTTGATTACTTACTTTCAAACCATAAATCGATTTTTAATGAGAATCAGTGATGCCATTTAAATTCTTAAAAATAATTATGGAATATCAAAAAAATACTTCATTCTCATTATTTTTGAGAATTTAAATGGGCATAACTTTTCAACTAAGTAAGATAGAGAGACGCTGCCACCACACGTTCTTGGTTTCGTTGAATAGGTATCTCATCAACTGTTTACCATAAAAATCTACACATACCTATCAATTTTTTTTAGAACTGATCTGAAATGAGAAATAATCGAGAAGGTCTGGAAGCAGCGACGCTCAATATTATCAGCCGAGCTACTCTTTGTCTTTGTATCGAACTAAATGGTGGCCGATTCGAAGCTTTTCTTTAGTACCGAATTCAAACTTTTTCAATAAAACAATTTTTTGGAATTTTTACATTTTTGTCAAGTTATTCAAAAACTTGTTCTGATGGCCCATCAATGAAGTGGATTTTATTGAAAAAGAAATGTATTCTCTTTTCAACGCCGCAAACCCCGTCTTTCTATCTTACTTAGATGAAAAGTTATGCCCATTTAAATTCTCAAAAAATGATGATATTTTTTTGATATTCCATAATTATTTTTAAGAATTTAAATGGGCATAACTTTTCATCTAAGTAAGATAGAGAGACGGGGTTTGCGGCATTAAAAAGAGCAAACATTTTTCTTCTAGGAACATTAATTTAATCGATGGGTCAAGAGAACAAATTTTTGAATAATTCAACAAAATTGATGGAAACTGAAGGTTTTGACTTGACTTTTGACACACATTTTTCAAGCGTTTTTCTGTTTATTTTATCAGCTGCTTGCTTCCCTGATCTGTTAAGACAAAAAACAACCAGACCATCGTGATCTAGATAAAATTCTCTTTTCTCTCGAACAAATTCCAAAATCTCTACCTATTTTGGTTTGCAAGCTATGCTCATTCAAAAAAAAATAATTGAATTGAAAAAAAATTGAATTGTTGCAAATCAGCCCCTGCGGTTCGGAGGCTAGGCAAACATACCTACATAGACTCAGTAGGTGTCGCTTAGTCACTGCCTAGAATCCCTGACTTCTACCATGATCCATGAAACACCTTGTATGTATAAATTGAACCACTCAACCACCGCATTATTTTTAAACTTTCCATTTTGTTGAAAAAGTATCAGTGAACAGTGACCAAAAAATACATAGTTATAAGTTATATTCTTCACTGAGATTTCTTGTCCCCTCTTTTTTAGCCGATTCATCCCCGAGAAATTACATTCAGAAGGAAAAATGTAGAATTTTTAGAATCCGAAATCATTAGGTCGCAAGAAAGTGGCGGTGGCATGCTAGAAGCCAGCTGACAGCAATTTCAAGCAGGGGTATATCAAAACAGTATTTTCGGGAGGGTAGAAAATCCAAAAATTCAGGCTAAAATGGAATTTTCTCCGCCTCAAAACAGAAATGTCATAAAAAAGATCATCATCACTTTCGAAAATTTTTCAACTTGAACTAAAATTTTCTGACGAATTGAATTTTTTTATTATTTAGGAAGAGCAAGGTGGCCCATTCTGCCTGCCCATTTTATCTGATTTTGATTTTGGGATACCCTTTTCTTTATATGAAACTTATGATTCAAATGATGGATTCTGGAAACTTCCATTTTATCGTAAATTTACTCTTCTTTAGATATTATCAATGATCGACTCGTGGTCCAACGTCATGTACATCTACTCAAACTACATCTCAGCCACGTTATCCGAAATCTTTAACGATAAAATGAAGAAAATAATTTGCAAATACCAAAATTACCCTAACAACGGTTCGTTCAAATGGTTATGCGACGAATTAATGTACAACTGCGGATCTGATCGGTGGGATCACATACAAACCCCCCAAAACGAAAAAAATCAATTCTGGTTTATTAACGAAACTTTAAATCTGCATTTTTTCGACGAGCCTCTCATGACTCCTTATAGCTACCCCGTTAAATCAGAAGAAGAACTCGTTTTAACGCTATCCCACTGGTTATTTCGCGAATCCATTAATCAGCTGCAATCGAACACCAGACGTTTGGTGCAATCGGACGACTCGATGTCGGATGATCTGAAAATATTTCGCAAAGAACAACTCTCCAGATTCTTGGACGAGCCAGTTATAAATTTAGAATTACAACTGAGGACATCCTGTAGCGAATTACTGTTCAATTTCAACGTATCCGAGGGCCCTCATTACTTCATACCGGATAGTTCCATCACCGAATTGTGTCCTGGTACCAAATCCGTCGACGATTATTTTCCTTGTCACGATATTAAAGTCGAATCAACCAAAAGTTCAACCGATGCTGGAAATTCTCCCAAAAATGATACATATTTCGACGACGAAAGAAGCAACTTCGATTTGATCGACTCCATTGTCAACAATAATGATGAAAGTAACGATGCCGAGTACGGATGTAAATTATCAAATATTAAAGAAGAACTCGAGAATTTCTGTACCTCAGATACCAAAACGACCAACGATGATCAATCTGCTGTATCAGATGCCACCTTCGTGAAGACCGAAGAAACACATGATAAGGTATCCGTACCAAAGTTACAAATTAAAGGAAGGCACGAGCTACAGAAACAAGAAAAAATGAATGAAATGTATCCTGTGGTTCAACACAAGAAGAGAGGAAGGCCTAAGAAGTAAGCCAAACGTTTTAAAAAATAAAAACCTTCAAAAAATGCTTTTTACTTTTTTTTTGCAGAATCGACGATTATTCATCAAATGCGCCGAAAAATGGCCAACACAAATATTCACCGGAGGATGTCCAAGATTGCAGTATTTGGATCAGTGACAATTTCTTCGAGGTAGCTGGCAACAAACCAGCCATCGACAGAGCACGGATGTACGAGCTGTATACGAACTATTGTCTACTGAAATTATGCACTCCGGTGGATCGAGCTTTGTTTGGAAAAATAATCAGGAAGGTTTTTCCTAAACTCAAATCACGTAGATTAATTCAAAAGTGAGTCAGAAAAATATCTAATCAAACTTAACCGTACCCGAATTTACATTAATTACGTTTCAGTCAAGTTTTGAAATACCATTATGTGGGCTTGAAACCGAAATATGCGGAATTAGAGCAAGCGTTATTATATTCAGATTCAACGAGTATGAATCCGAGTGAAATATTAGTAACGTACGTATCGGTCGAAGAGTAAGTTAGACGTTTGCAATATTTTAAATTTTTTAAATATAATTTTAAGTTTATGAAAATTTTTTGTAATTGTTGAGTATTTTAAGTAGATTTTTTTTAGTATTTTGACGTGTTGACGATTAAAATTAAGTTACCAATCAAACGAACTAAGTAACAAACAATAAAGAAAATTTTAATTTTACATTTCATGTACTGAACTAAAAATTGTGAATACAAGATCCAGGAACAAAAATAAATTAAAACTTGAGGGTTTACATTGATGCTACGCTAATCGCTTCCAGAGTACATCCATCTCCAGTACGTGACCTGTAAAATTTTACGTTGAGGTTATTTATAAAAATTGTAATTGGGTTGAAAAAATAAGATATTTTGTACCTTCATCCGATCCCAAATATTTTCCAATGAATCGAAAGCCGGTCTTACATCTAAAATTGCAAATTTATATTCGTCATTGACTTTACCGCCGTCGTAGTAATCTATTACGTATCTGACATCTTTGCCACATCTATCGACAATCCAATCGTGTCTGTCGAATGGTAGTTCGTATCTGAAATAATCCATAATCGTTAGAATTGAAAATACAAGCAAGATGAGAACCGAAAGTATGTCTACGTACCCCATCCAATGGCGAATTCGAGCTCTGGGAGAATAATCTTTAGCTCTGCCACCAAAGCTTTTCAATTGAGGGTTGGTACATTCGCGAGCATGTAACGCTTCCCATTTAAGTACCTGCAGAAATATTTAAATTAATATTTGCTCGTTTTAGGAAGATTTGACAGGTGCAATGGAGAATTACTTCTTTCCATGCTTCTTCATTATTAACATTATGTATTTTTATTATCACGTCCATATCTTGCGGAGATAGATCGTCTTCCTTCCATCGCCATCCTTTTCTCAACATGGCGTTCCAAAACATCTGAACAAAAATTCGGTAAGTTTATCTCACGAAATCATCTCTCTAGAAAAAAGTCGGAGAAAGTATACCTGAGCTGAAGGATAAACCCACACATCACCTTCGGTGCCAGCTTTAGGAATAGATGAAAGTTCTCGCTCCGTTGGCAGAGGAAATGGTTGATCTGGTGCTGGTTGTTGATTGGGTGGTGGCATCTGTCAAAAACAATATGGATTGAATGTATAAATTCGATTTAAACCGGTAAAATGGGCTGATAACGAAATTTACCATGTTCCTAGGATCGACATCGTCGTGTTTCACTGGACATCCGCTGATTTGAGCCTGTAACCCGCGATAAAGGTCAAATATAAACAACGTATGAAAAGCTAGACTGAAGATAGAGACAACTCACAGTAGATGCTGCATTTTTATTATGCATGGGACATTCTTCGGGTGGATTCATTGTCGCAAGTTTATGATAATCTTTATGGTGAATGTGCACATTATCGGTGGATTGTATTTGTTGAGCGTGAACTGACTTGAAGGGCTTGAAAATTGATTCGGTGTTTCCCATCTGTGCGAAAAATCGTTATCAGAATCAAATTCACAAATGATGTATTGTAAAATGACCAACTTACCTTTGATTTTTACAATTAACACATTATTTCATAAATAAAAAACTAAAAGAAAGAACTGCTACGGTTGTTTAACACATTTAGATCACTATAATATCATTGAGAATGGCAGATAGATAATAAAATTATCTAATAGCGAATTTTTAAATTATTGCGAAAGAATTCAAGTTCAAAATGTGATTTCAAATCGCGAAAATTAGGTTGTGTTTTTGCAAATGAAATGAGACATAATGAGAACATAAGATGTCTCGTTATCAGTACACTTAAATAAATTGTCCAATCAGATGATCGCAATCAGTTGTGCAATTAAATTTCACGATGGAAATTTTGCTGAAAATTTATGAAAAATATTTCATTTCCAAATTTTCAATCGTTTTAAACGTATTTAAAAATTTGTTCAAAAGTGAAATTACGTTTGAGAAAACTTTTAATTTATAATTTTCTCTATTTCTTCGAAAAAAAATAAAATAAAAAAATAAAACGAATTTTCATTTCGTTACGTGGCAACTCTGGCACAATTTTTAGTTTGAAATTTAACCGTTTCGTCGCGCTAACTGTCAAATCTACAACTACAATAGTAAATAAACCAATCATTACATTTATGTTCCGGTAATGCAAGTAATTTGTAGATTTTGAGTAAAAAATTGAGTTAAATTGAAGTTTAATGACATTTATGGGTTGTGTATTCGGTATGCATTATCTATTTATACGTTGTACTTCGTGTTAAATTTCATTTCGGGCATATTTCGATTATGTATTAATAATTATAGTGGAAATATCGAACAATGACTTCGAAATCTAAACGAAAACAATCCATTATCCATAAATTAAGGAACCGAGAGGTAAGTTTCAATTTTTCATCAGATACTGGTACTTTTATGTTGCTACTCTTCTGACATGATATCAATTCGCTAATACTGTGTTCTTTATGCCTAGGTTTCTGGTGTATTCGAAAACAATGTCGTGTCTCCTCACAACAAAGCTAAACTCTTATTCGGTGAAATACCTCCTCGGATGAGATTCCATTTGAAATCGGTTATCGAAGATATGGGAAGGTAAGCACAACACCTTCGTGTAGCTCTACAATTAAACCTCTCCATCCTTTCTAACTTTTTACCAATTTTACAGCCATATTCTTATGGGAATGACTCAATGTGGCCAGTTCATGCTCACTTATACTTTCACAATGGATCATGCTCAGACCAATAACAGATTTACGTACGGTTCATCGTGTTTCAAATACCAATTGCATTGGTGGAGGTTTAAAATCGGAGCCCCTGCGGTATTAGTAGCTGAAGTTCATTTGTTCGAAAATCAAGATATACACGACGTACTTACGATTGGCATCGTTCAATGGCCCTCAGTACCAAACCGAGTTTTGGTATATGGACAAAGGTAACATAAATGATGAAAAATCATATATTTTAGAGGTTTATTACTGTCGAACTTTGTATGCAGCTATACAGCCCCTCAAGACGTCGACGATTCCGAATTTCGTAAATTGTATATCACCGTGACAGCAATGCCTTCTCTAAATAACTGTAAAGACTGTTTAAATATCAAACGTTGCACGCAGCAAGATAGTAAGCCCGAAAACCATTTTATATTCAAATTAATGCACATAGATGAATATAATATTGTATTGAATTATTCAGTGGCCGAAAATTGGGAATCGGGAGTTAGCAGTCGATGTTTACGACACGGTTTGACAGTTCATACGATGTTCAGCGTGTTCCCTCCTTATCCGGCAATCAATTTATCAGTCGCCGTTAAAGATGAAAATAGAATTATCGTTAATACTGGTAATTGTTTACACGTCTTATCTATCGACCTCGAGGACACTTGCGAAGGTTTAAAACCTACCGAAGACACTATTGTGAACGAAGAGCTACATCACAGGTAAATTTTCATACAAATAACGACGTTTTTTGATGTTTTCGATTTATTCAACGTTATCTTGTAGATTGGGAGCTACGTTAGCGTCGAAGGGATACGATTATAAGGTTCTTGTGATAAATCACTTAAACGATAATCCGAACGAGCAATTGTTGTCTAAAAATAATAAACGATTGAGATCTAAAGCGTATAAATTCAAATGTCTTCAAAATTTCGACTGTGATAATCAGGTAAGTAGGATTTCACTCTACTTCTGATCCTTTCTTACTTGGGTAATTGCGTAATTCAAATATATTTTTTCAGTGCGAAAACTGTAAATCTGATTGCGAAGTACGTACCAGTAAACGACCCAAATGTACTTCCGTTCCTTTAGCGGTGACTAAAGAAGCCTGGTTGAGGCAACTTGCCAACAAAGTACGTATTTTACCAATGTTCATATTGCTTTTTTGCTCGACTCGAATACCCATCGATGAATATTTCACAGGTATACGATTTCGCCGAATCCGACGAAAGTTGCAATCTGAAGTTCAAATGGTACCGTCGCCGTACCATCGCCGACAAAATGTACGAATTTTGTTCAGACGACGACGAGAATACGGAAAATATTCACCCTTTATCGTTCCACATCGATGGAACCAAATCGGTCGGTGTTTTTCGTCCGAACACTTTGTATAAAGGGATGGCCAACACGACGAATACTCAAAAATCCAGCGATATCGATTTGGAAGACGGCGACATTGCGTCTGAAGCTTCGCAAAGCGATACAGCCGAATTCAACGATCCGCATTTATCGGTATCATCGCCGGTCCGATGTAATCTCGAATCGTCCAATATATTAGGCCGCGATAAGTGCTGGATTTACGAAAACGACGCCGATAGTTCCTCCAGTAAAGCTAATTGTTCGAAATTAGTCGGTGGTTAGTATACAGCTCAGATGATCTCAGCGAGATCATTGGATTTGTGACCAAGTTTGAATATTTTCAGGCCCGTCTCAACTAAACGTTACCTGTGATTCGGTATGGTTAGACTGGGAAACTACCTCTTTATCGCCCCGTTCTGATATAAGTTATTCGACGACCGCGAGCGGTGAATGCTCCGAACTGAAATCCGATTCCGCTCGATCGTTTTTGGAAAACTTACCTACCATGGGTTCCGAATCGTATTCGCCGAAATGTGTATCTCCTTTGGCTGTGAAATGCTACCCGGGGTGCGCGCAGACCAACAAAGATCGCCCTAAAAAAGATACACCTGCGTTGAAGAAATTCTTCTGCCACGAGAGTAATTTAGTTTTGAAGTTGCATAATTGTCATTCGAAGAATATCTTGGCCAAGGATGCTAAAAAATCTGCAGCTGTGATAAAAAGTATGTAAATTAGAGAATTTCGTCCACAAAATTTAAACAGAATGTTGAATTGTTTTATTTTTCGAGCAGATAAAAAGGAAGCGATGCCGGATCGTTGTTCTGTTCCTGATGTCTCGGTCAGATTCGAAAGACGTTATATTGAATTGGACGAAGAGATATTATCCACTATAACCGATATCGATGGTATGTATTGGTGATTTTATTTGAGGAAATTAATTGGTTCAAATTCGTGCAATTGATTTTATTTTAATCATGTTTACAGATGAAGACGGTGTCACTGGATTCCATTACGCTTTACCTCTTTCCGTTCACGGAACTGGTTACGCTCAAATGCAGATGATAGCTAATAATAAAGTGGAAAAATTGGTACGTTGCTGCAGTTTGATAAAAGTCGTAATTTAATCTCACGAATTAACGTTGAAATTGGAAAATTCTCTTCGCAGAATGTGCCATGCTGCGTCGTACGTCAAGACAGCTTAGATATCGAACAATTTTCGTACAAGGCTGCAGTAATCATTTGTAAATGCCAAGGATATAAATTCTGGTTCTGTAACGATTACGATATTGAAATTGTCGACGTAAGTTGGAATAGGTAAAAAAATTCACGAACTGTGTAAACTCGACGTAAACACGAATCTTATTTACACAGGTGTGCCCAATAAACGGTGATATTATGGCTGTGGTGTTTATGCGAATCAACGCCGAACCTATTAAACAATCCGGAGCTCAAGACCAAGGGTAAAATACATCATTTCAGATTACCTCACCCCTTCCCAAATGCTAATTACGGTTTGTTTACGCAGGCCCAAAGAACCGCGTCAATTTTTCGAAACTCGTTGCCTGTTCATCTGGAACGCTCGTTCGAAAACTTGTTGGTTAGAGGCGTACACTCCGTTGGTGGAGGATCCTCAAATGATGTCAATGAACTTCAACAGTTCCACGCGTAAGAATTGGAATCCCGCTCGAACGGAAGCTGCTAAATTGAAATCGTTACGTTTGGGATTTTTCGACATTCCTCTGATTCGACCGATTCTATCGTTCGAACATTTGGTTCTCGATAATATACGTTTTGGTGAGTGCCACCGATCATCCGCGTGAATAGTTTTCACAACCTGAGATGAAATTTACCAATTATTTTGCAGGACCATCTTTGGAAGTAATCGAAGACGAATACAACATGATAAGTTTTTATCGCGAAAGAGACGAAATGGTGATCGGAATCGCTGACGACAGCGCAGACGAATATACTGTATCCGATTACGAAAGCGAACCAATAATATCGGATTCGGAAGACGACAGTATCTAAAAAATTTTAGAATAGTGAATAACGGATAATTACCTAGTCGTGACCGTTAAACGTGTATTTATTTTAACGATTGCCCCAAATCGTATTACTATTTTTACTTTTTCTCTCTCTTTATTATTTCGTTTATTCTTTTCGTAAACGTCGACCTAACGCTTATCAATTGTTTGCTTCCCGAAAAAATTTTCAAAGGGCTTCAGGAAGACTATTTGTATTTCTCTGTTCTCCGCTTAGTTTATAAGATTTATGTGTGTGAGTTCACTTCGAACGAGTAACAAGTCTTGTTCGAAACACCCATTTTTATCAGTATTTTGTAATTTGCGCGATTGCTTTTGTTCGTGTGTGCATTTTTAAACCATTTTTCGCGAGCATTCTGTCAGTCTGCGATTGCGTATTCGCACAATCAATTACGCTAGCTTTCCGGCGAATTTTTCTGTCACTTTGACAATCAGTACCTCAAGCTGGAGGATTTTCTACTTAAAATTATAAGTACAGGCAGACATACGATGTACGATTTTCAAATGCCTCGCAGCCCCTATCTGTGTGATTTTATTTTCGCATGTGTGATTTTCTTTCATGTGTATTCCGGTGGATTTACTCGTTAATGTGATGTGAATTAGTGGTGTTTTGTAAATCGCGCAAACCAATGGATATTATTAGTTTATAAGTACCTACGAATATGTTTTTCTCTTCTGTGTCTGATCTGAGATTAATATTAGTTTTATGCAGCGTAGATGTACGTAATTCTTTTCTATGCGGTAAGATATTTCTGAAAGAATAAAATTTACGTGATTGTGTAATTCTCTGTATTGATAATTTTGTTTGTTACTAACTCTCCGAATTGGAAATATTTTTATTTAGTTTTCGAAAATTGTATATTGAAGTTCGTTGGCTCGTTAGATTGTACGTTTTATTATTTATTTTTGTTCGTGACATTTTTTGATTTTAAAAATTGAAATGAAAGTTGAAAGTTCAAGGTTGGCCGATTTGGTCACACTGATTTTAGAATGAAAAAATCATGAAAATACAGGAAAATCCGGTAAAATCGCAATCAGAATACGAATTTTGAATGATTTACGTTTTGAAATCGAATATTTGTTTTGTATAATTATTTAATAATGGTAATTTCTTGTTTTACTGGAACGAGATTAATTTCTGAACGTGTTTTCTATTGATAATTGCGAACTGCTCGTTAGGTGTGAAGAAGTGCAGTAAGTAGACTTCAATGTTAACTTTTCGTGAACAGTTCATCGACTTGGGCGTAAAATAACGTCTTTTTAATCAAGACTGCCATTTATTACAGAATACTCAGAAGTGAAACAATGGTAACACAAACACCACGTGCCACTCCGTTGAAAACGACCGCCCAATGTACAGATACCGAATGTGTCCGAGTTTACTGTCGTATTCGACCTCTCGTACAAACCAGTGAACCGTCATGTGTCACAGTAATCGACAATACTACGGTCGAGCTTTCGTTGCAAATGCAAGATGTTCTCACATCCAAGAAGAAATTCATATTCAAAAAGATATTAACTGAGAATAGTACGCAAGAGGAAGTATTCGACGAAGTGGCTCTTCCTCTAGTCGAACAATTGGTCAACGGTGGAAATGGACTTCTGTTCACCTACGGCGTCACTGATAGCGGTAAAACGTATACCATGACCGGAAACAAGAATGATGTTGGAATCATGCCACGATGTTTAGACGTAGTATTCAATTCAATCGGCGATTTTACGGTGCAGAAGTGTATCTTCAAACCTGATGGCATGAATGGGTTCGATGTTCAAACCGAACAAAAAGCCAGACGGGATAGAATAGCTTATAAAAATATATTCAACAAGTGAGTCGATTAGTGGTGTATTTAGTGTGGATGTTGGTAAATAATTTTTATTCGATTTAGGAATAACTCGAGAGAAAATCTGTTCTCATCGCGAAGCAGAGTCGATACCACAGTTGGACTAAGCGAACAGCAGGAGAACGCGTATGCTGTTTTCGTCACCTACGTCGAGGTCTACAATGATTTCGTTTACGATTTATTGGAGAACGCGTTCGAAAATAATAGCCATAAGTGAGTTGATGTTTTTGATCGTTGAAGAAATACTCTTCAATAACATGTCTCATTTTAGATCGGAACCAACGGCGAAAAAAATCCGAGATTCTGATTTAGGAAAAACTTACGTCCAAGGTGCCACCGAAATTGAAGTTCGAACGACCGAAGAAGCCCTCGAAGTATTTTACATTGGGAGTAAACTTAAGAAAATGGCTTGCACAGCGCTAAATGACGATTCCAGTCGTAGTCACAGTATATTTACAATCAGAATCGTTCAAGTACTGATCTTTACTCTGATAAATTGTAACCATTGCGATGATTAATTTTCGCCATTATTTAGGCTCCATTTGACGATGAGGAAGAAACAATTCGTCGAAATAAAAATTCCATCATCGTGAGCCAACTTTCACTCGTCGATTTAGCCGGAAGCGAACGAGCAAATCGTACCCAAAATACGGGCCAAAGATTGAACGAAGCTGGTAAAATAAATCAGTCGTTGATGGGGCTTCGTAAATGCTTGGAAACATTACGTTCCAAACAATCAGGCCAAAGAAGCATTGTTATTCCTTATCGAGAACATAAAATTACTCAACTGTTTAAAAGCTTTTTTGACGGCGATGGCGACGTTAGGATGATTGTTTGCGTTAATCCACGTATGGAGGATGTCACTGAGAACGCTGTATGTTACGTGTTTAGGAATTAGATAATTTTAAATGCTTGGGTTGACATTTTTTCTTCGGTAGGCTGTGATGGAATTTGCCGAAATGTCGCAAGAGGTAAAGGTCCCACGGACTCCGCAGTCAATCAGGAGTAACTTGAGAATTATTGGGTTGACTTCCGGCCGACTAACAGCTCGTAAACGTTTACAAATGTTGCCAGAAGTTGAAGAAGACGACGTGCAGATGATTGAGTACGAGTAATTGTATTTCAGATGAGCTCGGATCTATGCAATTGGTTTAATCGTATTCTTTTTAGTTTTGGACCATCGCCTCAACGGGAAGATTTTGATGACGAAAAAAATTATATTGAAGCTAAAATCAAATGGTTGGAGGAGGTAACTGAAAAATATGAAACAGTTCGACTTAATGGTATTAGGATGGGTAGGTATTTTTGTTTTGTCGATCAAATGTATTTCTTTGGCGTAATTTTAAACGCTGTGCGTTGCTTAGACGAAGAATTTCGAGATGACCTGATTCGTGCACTTCAAGTTTTAAAACAAAGTGGCGATGCTGAATGTTCCGCATGGAAGAATAAGTTTTCACTACTGGAAGAAAAAGTAAGTGATGAGAAATTATTTTAAAATGGATGTCACTGGTGTTATATTTTGATGTGTTTTACATAGAATAAAAAGCTAGAAGATGAAAACTTATCTTTGAAAATGAAAATGAAAGATTACGACAGCATAAGAAATATAATCAAACAGACTGAATCGTTAGAAAATCAAAGTCAGGTAAATTTTTCTTCATTGGTTATAAACTGAGAAAGTATTTTTGTATCAACTTATTATACAGATTTCCGTTTACAGGAAAATACGGCTTCGTCAACATTAATGCAGCCATCTCTCCGAAATCAATATCATCAAACACCTGGTAATGACTGCACCAGTAGTCATTCAAGAACGGTTACCTTTTCGGACTCTCTCCAGAAATCTAATACTAAGCAGAAACGAAAAAGGGGCGAACATACAACGCTAATTCCAGATGAGACCGGGAATGAGAATCGACTCAAAAGAACAAAAACCATTGATTCAAAAGTACCAAAACCGAAACCAATGATTAGGTGAGCTAGAATCAGACATCGGTCCTTAAATTCCATTCCGGCAGGCGACAGTACAGCTGTGGTGTTTCTTTTCCTGTCAATTACGATTCAATGCTGATACGATAGGATAGTTCTCCTAGATCCCCTTAAGTTATGAAAATTGTTCCTGTGTTGAAAAGTCCTTGAATTTTATTATTTAAATCTCGTTGTGATTTTGTGATAAGTAATTTATGTTTAATTTTTGTGATTTGATGAGAAAATTTTTAAATTTGTTCCTTTTTAATTTTGAGACCTCGATCTCGCAAAATTTGAGCTATATTTTGAGAAAAATGTATCCTCCAGATCTCATATCATTATCAACTATTGACATGATAATAATATTGTACTATAGAGCTAGTTATTACTCAGTTTTGATTCTTGATGATTTTTGTTGTATTCTTGTTAATTGATTAATTTTTTTAAAATATTTTTCCAGTTGATATTTATTATTACATAATTTATCAATTTATTTTAAAATATTCAATATTGTATTTTAAACAAGCGAGATCCGGGGGACCTGGCAAGAGGGTTCCCGGAATAAGTAATTCAGAAGTAGGAAGTAGCAGCAGCGAATTTAATGCTCATGGGAAAGACGATTTTGTTTCGTACTGTGGACGTGGAGTGTGGATTTATATGCTTAATTAATATTAATCCAATTGATTGGTCTTCAAGTTGGAAAGAATTTTCAAAAAATTCAAAACTGGAAAAATGTTTGATTTTCGAGAAAATTGTAGGTTGGAAATCTTGAAAAAATTTGAAATCGGCAAAAATGTTGGAAAAATAAATGCGAAAATGAACAAACTGTTGAGAAAATTTGAAATTAGAAAAAATTTCGAAATTCAACTGAATTTGAATTTCGGGGAAAAAATAATAAATATTTCACACGATAGAAAATCGTCTCTCCTGCGAGTACAAATGGACTTTCGTTATTTATTTCTCTCTTCCTTGCTTATGACTGGTTTCAGTGATGGAAAACTGAAATGATATTAGTTCTAGTTTCAGTTCTCAAAATTTTTTAGTTCCAGTCAGAGGCGGATTAAGATCTTCGCCACCCTGAAGCTTAGCTAACCATTAATCTGTGCCCCTAATTTTAAAAGCTTCATAAAATAGTTAGCATGGATGGAAACCTTTATTTTGTTTATTTATGGTTTCGGTTTTAAAGGGTTTCTCTGAAAGATTTATTACGATTTCTTTCCAGTTCGGCTCTTAAAAACTCCAAAAATTCAAGTAAATGGTTACGGTTTCGGTTTTTGGATTTTTACCATAGTTGCGGTTTTTAGCGGTTTTCATAAAAAACATTAATCGGTGACTTGGGGTTAAAAAAAGTATCTTCACCTGAAAAATGCAATTATCGGGGAATTAAAGCACGAAATACTCAAAAATAACGTCGTTTTCGACTAATTTGAGGTCGATGATTACAAATTTGACACTAATTTTTATCCGTCTACTAACGATTCACCATAAAGGTAAATTTCGAGGTAAAAATGGGTAATATCTCGAAAACGAAGGCCTGACGCCGTAAATGGACACCGGATTCGGAATCAGCGACCTCGAATTAGTCGTATTCGACTCCTTTTCTGCGTATTTAGCTATAAAAATGGCATAAATTATCGTTTTCGCAAAATGTAGGTATTCATAGCATGTTTGAGCTCCCACAAAACACCAACTTTTCAACCTATTTATTTTGAAAATATACCTACTTAATCATTTTAACTGCTTTTAAAGCGGAAAATATCCAAAATAGGAGTCGAATATAACTAATTCGAGGTCGCTGATTCTGAATCCGGCGTCCATTTCCTGTACCAGGCCTTTGTTTCGGAGATATGGTCTATTTTCACCTGAAAAATGTGATTTTAGGGCAATTAGGGGACGAAACACTAAAAAATACGGTCATTTTCGACTAATTTGAGGTCGCTAATTACAAATATGACATTAATTTTCACCCATCTTAGATCGATTCGCCATAAAGAGCATTTTCGAGATAAATATGGTAATATCCCCGTTTGACTCCTTTTCTGCGTATGTATTTAGCTATAAAAACGCTATCTGCACAAGTAATTAATTAATACCTAGAACAGAGAAAAAAGAGTAAATTCCGATGGTAAATATTTATTTATTATTTCTTTTCACACATTGGTATATAATTGCATAAATATTCATATTTTTTAATACTTAATTAACACTTAGAATTGTTTTTATATGTTTACAGGGAATTCATCGATACCGAAAATTTCTCTTATTAATTCTGCGTTTTGAATTCAAGATTATGATTTACAACAGCAATCTTCATTCAAGGATGATCACATCTTGAGGTAAATTCCAACTGAATTTTTAAATAGCCCCTAAAAGGGAGCAAGATCCGGATCTTGCTTCAACTCCTAGTCGCACGTCCACGTCGTGGGGGCTGGGACCTCGCCGGAATTGGATCCGGCGTGCTAACGCGACAGGGGGGCGTATCAGGGAAATTCCCTGACTCGCTGGTTTTCGAAATTTGAATTTTTTTCGATTTTTTGGGAGGCAACAAAATTCTGATTTTGGTTCTGGGCTAAATTGGTAATACAGGTAAGTTGTGTTAAAAGTCGACTCATGCAGGGTCACCCTAACTTGGTATCGAGTTACCCTGCATGAATCGGTCAGGTGAGTGAATTATGTAACGTCATCGGTGCCCACTTCAGTGCAGTCCAAATGAAGGGTTCACCGATGCGGATGCCTTTGCCGGTGCATTTTTCTGTCGCTGGATCAGGGCTTTTCCTCAATGGTAGCTGTAGGACTTTCTTATGACCTGCGTAATGCGCGAAATCCTTTGGCTTTGCTGAGGATTATTGATCCCCATATCTACCTTTGCAAATCCGGTATGGAGGGCATTACGTGGCTCGTTGCGCAATCAGGTGTCTGGTCTTTCTATCAGCGTTGAGCAAAACCTGAAGATGGTCCGACCCGGACGGTCTTTTTAGTATCTTAAAAAAATGACTTTCACTTTCTATTTTCGAACTTTCACTTTCTTCATTTTTTCAGTAAAAAGTGATATTTTTACGGTACTAAAATGACCGTCCGGGTCGAACCATCTTCAGGTTTTGCTCAACGCTGATAAAAAGACCAGACACCTGATTGCCCAACGAGCCACGTAATGCCCTCCACCCCGGATTTACAGAGGTAGATATGGAGATCAACGATCCTCAGCAAAGCCACAAGATTTCGCGCATTACGCAGGTCATAAGAAAGTCCTACAGCTACCAAAAGGCAAAGCCTTAATCCAGCGAGAGAAAAATGCACCGGCAAAGGCATCCACATCGGTGAGCCCTGCGCTTCGACTGGACCGCAGTGGGCACCGATGACGTTACATAATTCACTCACTGGACCGATTCATGCAGGGTAACCCGATACAAGTATTAGAGTGACCCTGCAGGAGTCGAATTTTAACTCAACTTACCTGTATTACCAATTTAGCCCAAAACCAAAATCAGAATTTTGTTGCCTCCCCCAAAATCGAAAAAAAATTTCAAATTTCGAAAACCAGCGAATCAGAGAATCTCCCTGATACGCCCCCCTGTCGCGTTAGCACGCCGGACCCAATTCCGGCGAGGTCCCAGCCCCCACGACGTGGACGTGCGACTAGGAGTTGAAGCAAGATCCGGATCTTGCTCCCATTAAGGGGCCAATAAATTAATTAATCTTAAAATTTTACATTACTGACTGTTGAAAATAAGTAGGTACTGATACCTATTACCTAGTATTAAAATTTTCAAAAAATAATCGTGCATTTGGAAGGTGAAAAATTATAAATTATTAACTTCCAATTCTACTAGAACTTTTTACGCTTTTGAGAATCTCACTTATATCGTGCAAAAAAAATCATGTAATGAAACTGCTAAAAAAAAAGGACACGGAATCAATTATGTTCATTAGGTTCAAAAAGCGAACAAAAAACAACACATCACGATTGAAATTAAAAAACCAAATCATCTCGGGCTGTACCCTGGTCTTCATTTAATCAACCGAACCAAATAGGTATTCACTCTAAAGAAACCAGTCATCAATTGAATTAGAACTGCACTAGATGAATGCCCTTTATAAACTGAGCTGAGTCTTCACTAGATTTCAAAATACAGGGGGTCCAGAGGTCTCAATGTAGCGGAGTCCAGGGAGGGGATGATCATCTGGATGTGTTCTGTAGCTGCTGTTTTGATTTCAACTAATTTCTTCAATTTTTGAGTAATTTTTTTCTTACTTTTCGTCATTCATTTTCAAAACAGAAAAAAATGAATTGTAGAAAAAATTGAAGTAAAATCGATTTAAATTTTAAAAATTTACCTACATATCCAAGTTGAATTTTCAATATTTTTTGAAAAATTTGTTTTTTAATCATTATTGATGTTGTTGTTGCTGTTGTTGCTTTACTTGGTCCGAGTGCATAAAAGACAAATATTTTGTAAACAGAGCAAATTCACAAAAAATTATAAAAATATCCCTCGAAAATATTGCTCATCCTATTCAAATAATACTCATAAATTCATAATACTGCCCATTGTTTTCAGAATGGACAGGTATTCTATAAATGAACAGATTCGGAATATGGATGAAGTTGTGCATCTAAATACTAATATATGGCGAAAAATTGTGGAAGTTCTACGTTCAAATGAAAGAATAATCTAATAAAATTGATTTCTAGAATTTTATTTGTGCTTGAAAAATTGTAAAAACATGAAATTTTCAAACATATTTTCAAAATGTGAGAAAAATTTACTGAGAACTCAAAAATAGTAAAATTTCACTTCTTCGACTTCAAAAAAATTTTCAAATTATTTATTTGAAACCATAAAAATGGAAAATTTCAATTTTTCCCCCAAAAATAGGATACTTGCATTAAAATTTCTTTTTCTAATAAGTATGAAAAAATTAACTCCACTGTCAAATTTGAAATAATTCGATTTCTACATTAAATACCATCCAATTAATATTACCATTGGATTCTTTGAACCAAGAAACCTTTATTACGACAACAATCAATTTCATTTTGACAGTGATTTGTAGAATATTGAAAGTTTTTCTGCAAATATAACGATAGACAACTCAAAACACATTTTGAGAAATCAAAAGACATCTTCAAGTTTTGAGTACCTAATGTTTTTCTTACTTTTCGTCGTTCATTTTCAGAACAGAATAAAAATGAATTTAAGGAAATATTGAAGTAAAATCTATTTAAATTTTAAAAATTTGCATATCTAAGTTAAATTTTTAATACTTTTTGAAAAATTTGTTTTTTAATCATTATTGATGTTGTTGTTGGGTTTGAACCTTTGAAATTGGCAAAAATGTTGGAAAAATAAATACGAAAATGAACAAACTGTTGAGAAAATTTGAAATAGAATAGAACCATTACCAGACTACATGAAACAGCCGGGAACTACAATTTGGCAACGCTGTGCTAGTAGTCCGGGTTTATCATTGCATCATACGGCGCGCGCGGTGTTTTTCTTTCGTAACTCAAAATTTTGAGTGAGCACATGGGTGTTTGAGACATGAAAAATGATCTACTCGTCGCCGTCTACAATCTCGTGTTTTTTTCAAAGTTCTAACGTTAACCAATCCAAAGTTATGAAAGTTCAAAGTTGAAAAAATTCAATGGACGATATTTCAAATTGAAATTGCTCAAAATTTTGAGTGAGCACATGAGTGTTTGAGGTATGAAAAATAATCTACTTTTCACGGGCTACAACCTCGTTTTTTCCCCAAAGCTCTAGCTTGAACTGATCAAAAGTTTCAAAAGTTCGAAACTTTGAGCTTTTGCACCTTTTGATCAGTTTAAGCTAGAGCTTTGGGAAAAAAACGAGGTTGTAGCCCGTGAAAAGTAGATTATTTTTCATATCTCAAACACCCATGTGCTCGCTCAAAATTTTGAGCAATTTCAATTTGAAATATCGTCCATTGAATTTTTTCAACTTTGAACTTTCATAACTTTGGATTGATTAACGTTAGAACTTTGAAAAAAACATGAGATTGTAGACGGTGACGAGTAGATCATTTTTCATGTCTCAAACACCCATGTGCTCACTCAAAATTTTGAGTTACGAAAGAAAAATACCACGCGCGCCATATAATGCAATAATAATATAAGACTACTATGACTGATTTTTGAGACGTTGCCGCTCTGCACTTCCCGGCTGTTTCATGTAGTCTGGTAATGATAGAACACATTGAAACTTGACGAGGAAACGTAATACGTATATTCATTGAAGTAAGTAAAAAATGGTTTATTTTCTTCACCAGTTTCGAAAGCTTACCTATTTAAAATTCTTCAAGCACTGAAAACATTCGAAGCAAATTGACTTGGACTAAATCGTTGATGCTAATGTCAATTTAGAGTGTTTAATCCTTATTTTGGATAGGCCAATTTTTGCCCTGAACGTTATGTTAGATTAACCCACTGTGCTTTACTTAAGAAATTCTTTCGAACTAATAAAAAGTCCCTCAGTCCATAGTCATTTTATCACGATCTGTAATTCAAAATTCATAGATATTCATCATTATTTTAACGCTTTACTATTCCATAAATGTTTAATGCCTATACCTACAAAATTTGCCTGATAAAATAAGATACGTCAATTTTTTCATCGATCTATCAAAAATGAAATTCAACTCTCCAGTTTAAGAACTTTTCGAAATATTTCCAAAAACTGGACACCCCAAACATTCTTACGACACTTTCTAATGAAAAACCAAAATAAAATAACTGAAAAATTCAACTAAACACACAATTATTCTACGAATTCCATGCACCACTTTTCCAGACAGCCTTACAATCTTATCATCCCTCTATGGGCCCAACTACCCTCCAGTGGCCGAACAGCTATGGAAATTTTTAGAAAGAGGGGGGCCCTCCATAACTCTAAAACTCCTAGTTCAGATTTACCCCTCCCCTACCAATTACAACCATCCTATCTCCTCTCTCTCCTCCACAAAGGCTAGTCATTTCTCAACTGACCCTCTCTAAAAAAAACTATAAAATAAATTACCCACAATCTAAAACCCTCAAAATGTCCAATCCATTAAAAATAAATTAAATGTAGTCGAAGAAACATTGCATGGTTTCCAAATTAATATAGCATGTATCACAGAACATTGGGTCATGAGTGGTCAGTCCCTATATTTAAAAATGGATGCTTTTGTGGTTGGAAGCTCCTTCAATAGATCTGAAACTCGCGGAGGAGGCTCGCTCATTCTAGTGGAAAAAAATTTTGAATAAAAATTCTTAGAACTAACTGAAATCAAATTATTCATAATCATTTTGTGAATATCAAATTTGTGAGACAATTTCCTCTTCTAGACCGAAATGAAACACCGCCACGCACCTCTTTATAATTAAACATCACAAGCGACGAAACAAAGATAACGCCGCACTTGAAAATTAATCAAAATCTTAAGATTAAACAATTAAACATAGAATATTTACAAAATCTATGGAACAAACGAAAAAAATAAACATAGTCGGATCACAATACACCAAAAAATGACATGGCAACCAGAAGAAAATACGCAGAACTCGACAAGAGGGGGGGGGGGTGTCTTAGAAATTGGATAAATTTTCAATTTCTTTGCGAATATTACAAATTGATGAAATTAAAAAAATACGCCTCAATTTTAAAATACATACGTAAATACTAAACAACGACGAGGAGAAATTTTTTTACAAAAAATTCAACTTTTCAATTAGGTACTCAAATAGATATCACGATACCACGAGTACCTTTGAACTTTTAGAATTGAAAAAAATACAGTGCAATTTTAAAACTAAGCGGTGGAGGAAAAAGTAAGTTTGAAGAAAATAAAAAAAATCCCAAAAATTACACATGCAGATGAATAATGGAAATGGGGGAAGAAATTTTATAAAACAGTAATACTTTGAATTACCTACTCAA